>NC_051169.1:137437463-137996748 GCF_013339725.1 Rhipicephalus microplus | reverse complement strand
TGAGAATACAGTCAACCGCTATACTTAGCCTTCATAGATTTGGAGAAGGCATTGGATTCAGTAAAAACATCAACAGGCATGCAGACACTGTGGAATCGGCGCGTCGACAAAGCAGATATAAACATCCTGAAGAAATCTACAGAGGATAAACTGCCACTGTAGTGCTCCATAAAAAAGGCGACATAATATCAATCAAGAATGATGTAAGACAAGAGAATACAATCTCCCCAATGCTATTTGCCCCATGCTTATAGCAGGTTTTCAGAGGCCTAGAATGGGAAGTCTTCTAAATAAATAATTCGGTATATAAAAAAACGGCAGAAAGTGAAAAAATGAAGCTAGCAATGAATAAATCCATAAACACGAGTTATATGCTCGAGCCAACGTTTCGTCGACAAATGGACCGTCTTCTAGTGATGTCTTACAAGAAGAGAAGCTGATATATATATATATATATATATATATATATATATATATAAATATATATATATATATATATATATATATATATATATATCAGCTTCTCTTCTTGTAAGACATCACTAGAACCGGTCCATTTGTCGACGAAACGTTGCCTATATATATAATAAACTTGGATAGTAGTGCGACGTAAAGAACCAAACAATTATTTTTCTCCTAACAGTTTTGGCTGGTCGTCCAGCGTTCTTCGGAGGACGTAAGCAAAATGGCACGTCCTGCAGCAGAGAGCACCCCAACCCGTTTGAGGGCAAGAAAAAAAGAAAGGAAGAACTCTCAGAAAACAAACCTGCGAGAGAAGCGGCAGTGACTATGGCTATGCTGAAATGTTCGTCAATGAAAAAAAAAACGGTGGACAGAGTTTCGTTGAAAGTGGGTGGGTTGTCCGTGCATTGTCCTGAGGAGGAGAGGAAATCGCTCCCTGAAGAAACGACCAAAGAAAAGGGAAAAAGTAATTAATTTCCACTTCTTCGCATAAAACACATGGTCTGAGTTCAAGCCCAGGTGGTTTGGTCACTCGGTGGTTCACCCGCGGCACCGAGCCGTACACACCAAAGTTGATACATACATACGACCTGCTTGAGATTTAGAAAAGCATTGGCCACAGTGAAACTCAAAATAAATAAATAGAGAATCGTTAAGAGATAAACACAGAGCATAAAACAGCTATTATATATATATATATATATATATATATATATATATATATATATATATATATATATCTATATTCTAGTAGATCCTCCGTGAGCGGTCACAAACGTGGTTTATTTCGACGTTTCGGCCTAGAGTCTGGCCTTCATCAGGATGAAGGCCAGACTCTAGGTGGAGATGTCGAAATAAACCACGTTGTGACCCCTCACGGAGGATCTACTGGACTATATGCAACGCTACGGTCACTCAACCACCATGCGATATATATATATATATATACATATATATATATATATATATATATATATATATATATATATATATATATATATGTATATATATATATAATATAATATATATATATATTTATACATATATATATATATATATTATACTAACATGTGCCAGCTCACGCCCGTACCACCGAAGGTGCTTATTTTCAAGCGCTAGATCTGTGGTCCTGTGTGTCCCAATTCACGTATATATAAACAATTGAAATAACTAAATTCTTTAAATAATTCACTTTCTGTTTCTGACTAAAAGCGCGTCAGTCGCCCAGTACTTTCATTATTTTCTGTGGGAGTAATTTTAATTTGCTCATGAAGTATGAATCCCGCTGTTCGCGCTCCCGTGTGCTCTGAAGACTGCATCATACTTCATAAAGAAATTCACACCGCTCACCCACAGAATTAACGACAGCCCTGGGTGACTGACGTGTCCTCGCAACCTGTCTTAGAAGACAGAAAGTGAAATAATGAATATTTGTACATACGTGAGTTCGGACACATTGTACGATCAATCTAGCGCTTGACAATAAATGCGATCGATGCTACGAGTGTGAGTCGATTCTGAAGCGCCAAGACTTCTAGAGATGGTCTCACAAGAACAGGTCTCAATCGCGTACTTTTGCATTTTGACACCTAGTGCAGCACAAGTAAAATACATTTTCAGCATTTTCGCTCTCGCATTCCGCCTTAAAATTTTGTAAGTAACAATAGTACACCTGGACGAATGAATGAAAACTGAAAGCTTTTTTTTGTTTACACGGCCCGCATCATATGACAACAAAAAATATTTCATTTCATAGGCTGATAAGTTTCACAGATGCCCCTGAATTACCTGCCCTAAACTAGCGTTGGTGAAAGCCGGCCGGTGCCTCCCGCAACGTGTTTCGAGCCAGAGCCGGGCCACCTGCGCCCACTCCTTGCGCGCAGGCGCAGTCTAGCTCGGCCGCAGTCGAGCGAAGACAGGCACAATGCTCAGAAGGAGGAGTGAGAGGGCAAGAGCGAGGAAGAGTACAACGTCTCGAAAGATCTCCTCGCCACTGCTTCGGTAGGCACAGCACGGGCACAATTTTTGACCCAGTGGTAACAACTGGGGGGACACTTCCTCAACTGCCACAATGTCTATGATTTCTGGCCATGCACCTGAAAAAGGGTCTCACCCCTGCTATGATTTCAACTGTTCGAGTGGCCAACGGAAGTCGAACATAGGTGCTGGCTTGTGCACAGCCCGCGTTACTGTTGCCAGCCACCACACCTCTGTACTTTTCGCAGTCCTTGATGCTTGCCCACCCGAAGTCATCCTTGGAATTTATTTCTTAACCGCCTACTCCGCCCTCATCGATTGTTCTTCCGGTATCTTACGGCTCGAATTGCCTTTGTGCACCGATTTCACTCGTCCAAGTAGCACTCGGCTGCGATCCATGGAGTCTCCACGGCTACCGTTCCAGGCTGCTGTGTACAATCCTGTGTCGCTCTTTCCGCCCGTTCCTGATAGATACTATCTCGTGGCTCCCCTCATTGAGTTGACCCTTACGCACCACATCACACTACCGCATAATATAGTGGGTCTTGCTAACAACATGGCGCTACTTCCAGTTGTAAACTTCTCTATGCCGATCCAAGTTCTTCCCCAAGGCATCCCTTTAGCCGATCTTTCCACACTTGATGAATGTTCGATTTGTTTTTTACCCCTCACACTAAGACCGTGGCGAAACCTGTCATCACCTCGCAATATAAGGCATTCCTCGACAAAATCATATCCAGCGACCTCTTTCCTTCCCAAGTTGCAGAACTCCGGGGTGTTCTATTTTCTCACCTAGATATCTTTGACGTCGACGACCTTTCTCTGGGCCGCACAAGTGCCGTAACCTACCGCATCGACACCGGCGACGCCAGTCTACTCCAAAAAACGCCCTTATAGCGTGTCGAATGCTGAGCGCCAAGTTATACAGACGGAGAACGAGAACATGCTGAGCAAAGACGTCATTGAGCCTCCATTGATAGCATTATCGAAACGGCCAGGAGAGCTACAAGTCGTAGGCGGTAAGCTTTATTGATAGATACTCTCAAAGTCGCCGAAGTTTACTAAAATGCTTTGTATTTAAAACTGTATGAACAATTGATTAGTTCAAAGGTCCACTAACACTGAGGTTTTCCACGCCCACCTCAACGGGATCGCGGCTGATCCAGCCTCTGCCACACCTTTGATGATCCACGCTGCCAACGGCGTGCTGGCGCATTTTCCAGGCGCTCTTGCTACCACAAGTCCTCAATCACACCGAGCTCTCCATCGTGGTGGCGCTCTCCCCCTGCACCGCGCCGCTGTCTAAGTTACTGGCACATACGTACGTACACTGGCCTCCCCGCCGACGCTGCCGCAGCTCCCGCCCCTCAGCTCGCAGAGAACGCGAGACCAGAATTCGTCTCGCTTCTACGGTACTTCTCCACGCCGGCCATCGTCGAGGCGATAGCGGAGCTCTGCTTGGCGGATTTTCCCATCACTAAGCTGCATGCGGGGCTTGGCAGCCGCAAGCGTTGATCAGCGCCCGGCAACGATGGCATCACATATCAGATGCTGCGCAACATCGACGGGAGCCTCCTGCCGCAGCTTCTCAGCGCCTTCAACACAATCTGGCACACTTGGGAACTGCCAGCTTCGTGGAAAGACGCTCTGGTGATCCCGATTCACAAGAAGGCGAAGGCGACGTCAAAGCCGACATCCTACCGCCTCGTATCACTCACATCGGCTGCGGAGAAAACGTTCGAAGCCATGGCGCTCCGACCCCTTTAGTGGATAGCCGCTGCACTTCATTTCATCGCGACTAAACAGAGCGACTTCAGAGCTAATCGGCCAACTGTGGACACACACTCCGACGTCGTCAGCCTTCTGGAGGAGCCCAAGCATCACGGGGAGGCTAGTTACCTCGTTTGTTAGACGTGAGGAGGGCCTTCGAGTTTCTCCCGCATCCTACCATCATGGACGCCCTTCGTGACATGCGTGTGCGCGGGAACATGTTGAGATATGTGGAGGCGTTCCTCTGTGATTGCTCATTTCGAGGGCGCGTCGCCAGTGAGCTCAACGGGCCTCGAACTGGGACAACTGGTGTGCCACAGGGCAGAGTGGGGAGCCCTTTTCTTTTCAACATAGCCTTCGCACGCATCACCGACTACATCCCACGCGGCAGAGCCTACGAGGTGCGTGGGACCCTCTAAGCTGATGACGTCGCACTTTTCACGAGGGGAGCTACCTCCCATGGTCGCTAAGTGCGCGAAAGCCAGTGGATAAAATTATAAGCAGCGTGGGCCTTGAACTCTCCGCCACTAAACTGAGGTCCTCCTTGCACACCTGAACAACACAGGCTACTACGACGTCCCGAAGCTGCGCCTTTGTGGACACCAGCTGCCATGGAGGAGAGAGTTAGATACCTCGGGCTCACTATCAAGCACCGCCTCAGCTGGAAGCCTGCAGTCACCGATTTCCGGAAGGGATCGTGCAAGATTGCCGCAATGGCCTCTCACCTCATCGCTGGCGGGAACAGGCTGCTCCTGGATATTTCTTTGCGCCTGTACAACGCGGTGGCCTCCACCAGAACGCTCTGTACGGTGCCCCTCCACAGGATCAAACCAACGCAATGGGCCACGCTCGATGTCGATCATCGTGGCATCGTGTGCTGTCTCCTCGGCTTGCCGCGATCCTCGCCAATCGGCCCCATTCTAGCGGAGGCCAGTCAGACGCTGCTTTCGCTCCGAGCAAAAGGCGCTACCCGGCGACACGTACATCGTATGCACCGGACGCCTGAGGGACGAAGACTAACTGCCTGACTGCTCGACCGCCCGCACTCAGGCATGGGTGAGCGAGCGCTCGAGTACCGCGCACTCGTCCCGCAGCCACTTAACAGTGGCGCGCTCCCCATCCTTACACACCACGATCCGGGCCTCGTTATCTCAACCGTGATCCTTGGAATACGGGCCAAGCGGAACACCCTTCAGTGCGTCCTGCAGCAAGAGACCACACCACTCACAGGGCAGCGACGAAGTAGAGCAAGACTTTACGTAAGGGCGAACGAAACAGTAAATACTGCGCCAGTATACCACTGCTGAAAGCGAGTGTATGTTTTAACACATCAGCGTGGCCACATTGCATGTCATCGTGTAACGTAGCACTGAGGTCATAGTGGAGGTGTGGGGGAATGACAAGCAACCATTAACGGCCAATTGAGCTGTAGTATTGCGGCAAAGCAGGTTATCCCGAACAGTGAATTGCTGTGCTTGGTAGCGTAGTGTCCGGTTTGAAAGAAAGCCTAGAAGGGAAGGAATCAAGCATCTTTGCGTTGCTCAGAAGGCAAATCAGAAACGCTAATGTCCGGGGCAGCACTGGCAGAAATAGACAAGTAGACAGGCTCTGACGCCAACGGCGAGCGTGACAGAGCATGGGCGTCGGAATGCTTCCGGCCAGAATGGTAGATAACGCAAGTGTCGAATTCCTGTAACCGCTATCCCAACGAGCAAGCCGACTATGAGGAGGTTTTAGTGAAGATGACCAACAAAGTGCATGGCGGTCTGTCACTATATCAAACGGACGTCTATATAAATAAGGCCGAAATTCCCGATATTCCAAATAATGGCGAGGAACTTCCTTTAAGTGACACTACAATTCTAGGCTTTAGTGAGGGCGCGACTGGTTTACAATGACGTACTCGTCAAAGCCAGCCTTGCGTTGGGCCAGTATGGCCCCTAGGCTGACACCACTAGCGTCTTTATGGAGCACTGTGGGGCAGATGGATCAAAATGTCGAACTACGGGAGGCGTAGTGAGGAGCCGTCGGAGTTCCCAAAATCCATCGTCACACGCCTACGACCACGCTGACAAATCAGAACGTCCGGCAAGAAGATTGGCCAAGGGGGCAATAATGAAAGCGAAATTGCCGACGTAGCGCCGAAAGTAGGAGCATAGGCCGATGAAGCTTCGGAGCTATTTGATGGTGGTTGGTTTTTGTAACGCTGCTACTACACCAAGTTTTGTATAGTCGTGCAGAATGCCGTCCTTAGAAATAATTTGGCCGAGGATTACAAGTTTTCGAGCGCCAATGAGGTATTGGTTCGAACTAAGTTAAGGTCCCCCCTTGGAAATGCACGTAAGAACTTGCTCGAGGGGGCTGAGGTGGATCACAAAGTCGCTTAAATATGCTACAATATCGTCTAAAAAACAGAGGTATGTTTTTCATTTCAGACTTCACAGAATGGTAGCCGACATTCTTTCGAAAGTGACAGGTGCATTGCAGAAGTCAAAGAGCATAACGGTAAATTTTTATAGTCCATCTGGTGTTGCAAAGGCTGTCTTGGGGTGGTGATCCTTTATTATGGGCATCGGCCAATAGCCGGAGCTTCAGTATAACGAAGCAAAGAACTCTGCTCCTTGTAGGCCTTCGAAAGCTTGATCAATACGAAGCAGAGAGTATATGTGTTTGCGCTTTATCTTGTTGAGTCTGCGGCGGTCAATGCGAAACCAGATGGGTTATTTATTTTCTTGACGAGAACTACCAATGAAGCACATGGTCTGTTGGAAGGCTCGATAATGCCACGTTTCAACAGGTCACATGTCATCCACTTTTTCGTTGATGAACAGCGCTCAGCAGATGACACACGGTACGGACGCTGTCTCAGCGGGGCTTGTTGACCGGTGTTAATACGGTGAACGACTGCGGAGGTTCGGTCTACGCCTGACTTATCACGACCAAATGAAGAACGAAAACAGAGCAGCCAATTTATGATCCCTTGGCGCTGAGTTGGTGTGAAAAGAGGTCCAGAACATTATTAGGCTCGTTGGTAGGGGTGACGTCACAAGCTGGGAGCGAAACTGTAGAATCGGGCATAGTAGCTTGAAGAACGCACTCGCAAACTTCGTAGCTTCCCACTCATTATCCACGTGGTAAGGATGACGGGCTGCCCGAGGGTCGGCACAGATAAATGGCAGAGTGACCATTCTGAAAAGTGATGACGGTGAACGAAAGCATGCAAGTTTCGTGGAAAGCAAAAGTGACTGATGGTATTGCCATGTTCCATTTCACAAGTTTTTGTTATCGTTCCGAAACACCACACGATTCTCGGCGCAAACCGCGCCTGCAGGTTTCGAGAAGGTTCCGGACTGTAGTAGATCGATTCGATAAGGTCACGCCCACTGTGCGAACGGTACGGATTGTTCTGGAACCTACGCCACCGCCAGCGATAACGCTAGAACATTCGACGGCAAGGGTATATATGCCGACGCGCTTCGCCGCTTGTCAGTTGTTGATCGAAGGCCGACGCTGCGTTCGACGCTATCAGTCCGAGACTGCTATCTGTGCAAGACTGCTGCTGTAATTAGACTTTCCCTTTACCGGGCACAGGTTCGCCCAAATAAACAGTTAAATCCAAACACGAAGTTTTCTGTCTTTGGCCACGTCGCGACCCCGTGACATCTGGTGGAGGTGCTGCTTCGTTCATGTACCGGACGCCCCCGTCAAGCCGTGAATCCAGCCCCCTTCGCGGAGAAGACACCGACGCCAACCAAGAGCAGTGAACGAGCCACCGACAGCAAGGTCTCCCACCGGAGTACGGCCTGCTACAAGACAAGGCGCGGAAGACCAAGACCATGACCTCGACTGCAGCGACAGTGACAACCGGAGCGTCCCAGCCCGCGATCGTCATACATCAACACAGGGAACCACCAACGTTCCATGGCTCATCATTTGAAGACCCGGAAACCTGGCTAGAAACATACGACTGTGTGGCCGCCCTCAACCACTGGGACAACGAAGAAAAACTCCGTCGTGTGTACTTCTACCTGGAAGACACCGCAAGGACCTGGCTAGAGAATCGGGAGTCCACGCTCCGAACGTGGGGTGTCTTCTGCGGCGTTTTTCTTCAAGCGTTCGCAAGCGTCGCTCGCAAAGAGAGGGCCGCTGCTCTACTCGAGACCCGGGTTCAGCTACAAAATGAAAATGTTAGAATTTTCACAGAGGAGATGACCCGCCTATTCTGTCACGCTGACCCAGACATGCCTGAGGGAAAGAAAGTTCGTTTCCTCATGCGAGGGGTGAAACAGGAGCTCTTCGCGGGACTAATGATGAATCCACCGAACACCGTCCAAGAATTTGTATCCGAGGCGACCTCCATCGAAAAAACGCTGGACATGAGCACCAGACAGTATAATCGTCGCCTGACTCCAGAATGCGCTGCTGCTCAAGCCAGTGACTCCGACGACCTGCGTGAAACGATCCGAGCGATCGTGCGGGAAAAGCTGCGCAAACTGTTGCCTTCGGCACAGCCTCAATTGAATTCGATCGCCGACATTGTGCGAGAAGAAGTCCGGCAATCACTTCGAATTCTCAAAACACCGCCGCCCGAGCCAGAAACTATGAGCTACGCCGCTGCAGTGCGCCACAGCGCTCCTTCCCCTCCACGCCAAAACGCCGCCCCATCACACATCTGTCGCCAGACGCCACCGCCGCCACCACCCCAACCGACGTCCTACCGTTCCCCAGCGGGCCAGCGCAGTGCACCGAGGAAAACGGACGTTTGGCGTGCACCTGACAACCGCCCCCTCTGCTACCACTGCGGCGAGGCCGCGCACACATACCGCCGTTGCCAGTACCGACAGATGGGACTGCGTGGCTTCGCCGTCAATGCACCGCGTCCGCAGCCAGGAGATCGGCCACGTGACATCGCCGACTACCTGGCAGTAACTCAATGGACACCACGAAGTCCTTCCCGTTCGCCGTCGCCCAGCCGCCGCATGTCACCGCACTCCCGGCAGTACTCTGGCCCAACGTGGGGCCGGTCTCCTAGCCCGTATCCGGGAAACTAAGGGCAGCAACCGATGGAGGTGCGGTTGCTGTGTGACGAACTACCGAAGATCCTCCGACGACGACGCCGACGCGAAGGAGCTTTTTGAACACAACCCCAACCAGGCAAAGCCCTGAAGGCAAAAGCTCACTTACCGAAGGTGGCCGGACGACGCAACATGGAAGCAGCGGAACAAGCCGACGCAGCCGGGACCCGACGCCACGCCCTAACTGTAATGCGAGACGGCGAACTAGCGACCTCGACGTTCTTATCGACGGCCACAGTGTGACTGCTCTCGTCGATACTGAAGCCGACTATTCTGTCATCATTGGGTCGTTCGCCGCGAAGTTAAAAAAAGTTAGGACAGCTTGGAAAGGCCCTGAAATTTGCACAGCCGGAGGTCATCTCGTAACGCCTGCAGGAATCTGCACAGCGAGAGTCACCATTAACGGCCGTATTTATCCTACAGACTTCGTAGTCCTACAGCGTTGCTCGAGAGATGTCATCCTTGGCATGGACTTCTTATGCCTCCTTGGTGCAGTCATCAACCTAAAAACAAGGTGGATAACGTTATCCACAGAAGAAGCACTACAGCCGCGCACGCCGTCAGGACACCATGCCTTGAATGTGCTGGAAGAACAAGTCACCATTCCGCCTCGCTCAAGCGTCATTATTTCAGTCGGCGCTCCTAAATCACCTGACTTGGAAGGCGTCGTTGAAGGCAGTCAGCATCTGTTGGTCACCCGAAATATTTGCGTCGCAAAAGGAATTGCAGAGCTACGGGGAGGCAAAGCAACGGTTATGCTCACGAATTTCAGCAATGAGTACAAACATGTGAACAAAGGAACAACGGTCGCATACATCGAAGAAATTGTCGAAGCCACCAGTGCTTTCGCCCTCGCCGAATCTGCGAAACCTGCTCAGAGGAACCAAGCCCCTCCCATAGCTTTCGACGTCAATCCCAGACTTCCGAACGAAAAGCAAGAACAGCTCAAGGCCCTGCTCCTGCAATACGAAGATTGCTTTTCGTCGTCATCGAAAATTCGGCAGACCCCAATCACGAAACATCGAATCATAACCGAAGAAAACGCCAGACCACTCCGTCATAGTCCGTACAGGGTTTCGACGCGAGAACGTGAAGCAATGAAGAGACAAGTTGATGAAATGCTGCGAGATGACATTATCCAGCCGTCCAAGAGTCCGTGGGCATCCCCAGTGGTGTCATTGAAGAAAAAGGATGGGACCCTACGTTTCTGCGTCGATTATCGCCGCCTGAACAAAATACCAAGAAAGGACGTGTATCCTCTCCCACGAATAGACGACGCCCTTGATCGGCTCCATAACGCCAAGTACTTCTCGTCAATGGACCTCAAGACTGGCTATTGGCAAATTGAAGTCGACGAAAGAGACCGAGAGAAGACGGCGTTTATAACACCGGACGGCCTCTTCGAGTTTAAGGTGATGCCCTTCGGCCTTTGCTCAGCGCCTGCAACTTTTCAACGCGTTATGAATACAGTACTGGCAGGATTGAAGTGGCAGACTTGCCTTGTGTACTTGGACGACGTCGTCGTGATTTCCTCGTGTTTCCACGAGCATCTTCGGCGCCTTGAAGCTGTACTTCAAGCCATCAAGACGTCCGGACTCACACAGAAACCAGAAAAGTGCAGATTTGCGTATGAGGAGCTCTTGTTTCTGGGGCACGTTATCAGCAAGTATGGAGTTCGTCCCAATCCACGGAAAACAGCCGCTATCACCGACTTCCCGCCGCCCACTGACAAGAAAGGCGTGCGCCGATTTCTGGGCCTGTGTGCCTATTATAGGCGGTTCGTGAAAAACTTCGCCCGCATCGCCGATCCTCTCACTAACCTTACCAAGGCTGACGTGGAGTTTAAGTGGGAAACGCCGCAGGAACACGCTTTCCTGGAGCTTAAACATTGCCTCCAGACGCCTCCGTTACTTGCCCATTTCGACGAATTCGCCGAGACAGAAATACATACTGACGCAAGCAGCGTAGGTCTTGGCGCCGTTCTTGTGCAGAGGGCTGACGGACTTGAAAGGGTTATTAGTTACGCCAGCCGATCGCTATCCAAAGCAGAAGCAAATTATTCCACAACAGAAAAGGAGTGCCTCGCCATCATCTGGGCTACGTCGAAATTTCGCCCCTACCTCTACGGCAGGCCCTTCAAAGTTGTGAGCGACCACCACACCTTGTGTTGGCTAGCCACATTGAAGGACCCTTCAGGGCGCCTCGCACGATGGAGCCTGAGACTTCAAGAATATGACATTACTGTCATTTACAAGTCCGGCAAAAAACACTCTGACGCTGACTGTCTCTCTCGTGCGCCTGTCGACCAACCCCTACCCGACGACTCGGATGACGACTACTTCTTGGGAACGATAACTACCGACGACTTCGCTGAACGACAGCGGACTGACCCGGAACTGAAAGCCCTAATAGAATACCTCGAAGGCAGGACCGCCGAAGTCCCGAAGGTATTCAAGCGCGCACTTGCGTCGTTCTTTCTACGAAACGATCTTCTACATAAGAAAAACTTTTCACCGCTTCGAGCTAAGTACCACCTTGTGGTGCCTTCAGCTCTGCGACAAGAACTCCTGCAGGCCCTGCATGACGATCCGACGGCAGGGCACCTCGGTGTTTGCGGCACGCTCGCGAGGATACAAGAAAGGTACTACTGGCCACGTCTTACCACCGACGTCACTCGTTATGTGAGGACATGTCGGGACTGTCAGCGACGCAAGACACCGCCGACAAGGCCAGCGGGACTTCTGCAGCCAATTTATCCACCTTGCCGACCTTTCCAGCAGATTGGTAAGGACCTACTGGGGCCGTTCCCGACGTCGGCTTTCCGAAACAAGTGGATCGTGGTAGCTACCGACTACCTCACCCGCTACGCCGAGACAAAAGCCCTGCCAAAAGGCAGTGCATCCGAGGTAGCTAAGCTCTTCGTCAAAAATATCGTCCTACGTCACGGGGCCCCGGAGGTCCTTATCACCGACAGAGGAACGGCATTCACTGCCGACCTAATTCAAG
Source organism: Rhipicephalus microplus (assembly GCF_013339725.1). Classification (NCBI taxonomy): domain Eukaryota; kingdom Metazoa; phylum Arthropoda; class Arachnida; order Ixodida; family Ixodidae; genus Rhipicephalus; species Rhipicephalus microplus. The sequence goes on along the minus strand of NC_051169.1, from coordinate 137,984,458 downwards.
CGATCTTGGCATACAGCCAAACAAACCACCGCCGGACGGCAGCGTACCACCCACAGACCAACGGCCTCACCGAGCGGCTTAACAAGACGATCGCCGACATGCTGTCAATGTACGTCGATGTCGAACACAAGACGTGGGACAGCATTCTTCCGTATGTGACCTTCGCATACAACACGGCGGTGCAGGAGACGACGCAGATATCTCTATACAAACTGGTCTACGGAAGGAGCCCGGCAACGACGCTCGATGCCATGTTACCCAACGTCACCGACGAAGAAAAACTCGATGTGAGCGAGTACCTTCAACGCGCCGTGGAAGCCCGACAACTTGCGCGTCTTCGTATCAAGAATCAACAGACGACCGACCGCCACCGTTACAACCTTCGACGACGCTTCGTGGAATACCAGCCCGGTGAACGTGTTTGGGTGTGGACGCCGATACGGCGACGTGGACTAAGTGAAAAGCTTCTGCGACGGTACTTCGGACCGTACAAGGTTGTTCGACGTCTCGGCCCACTTGATTACGAGGTTGTCCCCGACGGCATCACGAACTCTCAACGACGCCGATCGCGACCTGAAGTCGTCCATGTCGCGCGCCTCAAGCCGTTTCATGCACGTTAACAAACTGAAACAGTGTTTTTTGTATTATTGTTGTATTGTAATTTATTTATTGTACTTTCTTGCATTATTATTGTACCTTCATCTTTAGTTAAAGCATCGGGACGATGCCTTTTTTCAGAGGGGGGCGATGCCACGTTTCATTTCACAAGTTTTTGTTATTGTTCCGAAACACCACACGATTCTCGGCGCAAACCGCGCCTGCAGGTTTCGAGAAGGTTCCGGATTGTAGTAGATCGATTCGATAAGGTCACGCCCACTGTGCGAACGGTACGGATTGTTCTGGAACCTACGCCACCTCCAGCGATAACGCTAGAACATTCGACGGCAAGGGTATAAATGCCGACGCGCTTCGCCGCTTGTCAGTTGTTGATCGAAGGCCGACGCTGCGTTCGACGCTATCAGTCCGAGACTGCTATCTGTGCAAGACTGCTGCTGTAATTAGACTTTCCCTTTACCGGGCACAGGTTCGCCCAAATAAACAGGCAAATCCAAACACAAAGTTTTCTATCTTTGGCCACGTCGCGACCCCGTGACACGCCTGACTACGCCTGACTTATCACGATCAAATGAAGAACGAAAACAGAGCAGCCAATTTATGATCCCTTGGCGCTGAGTTGGTGTGAAAAGAGGTCCAGAACATTATTAGGCTCGTTGGTAGGGGTGACGTCACAAGCTGGGAGCGAAACTGTAGAATCGGGCATAGTAGCTTGAAGAACGCACTCGCAAACTTCGTAGCTTCCCACTCATTATCCACGTGGTAGGGATGACGGGGTGCCCGAGGGTCGGCACAGATAAATGGCAGAGTGACCATTCTGAAAAGTGATGACGGTGAACGAAAGCATGCAATTTTCGTGGAAAGCAAAAGTGACTGATGGTATAAACAACACAGGCGATTTCGGAGGACAGGAACATGACACTGAGACAACAACTGAGAAAGGCGCAATGTCAGCGTCAGAAGCCGCAAACACTCTACACGAAACGCCATATACGAAGTCATAGCACTGCACAGATAACGTGAGTTCGAAACGAGCACAGTCGACCATAGCAGAATTCGACGAAAGTCCCACCCAAGGATAACGTCATCAAAGAACGGAATAAATTACAAATACGATGACGTACAGCACACCTTGAATGGCAACACGCACAGTGCACAAAGCTGAAGGCTGAACATGTTGCGACGTAGGCGTGTGCAAAGATAGGTCGGTAAGTTGAAGCGTCACTTTCTTCAAGGTTTAGTATAGTTTTTCGCTAAATACAGATACGACAGCTCCAGTGTCAACAATTCTGTGAACTTTATTACCATCAATATAGAGTTTGATTTCGTTTGGGGGATAGCAGTGAGGTCTTCAAATTTTTACCACCAACGCAGTTTTTGCCTCCGGAACTGCGCCCCCCAGCTTTTCCCGCGTGGTGGTGTTGCGACGTAAATTTGGAGAAACTGATCAGCGACAAACAGTAGGCGAAGACCTTGGGCTAGATATATATATATGGCCGCCGAGCAGGACGTACGTTTAGAGGTGGATCGGCAGAAGCAGGATACCGTGGCTGTGTCGACATGCACTGTGAGGACCTTGCAATGTCACGAGAAGGGAAGCTGTGACGGCGGCAATGACGAGCAATGTGGCCTAGGACACCACATGAAAAACACATTGGCTGATTACCCAGAGTGCGCCAGCGGCTAAGGGTAGGGGCACTGTTCATTGTGTCTTGAGCAGGGCGGACTTGAACGGGGCGGGGTCAAATAAACGTGCCAAGTTGTTTGGTATACAGCTGTAGACGGCCGGGTCAATACGCGAGCAGGTCGTGTGGACTAATAAACGTTGCGAGTTGCTTCGTAGATAGCTGGCAATGATGGAGAACGTGGCCAAGCAATAGCTTATGCATACGTTAGTTGGGCGGTAACAGGTGGTGGAGCCTGAGCTGGCGGGAACGCTTCGGAAAATTGCGATTTAATGACCTGGTGCAACGAAGATGACAAGGATGCCATCAGCTCGGTAGATCTTGTGATTATAGATAGCTGCAATGTGACCTCCTTGTGTATGAATTGCTTTATGAGTGGCATCAAAGTAGAGTGGTTGGTGGTGTCATGGCGAATGTCGAGGAATGATAGGTCTGTGGTATCTTGAGCGGTGCGTCGTGTGGATTTGTGCTGTGCACGCACCTCATCATAGCTCTGGCAGAGCTGAATCACGTGGGCGACCACCTAGAGACTCTTCGCAGCAAGCATCTGGAATGTGCTGTCGTCGATTCCTTTCATGATGTGCTTGATCTTGCCTGTCTAGTCCATAGTCGAGTTGACGAGCTTCTAGAGAAAGAGCCTATTTTTGATCTAGTTTCTGAATGTCACATCTGTTCTGTGCACTCTGCCACTCAAGCGTTGTTCCGCCCAAAGCAGGGTGACAGCAGGACGGCCGAAGCGTTCCGAGAAGGCTTTTGCCAATTCCGACCAGGTACGGTAATCACTTTCATGATTCGTGTACCATAGTTTTGCCACGTCGGTCAGGTAAGAGTTCACACTTGTTAGCTTGTCGGCTGCGTTCCAATTATTGTACGCGCTCCCTAGTTCGTACTCGGCAATTCCGTGGTCCACATTTTGGTCGTATGTGCACCAAACACGGGGGAGTCGCGCAGCCGGAGAGCACCAAGGCGGGAGACAGGTACGGGTGCGGAATCAAGAGTGGCGTCCTGAGGCGGCCTTGCATCCGTCATTGCAGGAGGTTGTTGGAGTGTCCGGCTGCGAAGTTTAGGGTGAGGACGAGATGAGGAATTGACTCGGTGAACGAGGAATTGACTCGGTGAACGAGAGATTTATATAGTGAAAGGGCTAACTGGATGCAAGCCTGAGATCACAGCGCGTCTCCTCCTTTTTTCTCTCGAGCTCCATTACCACCACCTTCATTATACAGCATTTATTTTGGTCCAACTCACGAAGAAAAAAATGCCAACTGCTGCAATTTTCCAATAGCTCATTCTAAAGAAGTATCAATGTGTCTGTGGCAGTATGACTCTTTTCATTATGGTATGTTTTGTGTCAGTGCTGAACGCCTAGACTTGAGAAATAAAGAGGAATTCTAGCATTCCTGCTATCCGGTGACTTGTATGAGAGAAAACTGGACTAATTGTCATTGTTTACTTGTGTTGCACTCCTATCCCGTCTCATAACTTTACTATTATATCACGTACAGATATCTATAAGGTGTTCAACCGAAGCGCAGTTAGGTTTTATATAACTCAATGCCCTGATTATATCAATGAAATAAAGAATGTGAGAAGTAGGTTTGCAGGAATATTGTGAAAGGCTTCAATTATCTGACTGAAATCCGCTCTCTACGTGTCTCACAATAAAAATGCCTGAGTTGTTATCGGTTCCTTTTCGTCAATTCAGTTTTGACCACGTCTTGGTAGCACAATGGCAATATCATTGTCATGTTCATTCAGTCTCCACTGCATCCCAATCAAAGGCCGCAGATGTCTACCTAATGAAAACGAAGTGTTCGGCTAGGTAGACTACTAAAAAAAAAGAAAAGAAATCGGCAGGTCCCACCTACAGTGAAAATGGATGATATGCGAAAGACAAATGAGGCAGGATCGTATGTCATTTTAAAATCAACACAACGTTGCTAGGTGGACATAAATTAAGCCGCACATAACTTCCATATTATGACTTTGATGTTAGCGTCTGGCATTTGTGTTTATCGTCTATTCGCGTCATGCAATAACAAAGATTGTTTATGTGAATTCGCGAAATGTCCTTTAGCATGCTATAGGCGTAGCCAGTAGCCATGTTTCACATGAAACGCATGTCTGGAATATCATGTTTTGAAGTGTGACTTAGCTTCATCATTCATTCACATCACGAAATACCAATTGGTACAAGTGCTGCTAGCGTGATAGCTCTGAGTAGCTATGAGCGTGGCTTGTAGTCCTGTGTTTTTAGAGACGCATGCCGTGTTTATCGTGCTTGGACGTGGCATCGTCTATCCGTGCGACTTGATACCAAATTTTTTATATGTGGAGCTAGCGAAATAGCCGAGAGCACCATAAGCGTAACGTGTTGACATGTTTTATATATTACTCATATCATGATTATCATGTTTTGACGTGTAATTCACCTTCGCCTCTCTATTCACGTCACGTGATACCAAATTTGGTACATCTGGAGATAGCGAAACAGCCGCAAGCACGCTATGAGCGTAGCAGGTAGTCATGTTACACATTAAACGCATGTAATAATTATCATTATTTGACGTGTGATTTACCTTCATCGTTTATTCGCGTTACGTAATACCAAATTTACTATGAGGACAGCTAACGCAACTGCTCCGAGCACGTTATGAGCGTAGCAGGTAGTCATGTTCACACTAAAGTCATGTCAATATTATCCTGTTTTGACGTGTAATTTACCTTCACCGTTCATTCGTGTAACATAGTACCAAATTTACTATAAGTGCAGCTAGCGCAACTACTCCGAGCACGTATGTGCGTGGCTTGTAGTCTTGTTTTACATGACAACCATGTCATGATAAGTTTTGACGTCTCATTTACCTTTGTCGTCTGTTTACGTCACGTGATATCAGTATTGTTATAAGTGAAGCTAGCAAAAATGGCCGCTAGTGCGCTACGAGCGCAACATAGAGTGTTTTCAGATGACACGTATATTAAGATTATCGTCTTTGAACCTGTCTTTTTTTCGGCGTCTATTCACGCGACGTGAATTCCGATTTGGTATATGTGGAGCTAGCGAAACGGCCGTAATTGTATCATGAGCACGGTATGTTGTCGTTTTCTTTCATGGCACGCATATTATGATTATCTTTTTTGTACAAGTCATATACCTTCGGCACCCATTCGCGTCCCGTAATAAAAAATTACGTATATGCGAAGCATGTGAAACGACCGTGAGTGCACCGTGAGCGTCCTCACAAAAACAGAAAAACGTGTGTGCGTAATGAAAACCATTACTCAGGCATTACTTTAATAATAACTATATTTGATGAAGCATGTCAAAACAACACGTGGTTTCAGTTTTTGGCATTTACTGGCACGAAACAGTGTTGTAGGAATTGATTACACCGATAGAAGGAGACATAACACGGGTAGAAAAATTTTGTTTTGAAAATTTCTACGAACTCTCCAAAGAGACCGCTGTGAGGTTAGACACTTTACGTAATACGATTTTTAATGCGATACAAAGCAGGATAGCTGTAAAGGACGGTAGGCAGTTCCTCTAAATAACATGGCTACTTTAGATGTTTTTGGCTCGAGCTCTGTCACCTATGAAATTTAACAAAACAGCAACACGGCTCACTATACACTCTGCAGATGATCTCTACTGTGACCTCCGTTCATGCAAAGATGTGCTTCCCCGGTAACTGCGCTCTATTTTGCCTATCCTAGTTAGGCCTCGGAATCACTTTTTATCTTTTATTTTGCTTGCTCTCTGCTCTACCTCTACTTCTAATATTGCGGCGTGATCCGTAAACAGTATTTTCGTACGTCATATTTATAATCAATGTAAATATATCCTCAGTAGACAATATTAACTATATATTGAGTTCTCTTGCCCATTCGAAAGTGAACATACGTTTGAATATTCTTCTGCGTACGCTGCGAAGTCACACTTGGTCCACTGTTACACTGTTCGTAGAAAAAATAAACCACAACTTTTATTAAGAATAGCTGTTGAATATCAAGCCTAATAACGAAATGTTTTTGCTGTGTTCACGTATATTCGCATTCCCTCACGTTTGGTGTTGTGGAAGCCGTTATGGGAGTTGTTCCATATATGCTTCATATTTCTTCGTAATATACCACCTCACTTATGACGATTGAGTTTCTCCTATTCTAGAAAAAAACACTTGAATCAACAAGGAGTGCTTTTCAAAGCCAAAAAAACGTCAGTGCGCTTTCCACAACAATCTCTTGTCGGCATTCTGTCTTTTTATTTGTACCATGTCTTGCAATTAAACGAGGAAAAAGTCTTGTCATTGTAGGCTATTGTAAAGCCTCGTTTATTATGGGATAGCTCGCTTTAATTTCAACACCAGACTTGTGCTTGCTTTTTTTAAATCTGTGGCATTTGGAAAAGTAGGTCTTGATTGATGCGGCAGTTACCTCAGTCTTGAACGGACTCTTTTGGATTTCTAGACGCAATATCCATTGTTGCACACCTGACAAAAAACACGCATAAGATTAATTGCGGGCACCTAAGCCAATCAGTAATGCAATAACTTGCAAAATATAAATAGCGTAATGGATTAGACATTGGCTTTTTAAAGAATCACATATATGTATTAGAAGTACAAACTTTACGGAACAACGCTCCAAGAAATGACGTTTTAGAACAAGTTTTTTTTTGCGAAGAAAGAAGGAACGCCACTGTTTCATTCGGGATTCACTGACGTGCAACGGTGGCTCTTTCTAATTACCAAAGAAAAAGAGAAAGGCAGGATGAAGGATGAAAGAACAACAGAGAGTTTGGCCACCTCTCAGACCGGCTGGAAACCATGAACAATAGATAAAAAAGCGTTCTTTAGGCCTGGTTTATGGTAATGACATGCGGCCCACCAATTTCTGTTGGCCGTTCTTTGGCTGCCGGGCGTGGGCGCATTCATTTGTGCATGTCTGCCGATATTTGACGTTCAGTATCAAAAAATCATACAAGTGCACACAAGTGATCAATTGTTCAGAAAAGAGCGTATGGGTGACTACGTCAGGCGCAAAAGTGTAGAATGCTCAAGTCGTCTATTTTAGGGCAACCGATGCTGCTGCAGTTTTTTAAATGGCTCTTGAGTGTGTTTCAATACTAACCGTAGACAGCTAAATAGACAGCTAAGTGTGTGGCGGTCATCTTATGTCTGATTGTAGTTCTCACGTAGCCGCCAAAATACACAGATTCGAGAAGATCGCATCGTAGACAAATATGATGCAGGCTACTTTAAATTCCAAACAAGATGGCCGCTGATCGAACTGCGCAGAAAGCTCAGATATTGCCCCAATTGTCGTTTCCATTCAGGCAGACTCTTCTCTAGACACTTCATGCGAGTAATCGTATATATTTACCACAAAATGAGCTAACATAAAACGGTTACGTTTAGTTAGCTTTCTCTTCTCGACATCAATTGGCGCCTCGTAATGCAGAAGCCGTCCAGACGGGTTCCGCACCTCAAATGACATGGGCTCAAAGCTGTCTGTGTAGACTGCCCACAATGCTGTCTTAGAATTAGAACACAGTGCTTTATGGCTGTGCTGAATGTCTTGGCATTGCAGAGCTTTCAAGTGTGAAGACAGGGTGAGGTAACAATTCATACGAGCTGAAACTTCACTCAAACAAAAAACGAGAAGCGATTTCATCTGGTGTTCATGTATCGTCCGTGCATCTTTTGGTGCAGTTTATCGGAAACGTTTTGTGTTGAAGGATTTTTATTTCTGAAATGGGACTGAAACAAAGCAGTTTTCTTTAATCCCTTTCGTTACCACGCCTATTCAATAAACAGATCACTAGTGATCGGACATTTCGATCGTACGTTTCACCATGTTTAATATGTTTCTTGTGCGCTTAGTACTTTCAGGTATGTAGTTCAGCACCTCAACTGCTTGATTGATATGTGAACTTTAACGCCCCAAAACCACCATGCGTACATGAGAGACGCCGTAGTGGAGGACTCCGGAAAGTGTGGCCTGGGGTTCTTTATTCTGCGCCCAAATCTGAGCACATGAGCCTACAGCATTTCCACCTCCATCAAAAATGCAGCCATGATAAGTTTTGACGTCTCATTTACCTTTGTCGTCTGTTTACGTCACGTGATACCAGTATTGTTATAAGTGGAGCTAGCGAAACGGCCGTAATTGTATCATGAGCACGGTATGTTGTCGTTTTCTTTCATGGCACGCATATTATGATTATCTTTTTTGTACAAGTCATATACCTTCGGCACCCATTCGCGTCCCGTAATAAAAAATTACGTATATGCGAAGCGTGTGAAACGACCGTGAGTGCACCGTGAGCGTCGCCTTTAGTCATGACTTATATCACATACATGTGATAATTTCCACGTTAGGGTCGATCACGTTTGTTGGCCATGCACTCATGTCATACCATACCAGTTTTCAAATATTCCATGTGAACAATACCCCCGCAAGATCAAGACCATGAAATGTAAATTATGACATTATTGACACACATGCCCTGAATTTTAAATTATGACTAGTCAGTTATGCTCGTCATGGAGTGATGTTAACACATACCAATTTTGGTAGACATGTCATTATCGAAACGGACAACAGAGCTAAAAGTCGTAGGCGACTGGGTAGATAGATAGATAGATATAAATTGTATTTTATGCCCTTACAGCCTCTTTGGTGGCGCCAGAGACTAATGTTCGCTTTTTTGTCTAACCTGTTCAAATGGGCACCAGGTGGTGCTGCGAGTGGTACGTTCACTAGCCTGCATGCCTGCCTGCGAACCGCGGAGAAACGTCAGCACGGCGTTCGCCGTTGCTCACAAAAACAGAAAAACGTGTGTGCGTACTGAAAACCATTACTCAGGCATTACTTTAATAATAACTATATTTGATGAAGCATGTCAAAACAACACGTGGTTTCAGTTTTTGGCATTTACTGGCACGAAACAGTGTTGTAGGAATTGATTCCACCGATAGAAGGAGACATAACACGGGTAGAAAAATTTTGTTTTAAAAATTTCTACGAACACTCCAAAGAGACCGCTGTGAGGTTAGACACTTTACGTAATACGATTTTTAATGCGATACAAAGCAGGATAGCTGTAAAGGACGGTAGGCAGTTCCTCTAAATAACATGGCTACTTTAGATGTCTTTGGCTCGAGCTCTGTCACCTATGAAATTTAACAAAACAGCAACACGGCTCACTATACACTCTGCAGATGATCTCTACTGTGACCTCCGTTCATGCAAAGATGTGCTTCCCCGGTAACTGCGCTCTATTTTGCCTATCCTAGTTAGGCCTCGGAATCACTTTTTATCTTTTATTTTGCTTGCTCTCTGCTCTACCTCTACTTCTAATATTGCGGCGTGATCCGTAAACAGTATTTTCGTACGTCATATTTATAATCAATGTAAATATATCCTCAGTAGACAATATAACTATATATTGAGTTCTCTTGCACATTCGAAAGTGAACATACGTTTGAATATTCTTCTGCGTACGCTGCGAAGTCACACTTGGTCCACTATTACACTGTTCGTAGAAAAAATAAATCACAACTTTTATTAAGAATAGCTGTTGAATATCAAGCCTAATAACGAAATGTTTTTGCTGTGTTCATGTATATTCGCATTCCCTCACGTTTGGTGTTGTGGAAGCCGTTATGGGAGTTGTTCCATATATACTTCATATTTCTTCGTAATATAGCACCTCACTTATGACGATTGAGTTTCTCCTATTCTAGAAAAAAACACTTGAATCAACAAGGAGTGCTTTTCAAAGCCAAAAAAACGTCAGTGCGCTTTCCACAACAATATCTTGTCGGCATTCTGTCTTTTTATTTGTACCATGTCTTGCAATTAAACGAGGAAAAAGTCTTGTCATTGTAGGCTTTTGTAAAGCCTCGTTTATTATGGGATAGCTCGCTTTAATTTCAACACCAGATTTGTGCGTGCTTTTTTTAAATCTGTGGCATTTGGAAAAGTAGGTCTTGATTGCTGCGGCAGTTACCTCAGTCTTGAACGGACTCTTTTGGATTTCTAGACGCAATATCCATTGTTGCACACCTGACAAAAAACACGCATAAGATTAATTGCGGGCACCTAAGCCAATCAGTAATGCAATAACTTGCAAAATATAAATAGCGTAATGGATTAGACATTGGCTTTTTAAAGAATCACATATATGTATTAGAAGTACAAACTTTACGGAACAACGCTTCAAGAAATGACGTTTTAGAACAAGTTTTTTTTTGCGAAGAAAGAAGGAACGCCACTGTTTCATTCGGGATTCACTGACGTGCAACGGTGGCTCTTTCTAATTACCAAAGAAAAAGAGAAAGGCAGGATGAAGGATGAAAGAACAACAGAGAGGTTAGCCACCTCTCAGACCGGCTGGAAACCATGAGCAACAGATAAAAAAGCGTTCTTTAGGCCTGGTTTATGGTAATGACATGCGGCCCACCAATTTCTGTTGGCCGTTCTTTGGCTGCCGGGCGTGGGCGCATTCATTTGTGCATGTCTGCCGTTCTTTGACGTTCAGTATCAAAAAATCATACAAGTGCACACAAGCGATCAATTGTTCAGAAAAGAGCGTATGGGTGACTACGTCAGGCGCAAAAGTGTAGAATGCTCAAGTCGTCTATTTTAGGGCAACCGATGCTGCTGCAGTTTTTTAAATGGCTCTTGAGTGTGTTTCAATACTAACCGTAGACAGCTAAATAGACAGCTAAGTGTGTGGCGGTCATCTTATGTCTGATTGTAGTTCTCACGTAGCCGCCAAAATACACAGATTCGAGAAGATCGCATCGTAGACAAATATGATGCAGGCTACTTTAAATTCCAAACAAGATGGCCGCTGATCGAACTGCGCAGAAAGCTCAGATATTGCCCCAATTGTCCTTTCCATTCAGGCAGACTCTTCTCTAGACACTTCATGCGAGTAATCGTATATATTTACCACAAAATGAGCTAACATAAAACGGTTACGTTTAGTTAGCTTTCTCTTCTCGACATCAATTGGCGCCTCGTAATGCAGAAGCCGTCCAGACGGGTTCAGCACCTCAGATGACATGGGCTCGATGCTGTCTGTGTAGACTGCCCACAATGCTGTCTTAGAATTAGAACACAGTGCTTTATGGCTGTGCTGAATGTCTTGGCATTGCAGAGCTTTCAAGTGTGAAGACAGGGTGAGGCAACAATTCATACGAGCTGAAACTTCACTCAAACAAAAAACGAGAAGCGATTTCATCTGGTGTTCATGTATCGTCCGTGCATCTTTTGGTGCAGTTTCTCGGAAACGTTTTGTGTTGAAGGATTTTTATTTCTGAAATGGGACTGAAACAAAGCAGTTTTCTTTAATCCCTTTCGTTACCACGCCTATTCAATAAACAGATCACTAGTGATCGGACATTTCGATCGTACGTTTCACCATGTTTATTATGTTTCTTGTGCGCTTAGTACTTTCAGGTATGTAGTTCAGCACCTCAACTGATTGATTGATATGTGAACTTTAACGCCCCAAAACCACCACGCGTAGATGAGAGACGCCGTAGTAGAGGACTCCGGAAAGTGTGGCCTGGGGTTCTTTATTCTGCGCCCAAATCTGAGCACATGAGCCTACAGCATTTCCACCTCCATCAAAAATGCAGCCGCCACAGCCCCCAGCTATCAGTTTCATTTTGAATTTGCCTGTTTTGGCAACATGGTAATTTTCGCCAGAACCTCGCCTGAAGGATTGTGCATAATTTGTGGGCAAAATGCACTTGGTTGCCGAACTTGAGAGAAGTCCGTGCTTGACGTCGAAAAAATCAAAAGAACTAATGAAAACAACTTTTGTAAGTCAAATATCAAATTGAGGTTTCAGCTTCACAATCTGACAGTGCTGAATCGTATTAATTGCCAAAAACTTATGCAAGCTAAATATTAAAGAGCTGTTGCTAGGAGTCAGGATAAACGTACTTTACAAAAAATATTTTCGAAGGTCCTTGCATGTGCAAAGTGTGCAGGTGGCCTTCTCAGTCGGTTTCCAGAAGCTTTCATTTCACTTGTATTGTTATATAAGACTTAGGGCCGCAACTGGTGTCACGAGTCGCTCCTATGTCATCGTCGTCACGTGCGCATGGGTGTGCATCCACAAAAAACACACGCCGCTCAAAACTGTCCCGTAACCACACCTGAATTGAGTGTGGACGAACTTGGAGTCCGGTGATGGCGGCAATTCCGGTTCAACTTAGATGGTGAGGATTCTTTTCGTCAGCCTGAGACATCCGCAGTCATTCATGGGTTCGTCTTGTATCCGGCTTCAAGTTGTCTCCTCCGCTGATGAGCTTTATGCAGTATCTTCTGGCTGCTGTGGTTACGTGTGAAGTTCATACGTAGGTGCGGTGCATTGTGCAGGCACCGGCTGCATAGGTTTTCCTCAGAAAAAGAAGGCCACTATAGAACATCTGAGCCTAGACTACGAAGCAGCCCGAAACGTTTAAGAGTGCGTATAAGATTTTGTTACGCCTTGACTGGCCTTGGGCTTTCACCGGATGAATTCGCTGTGGTTACGGGGCGCCCAAAGATCACTGCAATTGTTGCACAGTCTCCATTTGCGAAAAGAGCGCGTTTTTCAGACACAGCGAAGTAACAACTGGGATGCTTTGTCGCGTTCATCTCTATCTTTGAGCACGTTCCGTGCCTCATTTGTCCGTGGGAAACATGGAGCATGTTTCAATCTGCTTGTTATTCTGCACTTGACCTTCCTAATTGTTGCTATTTCGTTCACAGTTTTGCGTTTGCGGCAAAGCTGTGACTTTGTTCAATATAGGGCGTTCAAAGTGCAAAGAATTATATTTCGATGCATATTTTCGAACGCCAACCTATGCGAAGGAAGGCAGCTCATGTAAAGTCCTGACGCTAGACGAAATAGCGAAGCTTATTGAACATCTGATATATAGAGGGATTATTAACATAATGGTCATTCATCCTTTATTGGAACGCCTTCAGGCTCTTATAAAAACAAATCAACGAAAATTTACGGAAAAAAGGGCACAAGTTTATGTCACACAAAAAATCACGCAATGCTTCAGCGCATGGCACGTGGAATGAAGAAGCACCTTTATTCTGATTTTTTTTCTATATGAATACAACTATTTTTCACAACATTTAATATTTTTACACTGTTCTTTGGTGATATATCTTCAAAATGTATACTTTAAGTTTTCATTTAAATATTTTTGCATATTTGTTTTGTGAGATGGTTTACCAGCTCGCCACGAAAAATTACGTGACGCTAGACGAAATAGCGAAGCTTATTGGACATCTGATACATAGATAGATTACTAACATCGTGAGCATTCATCCTATATTGGAATGCCTTCAGGCTATTGTGAAAAACAAATCAACAAAAATTTACTGAAAATAGGGCACGAGTTTATGTCACACAAAAAATCACGCATTGCCTCAGCGAATGGCACGTGGAATGAAGGAGCACCTCAATTCTGATTTATTTGTCTACGTGAATAGAAATATTTTCCACAACATTTAATATTTTTTACACTCTTTCTTGGTAATCTATCTTCAAAATGTATATATATATATATATTTTCAATATTTTTTCATATTTCTTTTAGGAAACGGTGTACGAGCTCATCGCTAAAAATTATGCACTTTTCATATTTTCATTCCTTTCAAAAGATCTGCGTTTTTTACAAGTTTTTTTTTTGAAAGAACACTTTGTTGTGCAAAATTTGGTTGGCTGAATTGCGTTCTGGAATACTTTTCAAACTGGCAAGAACTCTGTCCTGAGGATGTGAAAAATATCCGTTCTCGCGCGGTAACAAAAGAGTTAAGCCTGAGTGAGAAGTTTTTTGCAGAGTAACTGGTCTCTGAGAATGTGAGTGCACCACTAAATATATAGTGTGCCCGCTTTTATGTGTCATTCAAAAGCTCCATCAAATGTGTAGCTTCATGGTATGCACCTACGACTTTGCTAGTGACAATTCAATTTCGCTTTTCAGTAAACGTTGTAACACATTCGGATTGTTGCCAGAATGTGACAATAAATTGTGTTTGGAAGTTTTGAATAAAAAGATAATTCTGTGAACGTTTTACCGTGCTTCAAATAAAATTTGTTATAATATTGTTACGTAAAAAGGACATAAGGCATGTCAATTTAGAATCTATATTGACACTGATGCGTATAGCATCAACTAAAATAGAGGACTGCACGGACAGCCGACAGCCCGATTCCTCATTATCGTTTTCTGACCGCTGATAAGTCAGCTACGTAGCATTACACTCCGGAGGTAGAAGAGCCGTCTCAGTGCACAATAATTGTGGTCTTCAGAAGGTAGGTGGTAAGGTTTTAGCCTGATGACGTGCATTACATCCCTGTGTGTGGTTGCAGGCAGTCTTGTGGTTTCAGATGCAGGAATGATCTCATAGTTTTAAGTTTGAAGTTTGAAGTTTATTCATCATCATAGTTTTGAACATACATCACTTATCCAGTGATTGACTGGAAAGGGGTGGTGAAAAGGCAACTGAATGCCTGACAATGCACCGATCCCCACCCAGACCACAATAATGCACAACACTCAGCATGTGTGTCTAGAGCATAAATACATAGATTCAATACAGTGAAATATACAAAGTGTAGACGTAAAGCGTGGAAAAGATAAGAAATAAAACACATCTCTAAGTGCACTCTTTACACATAAAAGCCCTTTAAAATCCTATAAAAACAAAAACGTAGTTGTGAACACTTGTGAGGAAGTGAAAAATTTACAGTGCGTTTCAGCAAAGCTACACGAGTTGCACTTCATTAACACACAAAAAAGACATATCACGTTTGAAGCATGAGTAGATAAGCGTGTATCTTCTTTTTGAAAATTGCTGGGGATTGAATTTCATTCACTATGGTGGTGGCCATGGTATTTGAGTTTAAAAACGAAGGAATAAGGTGCGCTAGCTTTTGTCTACCGTAGTTGGTCCGAGTCCTCTCACTGTAATAGGTGGTTCTTCTAAAGTTATACATTGGTAGTTTCCGGGAATAAGCATCATGAAATTTAACTGCGTTTGATTTGATTTGATCGTAAATGACTATCGCTAGCTTTTTATGAAAGATATTTTCAAATGTTAGGATTCCATGCTTAAGAAAAAGAGAAGCAGAAGGCGTTCGACGCGGAACATTCTCAATTATACGTAGCATTCTTTTTTGCAGTCGGTGAATCCCAATTTTATTTGTTTTTGTTGTCGAGCCCCAGATTAACAGGCAGTATTGTATGCGGGAATAAACTAAAGCGTAGTAAAGTTGCTTTGTCACCCAAAGGGGTAGAAAGCACCTAACTTTTCCAATCACACCAATGGACCGTGATACCTGGGTACGTAGTTTATCTATGTGACTAGACCGATTCAACGTTTCGTGAAAAATGACGCCTAAGAACTTTTGAGTCTGCACTCGCTCAATCGAAACTCCTCTGAATGACAGCTGCGTATTACGGAGAATAGAATGGTTTCGAGGGTGAAAAATAATGTACTTTGTTTTGTTGATATTTAGTTTAGTTGACGTCGGTTACCTGGCGGATGATACGGTAAGGACCCCTGTTGCCAGACAACAACTTCTCTGATAAACGAACTTGAACTGGGCCCTGCGAGATAACGAGAGAACAGGGTGAGAGCCGAATGTCAACGCCTGCTGGCGTAGATGGCTTTCTGGGTGGCTTGCGAAGTCGAAAGTCTAGAGCAGGCCATCTGACGAGCGTGGTCGGCATGAGCAATAGCGTCGCAGATTCGAGACGGTCAATAAGTTATCCAGGGAAGTATCACGACGTTGTTCATCACCAATCCGAAGAAACTGGGACGTTGACGTGACGCTGAGGCTCGACGTCTAATTCATCGGGCTGATCAAGAAGTTAGAGGGATAAGCAATTATTGTCCAGATGAAAAATTCCATACTTGTAAGCAACCGAGTAGGCATATTCCTGTAGGCTTAACGCGCAATGGCCAAGTAGTTCAGTGGGGTTCTTCATAGAAGAAATCCCACACAGCGCGTGATTATCTGTGATGACACGGAAAGGGCGCCCATACAAGTAAGGACGGAATTTCGAAACCACCCAGACAAGGGCGAGACATTATCGTCCTGTTATAGAGTAATTGTGTTCAGACATTGAAAGCAAATGACTTGCATACGCGATTACACGATCGTTGCCCCGCTGAATTTGCGCTAAAACTGCACCAATTCCGTGATCACTCGCGTCTGTTCGCACTTGTGTAGGAGCATCGGGGTGAAAATGTGCAAGAATAGGAGGTGTCGTTAGAGCGGTAATTAGCTGAAAGAAGGCGGCAGCTTGAACAGGGCCCCACAAATTGGGACGTCTTGTTTGAGAAGGTCGGTGAGTGGCCGTGCGAGTGCCGCAAAGTTTTTCACGAACCGATGAAAGTAGGAGAAGAAGCCCACGAAACTGCGAAAATCATGGACAGAGCGTGGAACTGGGAAGTTTGTTACAGAGCGTACTTTTACCGGGTCTGCTCGTACGCCGGCACCGTCAACAAGGTGACCCAACACGGTAATTTAACGAAGACCGAAGTGGCACCTGGAAGAATTCAGCTTCATGCCGGCCCGTTGAAATATGATTAGAATGGTCGAAAGCCATTCAAGGTGGTTTACCAAGGTAGGTGAGAAAATGATCACGTCATCCCGGTAACACAAAATTGTCGACTGTTTAAATCCTCGTAGAAGCGTGTACATCATTCTCTTGAAGGTCGCTGGAGCGTTTATGAGACTGAAGGGCATGACCTTGAATAGGTAAAGACCGCCAGTGGTAACAAAACGGTCTTCTCTCGGTCGTTGTCATCAACAGAAAGTTGCCAGTAGCCAGATCGGAGGTCGAGAGATGAAAAGAAGGTGGTGCCATGGAGGCAATCGAGGACATCATCAGTAAGTGGTGGATGGTACACGTATTTTTGGTATTTTTGTTCAGGTGGCGATAATATATGAAGAAACACCATGAGGAATCTTTCTTCTTTACTTGTACCACGGGAAATGCCTAACGGCTTGATGATGGTTCAATTACGTTTTTTGTAAGCATATTAGCCACTTCTTTTTTAATCACATCGCTTGAACGCAGACACGCGGTACGGCCGACGGTGAATGGACGCAGAGTCACCAGTGTTGATTCTGAGAGTGAAAATTTTAGTCTGGCCCAAGGAACGATCGTGGGTGCTGAGATTGTCACTGTATGAGGTAAAAACCTGGCAGAGAGCGTCGGCCTGGTGAGGCAAGCTCCGATCCAATCATGTTTCGAAAAATAGCATCGTCTGAGCTGGGTGACCGTGAGACTGCCCTTCGATCAGGACCAGATACAGCGACAACACTGACGTCGTCTGTTAAGGTAGTTAGCTGGGCTAGAGACATCTGGCAGGCCAACACTTGAGGGGTGAAACTAAAATTAAGAAGCGGAAGGAACACACAGTTATCCGCTATTTTCATGATGGTATGAGGCACAGTAACACTGCGTGACAACCTAACGTCAGTGATCGGCGTAACAGTATAATCCCCATCAGGGACGGGAGGAGCCGATAACAAAGAGACGTACGTGATGGCTCGAGGTAACAGGCGAACGAAAGTGGTTGAACTCAAGCGGCTTGTGGGCTTTGCAGAGTTGTCGACGAAGATCGGAAGATCGAGGCTGAGCGTACCAGATGAACAGTCAATTAAGACCGAGTGTGCCTAAAGGGAATTAAGGCTAAGTATGAGGTCATGAGGGCAACAGGCTAGCAGCGCGAAAAGAACCACAGCATGACGAATGGCAATGCTGACCTGAGCAGTGAACATTCCGAGTACTGGTACAGTGCCACCATCGGCAACACGTATTGCCTGCGTCGTAGACGGCGTCATAATCTTTTGCAAGCGGCGGCGTAGAGAATCGCTCATAATAGACAGGTGCGCACCTGTGTCAATGAGGGCGGTCACAAGAACATGGTCGACTTGTACTTCAAGCAGGCGGTGGTGCGTGGGAAGCATGAGTGGAGGAGTTTCGGCCATCATTGAAATTGCAGCTCCACCTCTATAATATGCACTATCTAGTTTTCCTGCTGCGATCGTTCAGAGAAGCTCGGCGAGGAAAAGCGCTGAAGTGACGGAGAGCGGGATTGGCTTTGTAGCGGCGACGGGGCGCGGGAGTTGCACTGACCGGACGAAGGGGTGTCAATGTAGCGGCGACAACACGAAGGGGCGTCAGTGGAAGGCTCGTAAGATGACCACAAAGAGAAATCGAAAGGTTCGGTGGCTGAACGTGGAGGGGTCGTCGTGTGCATGTGCGCAGAGGTAGAGAAGGTCTGACGTGGTTGGCTTGACCAATGGCAGTGGCAATAGCGAGAAACGTGCCCAGGCTGGTAGCAGAAAAAAAATAGGCCGCTCGTGGAGCTGTCGCCATTCCGAAAGGTTACGAAAGGGCACGGTTGGAGGTAAACGGCAAGCGTGTCCAGACGAGTAAGACGTTACTTCAGGGCGAGTCAAGTGACATGCTGATAGAAGGCCGAGGTTCGCGAACCTAGCTTACCTTACCATAGCCTTACCATAGCTTTATGAACACCACTGACGGCTTGTGTTGTTCAGAGGTGAGCATTGTGAAATCTAGTGGGGAATAGGAGCTTGACAGGCGGCTTCGATTTCATGAGGAACCCGTGACATTGTCATACATGGGGACTGGCGGGCGGCTTCACACGATGAGATTTCGACCGTGTTGGGCAGCCAGGTGAATCACTGAGTAATACGGCAGCTCTTGACTTCTTCAAACCACCGACACTCTTTAATGATGGCGTCGATGGTGGTAACATTGTTGTATACTAGAAGATTAAAGGCATTGTCTGCTATGACTTTCAGCACATGGGCGACTTTCTGCGACTCCCTCATGTGCTCGTCAATTTGGCGGCATTGGGTGATGCCGTCGTGAATGTACACGACCTGCGGCTCCGTCGACGTCTGTGCATGAGCCGCCAGTTGATTCCGCGCTGCGATCTGCCGTCCAACGGTGTTGTCAAAAAGGTCGCGGATCATCTCTATAAAGGAGTCCCAGCTTATAATCTCCGCTTCGTGCGTCTCGAACCACACCCGCGGTTGGACATCAAGGTAAAAAAGCACATTGGCAAGCATAAGAGTTGGGTCCCACCTATAGCTTACGCTGACCCGTTGGCACCGGTTGATCTATTTGTCGACGTCAACGCCATTCTGACAGCAAAATGCACCACGATGATGAGCAGGATGTAAAATGACGGACGTAGTAGTCACGCAAGGGGCAAGTGGTGAAGGCGATGGTTGTTCAACCTGTGTCATGGTTGGACCTATGGTGGACTTATGGTGGTCATTGCGGAGCTTCGTGATGAAGACAGGGAAATACCCAGCACTTCAACCATGAAGATGTTACGTAAAAATGACACGAGGTGTGTCTATTTAGAACATATTTTAACACAGATGCGTATAGCATCAACTAAGATAAAGGACAGCACGCACAACTAACAGCCCACTTCCTCATTGTCGTCTTCTGACCACTGATAGGTCAGCTACGTAGCAATAATATTGCAAATTCCAGATGATGCCTAATAGGTAAACCAATGTCTTTATGAATTCTTCTTACAACTTGGCCATAAATTGTGGGTAATGAAAGTGAAGTTTAGTGCGTAGTGAGGCTTCCAATAAATGCAGAGAAAAAAAAGTGATGAAAACGTTCACCTTGCAATTTCGGCCTTCTCCACAATCCACCCAATCTGGAGCTGTCGTTTCAAACGACGAAACGACCTTCTGTTCGGCTTTGACGTAGCATGACAGTACGCATGAGCCTGGATTTGCCTGCATCATGAATAAAAAGAACCTACACATCAAACATTCCTTCTCTGAGGTGATAGAATAATCTTCAATAAAAATTGCAGAATTGTCCCGTTCAAGTTTACTCTTGGCGCGTTTCTTGATATTTGCGCAAAGAATGTGAATTTATTACAGTCAATTACCCGTGAGATAGCGCAACTGATCAAAGCTGCAGTTAAAAAAATTGAAGAATGATAATTCTGAGGTGCGAAAATACTGCAACGTGTTATATTACTAATGATATCATTGTTATTAACAAACTATCACAATATATTTTGGTTGCATGTGTGGGTGATAGTTGTAGGCACCCTAAAACTCACGTTTGACTAAATAAAGTACCTAACGTCAAGCTTCTTGAATGAGATAGGCCTCAACGAGAACAGAAACTTTATGATGTATGACGTAAGACTTGAATAGAAACAACAAAAAAAACGCCAGGCCTGCGCGGGAGGCACCCCACATTCCCAGCGAAAGGTTGAAGAGCGGCCTTTCATAGCCTTTTCTGAACACTCACCGGTACCTCTTGCAAGCACAGTGGCTGGGTACCAACTACGGCACTTATTATATTATTTTCGGGGCAGTAGGCCGGTATTAGGTATGCTATCCTTCGTCATTGTTCTGAGAAGCATCATATCCGCTAAAATCTTGCATCGAATTTTGTGCCATTTGTTCATGCAGAGGCTGATGACGATCAGGACTTATGTCTGAAGTGGGAATGTGCCACAGTTATCAGGTGACCAAGAACAAGCTTTTGTAATGGGTTGGAACATTTGATGACCCGCTCGTTACGCTAATTGCAATTTGAGACGCCTGCTTGTTCTTTTCCTGTTACAAAACGCTTTATTACTCTAATTCACGCGACTCCTTCCCATCTTCAAGCCTGCCTAAAGAAAGTTTGCAAACAAGTGCCCAGCACTGACGTGGCTCATTGCTAAAATACTGGGCTGGCATGCAGCAGGCCCGGGTTCGAGCCACATTGCGTCTCTGGTACTATAAGTTATTGTGCTTCAATTTGTGCAATAGTGGTTATGGGCACCAGCGGCGGTGGCGGCCACGTGTGACCCGAGTTGTGATCTCATAACAGCTTTCGCTATATGTGTCTTCTCTGTCCGTATCTAACCCGTTGCGCTGTAAAGTATTCTACAAAAAAGAAGATATATCTCAATTTGTTGAATTCTTTTAAAGTCTGTCATTAATAATTTCGTGCAATATATTCGATAAGAAGCCAATGTGGCGTTGAAAACAAAATTTTCATTTGAACTTACATTCGCATCTTTAAAAGCACACACACAATATTTAGATGCGAAGTATCCTATCGTGGAGCTCAACCTGGTGTGTGCCGTGACCACCAGTACTGCGCATGTGCATACTCCTCCTCTTTTTTTCCTGCCTTTCTCACCCCTCACCACGTTTACACAGGCAGCGTCGCTCTCTCTAGGCAAACTCCCCGCAAATTTGCGCCTGTGTTGCACGTGCGTGCCTCCGTTCCTCCTCATCTAAGCTCCTCTCTCTCTAACCTCACAAAGCCGATGCAGCAAAAGTCTACGCTCTTTCATTCTATTTTCTAGGCATCCCTCCCTGCCCCTGCGTTTACGCCTCCAATGCACTTGAGCGCTCTTTCCCCCTCTATTCTTTCTCGCCGCGCACCGCCGACGCAGGCAGCGTCAGCTAGAGTGTTTTTTCATTGAAAAAAAAAAAACAACTGCTCGCGCTGCACAACCATTCACCGGCTATCTTATATATATGGCCACTGAATCTTGACCTCCAAGGAGTGCCAGTGGGGGATTTCTTCTTGGCTTTGTTGAACAATAACCATTTGCAGCTTGCGCATTACCAGAAAGTGGACTGCGGGTGTTTGTGGCCAATCACAATCTGTGGTCTCTCATTGCCCATCAGCAGTAATTTCCATGTTCCTTTGGAACACAGCAGTTCATCTTTGAGTGCTTTGCGCTTCCCCATGTTTCTCTACTGCGCAACGCCACGATGAGCGCAACTGTTAACGCCATCACCAGTGAAAGCATTAGCGCCCACTGCTTTGCATCTTTGCAACAAAGGATTTCTTTAGCAGCAGATGGTATAATTTTGACAAGCTACGGAGAGTATAGTTCGTAGAAGGTACTGGGCATTCCAGGGTTAACATGCAAAGCTCCGACGGTGCATGCTACTCATGTTATCTATCACGTTATATATATATATATATATATATATATATATATATATATATATTGTCGCGGTTCAACGTAAGCAGTGCACCGAGACGTTGAGTCCGAGAACCAACGGCGTGTGTTTTTATTCAGGAGCCAAGAGCAGGAAAGCAAACAAAAGCATGTCGTCTTCTTCAGTTTCCCTTTTCACGAGGCTGTTGGCGCGCATATCGTCTTCCTTTTTTGTTTCGGGCGCGGCATTTGCCTCACCTTAGAAGAGCATCGCCCCGATGCTATAGATGAGCCAGTGATTCACGCATAAATTCACTTTGTAGAAGCGACGGTGCCACCCAGACTCACTCGCTGATGTACGGCTTGATGCGCACTACGTGCACAAGCTCAGGTCGGTGCTGTCGACGCCTTGTACAGTTTGGTCTATCCGGGACGACTTCATAGGTAACGTCACTTGGTCGTCGCCGCACTCGGTAGGGTCCGAAGTACCTTCTAAGCAACTTTTCGGATAGTCCCCGTCTTCGCACAGGCGTCTACACTCATACCATGTCCCCGGTTTTGTACGTTACATGTGTATTACGTAGGTTATAGCGGCCTGCGTCGTACTCTTGCTGTTGGTAGAATTGCAGGCGTGCGAGCTGCCTGGCTTCCTCTGCGCGTTTAGTAAACGCGTCAGCACTCGTTTTGTTGTCATCGCATTGGTGTGGCAGCATCGCGTCCAACATCGTTCTTACCTCTCGTCCGTGAACAAGGCTGAATGGGGTCATCCATGTGGTTTCTTGTTTCGCAGTATTGTATGCGAACATTGTGTAAGGTAGAACCTCGTTCAAGTTTTTGTGTTCGATGCCCACATACATTGAAAGCATATCTTCGAGAGTTTTGTTAAGTCGTTCGGTCAACCCGTTGGTTTGTGGATGGTAAGCTGTCGACTTGTAATGAATAGTACCGCTGAGCACCAACACATGATCTAAAAGCGTGGCCGTGAAAGCGGTTCCGCGATCTGTTAGAACGATCGATGGCTCACCATGTCTCAGCACAATGTTGTCCTTGAAGAACCAGGCCACCTCCTCTGCTGTGCCTCTCTGTATCGCTTTTGTCGAAGCGTAGCGAGTAAGGTAGTCGGTCGCCACTATAACCCGGTGGTTACCAACACTAGAGGTGGGAAGTGGGTCCAAAAGGTCCATTCCGATCTGGTCAAATGGCGTTGTCGGGATCTGGACAAGGTGTAGCAAACCGGCTCGTTTTGTTGGAGGTGACTTGCGCCGCTGGCCATCGAGGTAGATCTGAACATGATGCTTCATGGCAGCGGTGAGTCTAGGCCAGTAATATTTCCCTTGAACTCTGCTTAGTGTGCGCGTGTAGCCTAAATGTCCAGATGTTAGCTCGTTGTGGCACGCTAGCAACACCTCACAACAAAGAGAGGTAGGGACGACAAGCAGGTAGGTGGACCCGTCTGGTGAGAAGTTCATTTTGTAAAGAACATTGTTTCGCAGACAGAACAACTATAGTCCTCATGTAAAGGCTTTGGGTGCATTCTGGCTTCGTCCTTCTAAACAATTAATCAAGCCAAGTCGCTCAGGATCGTCATGCTGGTGATCTGCGATGGTTGACGTGTCGAGGATTCCGAGTAACGCTGTCTCTTTATCAAAAGAAGTAGCTGACTCTATTGGTGATTTAGTTAGGCAGTCGTCGTCGGTGTGTCGTTTTCCAACTTATACACCATCGTTATATCAAACTCCTGTAGTCTAAGGCTCTAGGGTGCCAATCGCCCGGAAAGATTTTTCATACTTGTTAACCAACACAACGAATGGTGGTCACGATAACCTTGAATGGGCGGCCGTACAAGTATGGGCGAAATTTAATAACTGCCCACACCACGGCGAGGCATTCCTTTTCAGTTGTCGAGTAATTTGCTTCTGTGCGTGACAGAGTTCTGCTTGCGCAAGCAATCACTTGTTTCTCGTCCTCCTGGCGCTGCACAAACACAGCTCCGGGGACAACATTGCTGGCGTCCATATGGAGCACTGTAGGGGCTATCTCATCAAAATGGGCAAGCACGAGGGTCGTATGTAGACGTTGCCACAAGTCATTGAAAGCAGCTTCCTGTTCTTCGCCCCAAACAAGTGCAACGTTATTCCTCGTGACCCAAGTTAAAGGTGACGAAATGCGCGCAAAATCTGGAATAAACCGCCGATAATATGCACAGAGACCCAGAAAACGCCTCACTGCCTTTTTATCTGATGGTGTCGGAAACTGTGCGATGGCGGCAACTTTTTCGGTGTATGGACGAGCTCCTGCGTAACTGACGACATGGCCAAAAAACTGCAGTTCGTAAAAGCAAAAGTGACATTTCTACGGCTTGAGCGTCAGGCCTGCGGCCATTATGGCCTGCAAGACAATTTGCAATTGTTCAAGATGTTCGTCAAACGTTGTTGAAAACGCAAAGACGTCGTCAAGGTATACTAGGCAGGTTCTCCATTTAAGCCCAAAGAAAACGGTATACATGAGACGCTGTAAAGTTGCAGGTGCGGAGCACAAGCCAAGTGGCAAACCTTCAATTCGCACAGTCTGTTTGGCGTCACGAAAGCGGTTTTTTAACGATCCCCGGGGTCTACTTTGATTTGCCAATATCCGCTCTTTAAGTCCATCGAAAAAAACTAACGTGCGTTTCAAAGCCTGTCGATTAAATCATCTATGCGGAAAGCGAGTGCACGTCTTTTTTGTGACCTGATTTAGCTTTCGATAGTCCACACAGAAACGCAGGCTGCCGTCCTTCTTCTTCACTAGAACAACAGGTGATGCCCAGGGGCTTTTCGAAGGTTGAATGATGTCGTCTTCAAGCATTTTTGTTACCTGCTGTTCTATCGCTTTTCGTTCTTTTGAAGCTACACGGTACGAATTTCGATGAATTGGTCTAGCTGTGTGCTCTGTGATGATTCGGTGCTTGGTCATGGACGTCCAGCCAACTTCCGAGTTCGACGCAAAACTGTCGTGGAACTCGACTAGCAGCACAAGCAGGCGGTTCCGCTGTTGCTGAGTTAAAGTAGGGCTGAAGTCAAGGTTAGGTGCTAGGTCGTGAGGATTTTGTGCAGGTGCTTCGAGTGCTGAGTCTCAAATATCTGCGATCTCGTCGAAATGTGCCAATGTTGTGCCTTTTGGAAGGTGCCGTCGCTCGGAGGCGAAATTGGTCAACAGCAAGTTCGTTCGGCCGTCGGTGACATTGACTACTCCTCGTCCTACAGAAATCCCGTGAGTGAAAAGCAGCGAGGTTAGTTAGTCGGCGACTCCTTTCCCGTCGAATGGTACGTCACATACTACTGAAACAAGGATACATGATTGAGGCGGCACGACTATATTGTGGTCTTTGTGACAAAAGAATTTGAGCTTTGGTGATGCAGGATCTGTCAGACGAGCGCTCTCGTAAAATAAAACCACGCGGTCCGAGTGTTGATTATTGTGCCACGCTCCCTGAGAAAGTCCATTCCTATAATTAAATCTTTGCAGCACTCTGGATGACAATGAAAGTCACGACGAAAGAAGAATATCCTATGATGATTCTTGCTGCGCATCTTTCAGTAGGAAGCAGCAATTGACCACCTGCTGTTCTTATATGTTGTCCTGTCCATGGCGTTTTTACTTTTTTAAGATAATCAGTCAGCTTGTGACTTATTATGGAAAAATTATCACCCGTATTGACTAAGGCTGTCACTTGCTCCCCATCAATAATTAAATTGAGGTCGGCGCACACCATTTCGTCGTTGTTAATATTCGTCGGCGACGAGTCGTGATGTAGTGGCCATACTGGGGACTTTCTATCGTCGTGTGGCCGGGCTGTGACCTTAACCCCGAGAAGTCGCCGCCTTTAGTTTCGTAAGGGCTGTGGGACCTTCTTCTGCGAAAGTCAGCAAAAGTATGTCGATTCGGTGACGATGTTTGAGCAGGGGATGGAGAGCGTCACTTGTGGGCGGAATCGGACTGGCGATTGGGAAGCGACTCGTGATAGGGAGAGCACGTTGTTGAAGGTCCTCGAAACTCAGGGTCGTCATGGCGAACAATGTAGTCGGCGTTGGCGCGGCGACCGTCGTACCCTGACTGAGACGCGGGAAGCGATGTGTCGCGCTACCAACAATAGCGAGCTATATGTTGGAACCACCACAGTTCAAGCAGAGAAGGCGCCGATCGATGGTGCGCCAAGCGTCCGTACTGCAAAATTGTGGGCGTCCTATGTCCTCTCGTGGTAGTGAGTAAGGCGCGAAAAGTGGTGGCTGGTGGCATGGAGACATCGGAGACATTGGCCGACATCTGAAATCCTCCTGCAATGGTTGCGACGAAGGTGCGGCTGTAGGTGGGTGGTAGTATGATGTAATAGGCGTGACGGGTGGTGGACGGCAGACAGCGTCGGCGTAACTCAGTTGACGCTGATCGCGACCGAGATCAGCTGCTGAAAAAGCGTGCCTAGGTTCGCAACGAACGACTTCGGCAACGGCGGTCACTGGTGTATCCACTGGTAGAGCTCAAAGCTTCAGAATTTATTCTCGGCAATATCTCTGATCAGGTCACGTAGGGAGCCTTGATTGTCCAGAGTCGCTGAAGTGGCGTTGATTAGGGTGGTAGTGGACGAGCGATCATATTGCCACGATTTTTAGTGCAGAGCACGCTCAACGGCAATGGCTTCTCAAATAAAACTGGCCACGGTAGTTGGGGCACTGCGCACAAGTCCAGCGAACAGTTGTTCTTTCACGCCGCGCATAAGGTAGTGCAACTTCTTTCCTCGGACATATTGGGATCAGCCCGACGACATAGGCGCGTCACGTTTTCAGCAAACATTGCCACAGTTTTGTTAGGTTTTTGAAGCTTTAACTCGAGCAACTGCTGAGCCCGCTCTCGAAGTTTGACGCTAGCAAAGGTGTCAATCAGCTGCTGACGAAACCCATCCCATGTGAATATACGGCATTCTCTATTCTCAAGCCACGTGTGAGCGCTGTCATCGAGAGTGAAGTACGTGCGGGCGAGCTTCTGTTGAGAATTCCACTGGTTGATGTCAGAAACGCATTCGTAATGCTCAAGCCAATCTTCGACATCTTCATGTGGGGCTCCACTGAAGCGATCACGCACAAGCGGCTGAAGAAGTGTTACCTGCGCTGGTTTGGAACCGGGGCTGCCTTGTATCCCTTGGACTAACTGTGGCTGGCTGGCGGAGGCCATTGGTAGAGGTACATAATGCCTGGTTGAATGTTCATCGGAAGAGGTCAGCTAAGAAGATAGGCCTAGCAACGCCGACTGAAGCAGTGCACTGGTGTCGTAACAGGTGGCTGCGTGTCGGGACTTGATTGACGGCTCCCAGATGGGGTGCTGAGCATCGGCAGGCTTGCTACCCCGCACCTGCACCAGTGTCGCGGTTCAACGTACGCAGTGCACCGAGACGTTGAGTCCGAGAACCGACGGCGTGTGTTTTTATGCAGGTTCCAAGAGCAGGAGAGCAAAAAAAGCACGTCGTATTTTTCAGTCTTCCTTTTCACGAGGCTGTTGGCGCGCACATCGTCATCATTCTATGTTTCGGGCGCGACAATATATATATATATATATATATATATATATATATATATATATATATATATATATATATATTAGGCCGACGCTCTTAGAGCGTAGGCTAGGCAACGGAAGCAGCGACAACGTTCGGGCCGAGCATCTCGTGATTAGCAATACGATGTGTTAGCTATGCATGACCCACTACGTCTTCATTACATATTTCCCTTTTGCTGAAAACAGAGCTTAGTAGGTGTTCTATGCTGTCGTGAGGACAAGTGACTTGTCACACGGTTTGAACGATCCACGTGTACAATTTTACGGTCTCGGCGACGCAGGCCCGTAGCAAGCGTGAGGGGTTTGATGAGGTAGTTGACAGCGGAAATTTGCTCTACGAACGATAAGGCCCATGGTACCTGCTGACGAACTTTGTAGAGCTACCAGGAGCAGCAGTGGCAGGCACCCACAGCCTAACAAGAGAGTTGGGTGAAAACTGGTAATGGAACCATGCAACGTCGTAACGAAGTTTCTGAAGCCCTCATTTTTGTGTTGTAAGAGTACGAGCTAATTGCCAACATTCTTCCGCATACCGAGCGGCTTCTGAAACTGGTGTGAATTCGAATGAGTTGGGTCGGTAGGGGAGAATGGTGTCGTTTGGAGATGATGGCTATCGACCATGTAGTAAGAAGAAGGGAGAAAAGCCTGTTTTCACTTGAGGTGCCGTGTTGTAAGTGTACGTTACGTAGGAAAGCATAAGATCCCAGTCGCTGTGGTAGGAGGCGACATACATAGAAAGCATGTCACCAAGAGTGCGATTGAAACGTTAGGTCAAGCTGTTTGTTTGTGGGCGATATGGGGTAGTACAGCGGTGAATCACATTGCATTCAGCAA
Source organism: Rhipicephalus microplus (assembly GCF_013339725.1). Lineage (NCBI taxonomy): Eukaryota > Metazoa > Arthropoda > Arachnida > Ixodida > Ixodidae > Rhipicephalus > Rhipicephalus microplus. The sequence goes on along the minus strand of NC_051169.1, from coordinate 137,955,731 downwards.
GAAGTTCTTGAATGATATTTGCGAGAAAGATGCGGCCTCAGTCGCTCAAAGGTTCACGTGGAGTGCTGTGACGCAGAACAAAACGCTGCAGCAGGAAAGACGCTACGTCATTTGCCGTTGTGGCTAGTAGAGCGGCCGTTTCTGCATATCTCGCGAGATGCTCGATCGCTACAATAATCAAGCGAGTCCTCGCTGATGTATATTACAGAGGACCATAAAGGTCTATTCCAACCTGGTCGAATGGTTGCACTGGGCACGGTAACGGCTGCATTGGTGCAATAGAACGGCTATGATTGAGCTTGCGGTGTTGGCAATCTGTGCAAGATTGAATGTACTTTTGACCGAATGTGTACATGCCGCGCCAACAAAACCAAAAACGTAGCCAGGCGTAGGTTTTGAACAAACTTGCGTGTGCACCCTGCGAATCGGCATGGAACGCAGCACATATGCTGGCACGGAGATGCTGGGTATGACGAGTAGCAATTTGCGGCCTTCAGGGTTGTATTTGCGGCGTATATTATTCCATCACGAATGGCGAAGTGAGAGGCTTGTCGGTCTAGCACACGAGACGGCGGGCGGGCGAGTGTTTCAGATGAGTAATCTCTCAGAGACCCAATACACGAATCTTTGCGCTGCTCCGCATCCATGTCGATGTGTCCTGATAGTGGAAGTAAGTTGTATCAGATGGAGACACTCGCAATATAAAACAGTGACAACGTGCGGGCCAAGCGTCTCGTGCTTAGAACTGACGGTGAGTATGCCAAGTTATATATATATATATATATATATATATATATGGGAGTAATAATTCAATGGGCCAGTTAGTCTTCGTGAAGGTATGGGATATGGCACAACGGGAGCGTTGTCAACAATGATAAATATATTTATTTCCCAACACTTTCGGGAGGGGTACTCCCTTCATCAGGGGAGGAGTATAACTCATCCCCTGATCCCCTTCATCAGGGGTTCCATCCCCTTCATTCTCTTCATCAGGGGATGAGTATAACTCATCCCCTAATGAAGGGAGGACCCCTCTCGAAACTGTTGGGAAATAAATATATTTATCCTTGTTGACAACGCTCCCGTTGAGCCATATCCCATATATATATATATATATATATGGCCACGCTGTGTTGGTGGCAGAAGAAGACAGCGAAGAAGTGTGCAGCTGCTGTGGCTGAGAAAACAATCGTTCACTTCAGGTTTCTGTCTGTCCTTTTCTCTCTTGACAGACTGGTGGACGTGCTGGGTACTCTGATGCAATGTCTTTAGCCTGCTGGTCCTGAGCCAGAAGCTACCGACGCCAGTGCTCCATAGTCTGCTGATATCCATCGAAGCATTCGACGCCTTCAAGGACTACCACCACAGTAAGGCCCCTTGGCAAGTTCGTGAGGACAATGTTTGCCAGATCAGCAACCCAAACCCAGCAGGACCCGTTCGCTAGCGTACCCTGTGTCCTCAACACGCCTCACACACTCAAACCTTTCCATGAAATTGCCGGTGAGGATGTCGAAGACTGGCTTGACCATTTATGCCGGGTCGCTGCCACCAATACGACTGGGACAATCGCCGTAACTTGAACGTATACATCTCCCTCTTAGACGTGGCAAAAGTGTGGCACGAGAACCACGAAGCTTCATTCACAAGTTGGTAGGAATTCCATCGGCAGATTCCCGAGGCGTTCAGTCCCCGAACGCAATGACAGAGTGAAACAGGTACTTTGTGGTTTCGAACAAAAGGGTCGCCATTTTTGTGGAATAGATGTCACGATTGTTTCGACGGGGTGACCCGCACTAGCCAGAAGACAAGAAGGTGCGCCTGCTAATGCTAGTCTTAAAGGAGCAGCTTTTCGCAGGCATTGTGCACAACCCTCCTACAACGGAGTCGGAGTTCATACGTGAGGCCACAATCACGGAGGGCTTGATTCGGCAGCGGTTGTCGCTGTATGAGCGTCAGACGGCCATGTCCGCCACGTGCTTGCTTGTACCAGGAGGTGATAACAGGAAGGTCCTCACAAAACTCATACGGCAAGTTGTACGCAAGGAACTTCGGAAATCTCATGCAGCGTCCCCACCGAGTGTAGCTGTTCTTACGAACGTCGTTCATAACGAAGTCAGTTTCTTCAATGCTCACCTTCATCGCAAGTCAAACCTCCCACGCTTTTCTAGCTGGATGCCTTACGCGTCTCTGCACCGTCGACGGCACATTTTGCTCATCCACCTGCAGGGGCCCCCTGACGCTTACTAAGTCCAGCCCATCGCCCACCTTCTCGAGCCTTTTGTCGTCCTGGCCCGCCAAAGTCCACATTCTGGTGTGCACCCGACAACCGTCCTTTGTGCTATCATTGTGGCGAAGCTGGTTACACATGTACCGTGACTGTTACTACCGACGAAGAAGCAAACGCTGATTCCACCCAAATGCCTGTTGTCCATGCTATGGTGAGCACCCACAAGAAATAGCGGATTATTTGTAAGGTAGCCACCACGCCCTTGTCCCGCCGCGACGACAGTAAAAGTCCTTATCCCCGCGCTCATCGGCACCAGCGCAGCACGTCCGCCCCACCTTTGGGTCCCCTGGTGACAGTGCCTTAAGCCCACGTCGGGGAAACTGAAAACTGCGACTTCTGGAGGTCAGGCTGCTGTCACGTTAACAGGTTAATACCCTCCGCCACTGCCTTACGACGTACCGTGAAGCCTGTTTATGGAACCGCAAACAGAACGTCCGCTGCCATTACCGTTTCTGTCGACTGTTATCTAGTGACTGCGCTTGTCGACACGAGAGCTGATTACTTGGTGATGAGTGCTTCATTGGCCACCCGTCTACAAATTATGCTGACAAAGTGGGACGGCCCTCAACTAATCACCGCTGGAGGACACCCGTATACCCTATAGGAGGGTGCACCACCAGGCTTCTGATTTGTGCGTCGGCTTTTGTTGCGTCATTGCTTGTACTGCCAAATTGTTCTCGGCTGGCAGTTTTGAGCATGGATTTTCTGAAAAAGTGTGGAGCGATAAATAATCTGCGTGAATTGTTCGTCAGTTTCGCTAAATGTGTTTTTCTAGATTCCGACATCGAAAACGAACATCGTGGCATGGCCTTACGCATAGTTGATGATTGCGTCACGTTGCCACCTAGCAATAGTATCCTTGTGCATGTTGAGTGTCTGCGGAAGCAGTCAAGTACGCGCATTGCCGAAAGTAACCTGACGCTATTGCTTGATCGGGAAGTCAACATTGCTCGAAGTCTCGTTGAACACCAAATGGGCCAGACTACGCTTTCAGTTACGAACTTCAGTGGCGAATACAGGCGTTTTGCGAAAAGCACAACCATAGATTACTTAGAAGCATTGAATAATTTGGATGCCTTCCCTTTGATTATAACAATCTCGACTAAGAAACGCTGCGATACTGATGTGACTAATCGCCTCAACGTCGATGATTAGTTAGAACAACTCAAAAGAGCAAGGCTCCTTCGTCTCAATTTCTCTTTTAGTGACTGTATTGCCTCAACGTCAATAGTCTGGCAGAACCATCTAATGAAGCACAGAATTATCTTGCAGCCCAACGCCTAACCCATGGGCCAATACGCTTAAGGCTTCTCACACAAGGAGCAGGATGTCATCCGTCATCAAGTAAAACAGGTGCTCGACGACGACGTGACTCAACCATCGACTAGTCCTTGGGCGTCACCAGTTCTTGTGGTTAAAAAAAAGATGCTTCACGACAATTCTGCGTCGACTACCGCAAACTGAAGAAGATAACTTAAAACGACGTATATCCTCTTCCTCTCATTGATGACTCGTTGGATCGCCTGCGACACACCCGCTACTTTTCTTCCATGAACCCCGCAGCGGATATTGGCACGTTGAAGTAGATGATCGGGAACGAAAGCAAACGGTGTTTATTACTCTTCAAGTTGTCCTTTTTACCTTGTGCTTCACTCCAGCCACAGTTCAACGAATGATGGACACAGTTTTGTGTGACCTGAAGTGGCAATCTTGTTTGGAGTGTTTAAAGGACGTAGTCGTTTTTTACGACTTTTGAACAGCACATTGAGCGGCTTGAAGCGGTTATTCTGGCTATTCGCACTGCCTGCCTGTTTCTGAACTCGGAAAAGTGTTATTTTGGGTTTTAGGAACTCAAACTCTTTGGCCACATTGCCAGCAGCAGTGGTGTTTGCCCTGATCCTGAAAAGGCTATAGAAGTTGTGTTATTCCCGATACAGAAAACAAAGCATGATGTACGCCACTTTCTAAGTCTTTATGCTTATTACCACCGCTTCGTGTCGCATTTTTCAAAAATCGCCCACCTTTTACAACAACTCCTCAAGGACAACGTTACATTCATCCGGGGTCCCAAACAATCAGACGCTTTCCGCGACCTTCATCAATGCCTACAAACGCCCCTGATCCTTGGTCACTTCGACACCAACTCAGACACAGAAGTCCGCGCTGACTCGAGTAACCTTGGCCTCGGAGCTATTCTTGTGCAATACCAGGATGGCGGGAACGCGTCAGTGATACGCTAGCCACACGTTGTCAATCGCGGAGAACTACTCGACGGCTTAAGAAGAATATCTGGTGCTTGTATGGGACATAACAAAATTCAGTCCCTAGTTGTAGGAACGCCCCTCACGAATCTTTAGTGACCACCCCTCTCTCAGCTGTCTAGCGAATCTGAAAGGTCCTTTGGGCCATCTCGCAAGATGGAGCCTTTGGTTACAGGAATTTGATATAACGATGGTTTACAAGTCTGGCCAGAAAGACACCGACGCTGATTGACTTTTCCGCGCACCCGTCGAGATCGCTGCAGAAGACAACGATGGAGATTTCAGCTGTGTTGCTATTCTCACATCAATAAACGAAGCTGATCAGCAACGCGAAGACTTAGAACTACAACCAATGATCGAATATCTTGAGGGACGTCGCCCAAAAACTCCCACGTCAGCTTGCGCGTGAATTGTCATCTTTCAGTCCCCGCCAAGACATCCTCTACAAGCGCAGTTCCCCGCCGCGGTGGTCTAGTGGCTAAGGTACTCGGCTGCTGACCCGCAGGGCGCGGGTTCGCATCCCGGCTGCGGCGGCTGCATTTCCGATGGAGGCGGAAATGTTGTGGGCCCGTGTGCTCAGATTTGGGTGCACGTTAAAGAACCCCAGGTGGTCTAAATTTCCGGAGCCCTCCACTACGGCGTCTCTCATAATCATATAGTGGTTTTGGGACGTTAAACCCCACTTATAAATCAATCAACAAGCGCAGTTTTCATCCAACGAGAACTGCTTAACTTCTCGTCGTTAGTGCTGCTTTCCGCGATGATATTTTGCGGGCTTGTCACTAAAGGCAATCGTCAGGGCGTCTTGGCTTCGTACGTACTCTGGTGCAGTTGAAGGACAAGTACTACTGGCGAAAACTTACAAAAACCGTCCGGCAGTACGTCAAGACATGCACAGCTTGCCAGTGCCGCAACAGTCCAACGACGAAACCAGCCGGTCTGTTTTAGTCTTTGCGACTCCCTCGCGCACCCTTTGAAAATGTCGGGATGAATTTACTCCGCCCGTTTCCGAAGTGTACTGCTGGTAACCACTGGATTGTGGTTCCCACCAACTACTTGACCAGAAACAGCAAAATACAAGCATCCCAGCGAGCAACTGCTTCCGATGTGGCTGACTTTTTCATCAAGAACATCGTTCTCCACCACGGACCTCCCGCTGTCATCATCGCAGATTGCGGTACTGCTTTTACGACACAGTTGCTCCGAGAGATTATTTTGCTGAGTGCCACGACGCACCGAACAGGAACTTCGTAGCACCTGCAGACTAACGGGTTTACCTAACACCTTAACATAGCTTTTTTAGATATGTTTCGATGTATGTCGCCAAGAATCGCAATAATTGGAAAAAAATCCGCTCGTATATAACATTTGCCTACACTATGGTTCTGCAGGAAACCACCACTGTTGCTACTTTTCGTCTTGTTTATGACCACGACGTCAGCACAATTCTAAGAACCATGCTGCAACCAACTCTGCCGGACATATTTATTCCGGACAAAGATGTATTTGTTGAGCTTGCCGAAGACGCCTGGCACCTGGCACGCTTTAGCACTTTGTCGCGGCAAAATCAAGATGCTCGCTGGTACAACACCTACCACACAGCAGTAATATACGAACCAAGTGACCTAGTCCGGCTTTGGACTTCCATACATCAGAGTGGACTCTCACAAACACGTTTATGTTGGTACTTCACACCCTACCGAGTTCTCCATCACCTAGGGGAAGTGAAGTACGAAGCTTTCCCAGCAAAAACTTCGCACCGTTCTCGTAGACCCAGTTTCTGGAATGTGGTTTATGGCCCCATGATGCAGGCGTTGAATGCAACTTCCGAACTTTGCGATGTGGCACCTGCCTTTAAGACAATTGTACATTTATTTCTCGCTTTTATTTCTTTTTTCATTTCACTCTTTTTCTTCTGAATGGACACAGACATTTTCGACTACCTTTCGTTGTTTATCAGAGCCGTGGCAGTCATGCAGATCTTCTTTTATATTTTCGTGGAGAGGATAATGCGGCACTGTGTTGGTGGTAGAAGAAGAGAGCAAAGAAGTGAGTGACTGCTGTGGCTGAGTGAACAGTCGTTCACTTGGAGTTTCTATCATTTTCTCTCGCTCTTGAGAATATATATATATATATATATATATATATATATATATATATATATATATATATATATATATATATAACGGATGAGACATGGCGTCAGTCAGAACACCAGTTAATTCTGACCCTTCGTCGTCTTCCTCATCTTTCGTCCCCACATTCACCTGTGAAGCGTCACACGTTTCCCCCTCCCCCTGAGAGAGCGTCAACTTATTGGGACAAAAGTAACGACGCAGATTGTTGACGTGCACAATGTCAGTAGATCTGCTTAACGGAGATACGCGTCGGTCTATCTCAGTTCACAGAAGAGACTCTCCAAAGAATTTTGTAAGGTCCTTCCATCACTGATCTGAGCTTTCCTTTGTTCTGGTGCCAAGGTGATTCTTAGAGGACCAATTCACCAGGTTGGAGATCTTGTGTTAGGAATTTTTCGTCGTAGCTTATCTTGTTCTTTTCATGATAGGCAAGCGTGTTCTTAATTGCACTTTTCCTTCCTTCTTGCACTCTCTCCATTCGTGCTTCTAAACTTGTGTCGTATGAAGGAATTCCATACGTGAGCTACGATGGTGGCTATCGTGTTACCTCATGTGGGGATCTGTTGTATTCATCGACGACATCAGAAAAATGTTTGACCCAAGACTTCTGTGGCTGCTCATTCATTTTGCACTTTAGCCGAGTTACAACAGTCTGATTTGTACGTTTGTTCATGCCATTACATTGAGGGTGTTGGGAGGATGTGAACAACTGGTGGACATCATGGCGTTTTAGAAACTGCTTGAATTGTCAGCTGTGAAAGCTGGTCCACAATCAGATAGGAACTTCTTGGGTTTCGCTGCTGCAAATATGGCGGTGATGCACGAAATCTATGCGTCACAAGTTTCCTTGTTGTGGGGAAACGCCCACACATACCGCGTAGCGTGGTTAATCGCCAAGTGAATAAACTTCTTTGTCTAGCCGTATCCTGAAAAGCCACCTATAGTGTTCATTGCTAAAAGATCAAGGGGTTGTTTTGCAGGTGGTAGTGACTCGAGAGATCTGAATTTCTTGGTTTTAGGCTTCTTTCAACGCTGACTTATGTCACAGTGGTGGACGTAGGATGAAACGTCCGTGATGAATTCCGGCCAATAGTAGGATAACGACAACAAGCCCAGAGTTTTCTTTATTTCGACGTATCTGAACTGACAGTGTGCTTTCTGCAGAAGGCCCAGTCGAAGCTTGAGAGGAACGTACACTTTGCGAAATCCTTTACGTGCCACGATAGTGACCCCATTTTCCGTTGTGTACTTGCAGCGAAGGCTGTCTTCCTGGTAAGTTTGAAATTCTGGTAATGAAAGGAGTTGAACCATAGGGCTTCGCGAAAATGCGTCCGCCTCCATGCTTTCGCTGCCTTTTTGATGTCGAATGTTAACGTCATACATCGACAGCTTCAAAGATTTATTTCGTGCGTGAGTAGCTTACGCGATTGATAGGCAACGGGATGTTCTTTACCATCATGATCTCGTTGCTTCAGAACCGCACCTACGCCTACTTTAGATGCGTCGCAATAAAGAATGCATGGTTTCTCGCAAGAAAAAAATTCGTAAAATGGGTTCTTTGGTCAGACAGTATTTCATGTTCTCAAAAGCTTGTTCACATGAGGAATCCCATTCCCATGGTGTGTCCTTCTTCTCGTAAGTGGGAAAACTATGTCACTGAAGTGCGGTATAAACTGGCGGTAAAAGTTGGGGGTGCCTAAAAACGCTGAAGCTCTTTCGGGGATTTCGACCTTGGGAATCGCAATACAGCTTCTATGTTTCTTCGTATAGGCGACACTGTACCGTCCCACACTCTGTGACCCAGATATTCAATAGAATCTGGGGAAAAATGGTATTTCTCAATATAAGTTTTATATTCTCCATTTTTAGGGCACGCAATCGAGCTTGGAGGTGCTGTAGGTGCTCAGTAAATGTGTCGGAGAAGACTACGATATCGTCAAAATATTTAACAATATTCTTTAAGTCATGTTTTCTGATAACTGATTTCACGGCTCTTTCGAATGTAGCAGGAACATTTCTCAAACCGAAAGGCATAACAAGCCATTCATAATTGCCATTCGGAGGGACGAAAGCTGTTTTTGGGATGTCCTCTGGGTTCATTTCGTCATGCTAATAGCCTGATGAGATATCCAATGTTAAAAAATATTTTGATTTTCCCAGGTAGTCTAGAACATCGTCTATACGCGGAATAGGTTGGTAGTCAGGCACAGTGAGAGAGTCAAGCTTTTGATAATCAATGCATAAACGTGTGCGTCCTTCACCTTTTTTCTCTGCAAGAATGACGGGAGCTGCGTATGGAGAAAAAACAAGGACGCACTACACCTTGCTTGAGAAATAAGTCCACTTGCCTGGCAATTTCTTCTTTGTCTGCCAGAGAGCATTGATACGGTAGTCTGTGGATAGGGACGTTGTTGCTGAGGGCAATGCAGTGTCGTTCATCTGCGATACATCCGAAGTCAATCTTAGACTTTGAGAAAATGTCTTCGTAGTTGTGAAGCACCTCTTTCAAAGCAGCTTGTTGCGATGGTGGAAGGTGCGTGACATCAACGGCTTGAAGAGGGGTTTTATCAGCGCTGAAGACATACTTTTGTGTTTGAAAAGAATTCTGCAAAGCTTTGTTGTCTTGAAGCAAAGTCATCGTGTTTAAATCCAGTGACAGGTTGAAAAAGGAGGCGTTGTCCAGGACTGGCAAGAATTCAGTCTTCATGTCTGATAGAACGTGTGCTTGGACTGCCTGTTTTATCATCCCTATTTCCAACTGTAGGTGTACGTGGCCCAAAGTTTTTGTGGTTGAGGTGACTTGTTGGACACTAATTCAGCACTCACTGTGAGGGGTGCGCCTCGATCCTGCAGGGGGCCATGGTCGCGTAGAATGAGGCTCCCTTCGCATGAGCTGCCGTTTTGACGAGTGTTAGGAAGAATATCTATGGACAGAGTCTTTCGCTTGAAGCGCAGCAGCAAGCCACTTGGTCGGGGTGGTCAGCGTTAATCCAGCGAGGCGCCTTTTAATCTCTTCAGGTACACAATTGGTCAATCCTGATACTATGTGAACGTCTTTTAGGTCTGCGAAGCGATCAAGGTGTGTCTTCTCTTCGTAGTAGTGCCTGATGCGCTCTTTTCTTTCAAGCCTGCAGTGTATGAATTGGCGGAAAGGGTCGCTAACAGGGGCAGAAAATCGTGTAATCATGCTTGTTTTGATGCTTTCCCACGTATCTTCTTCGTCGAAAATCTCGGTGAGGTACCAGCGGAATGCCGCACCTTCCAGGTACTCGCTGATGCAGTCAATGCGATCTTTTTCGGACCAGCTGACATTGCTCGCCTTCGTTTAGAAGATGTGCAACCACTTGTCAACAGGGACGTCGTCTTCAGCTACGGTGTATTTCGGCAGGCTGATCATCCTCTTTGGTGGACCCATGATGTTGCTGCGGTAGATCCTGTCGACTTAGTGTAACGAATGAGACATGGCGTCAGTCAGAACACCAGTTTATTCTGACCCTTCGTCTTCCTCATCGTCCTTCCCCACATTTACCTGTCAAGCGTCATAAATATATATATATATATATATATATATATATATATATATATATATATATATATATATATATATATATATATATATATATATATATATATATATATATATATATATATATTATATATATATATATATATATATATATTATATCGCTACGTGCCAGTGCATGGAGTTGAAGAAGACAAAGCAGATAGGCTGGCGCAAGCTAATCTGTGTGGCTGGTGCTGCTCACTTAACCGGCTGTAAATACATCACCCACCACCCCTCCGAGTCGTTCTCCTTCTCGTAACATATTTGGTGGAGTTGTGTGATTCCCGTCCTCGCCACGGAACTCCGAAGCGGATGCTCCCACGCGGCTTGCAACATGACCACTCAAGACTCGGCCACATCCTTTCCGGTCGCCCACCTTTCTGCCCGGCCTGTCAACCCAGCGCCCGCAACAATTATCGTGACACTTTCCGCGCTCTAAGACCCCGGCGCGTTTTCGGGCAGCGAGGGTTCCGACGTCGACCAGTGGCTACGCCTCTACGAACGCGTCAGTGCCACTTACCGGTGGGATCCCACTCTCATGCTCGAAAACGTCATCGTTTATCCCAAAGGAACGCCTCGTGTTCGGTTTGACAACCACGAGCATGACATAACAAGCTGGGACCACTTCAAGGAAAAGATTCGTGAGCTTTTTGGTAACATCTCTGGTCGTCGTGAAGCTGCGAAAAATGAGTTGTCGACTCGTGTACAATCTTCCACGGAGCCCTACATCGGTTACATTCAGCCTGTCCTCTCACTATGCCGCCAAGCTGACGATAACATGTCCGAACCTGAAAAAGTTGCGCATATCCTAAAGGGTATCGCCGACGATGCATTCAACTTGTATTCAACAATGTGTCATCTGTTGATGCGATCATTCAAGAATGCCGCCGGTACCAACAAGCTAAAAGCAGACGCATCTACCATCAGTTTCAGCGCCTTCTGAACACCACTGCGACGTCCTCGTGTCTCGACACATACCATCCACCAGACACCTGTGAACACTTGACGCGAATCGTCAGGCGGGAACTTGAAGCGGCTGCTCTAGCTAAGGTGGGACCAACGTCCCCTGACCCCTCTCCTCCAATTACATTGCCTCTCATTGAAGCAGTTGTCCGGCAGGAAATCGCCAGCTTGGGAATTCACTCTATCTCACCGCCTCCCCACACCGACTACCAGCCCCAACACACGCCTGCACGTCCCTTCCCGACCGGTTCTCCCTCAACGTTCCGCAATTCGTCCGCATGGCGAACCCACGATGACAAGCAGATCTGCTTTTCGTGTCACAGAATCGGGCACCTTTCTCCCCATTGCAGAAGTCGCTGGGGTCCTCCTGCACAAGCGTCCTCTCGTCCCTTCTATGCACGTCCTGCCTATCGCCATGAGACCAGCCGCGACCATTTTGCCCAGGAACCTGCTTCTGAACACCGTTATTCTCGCTCTCCATACCCCCAACACCACCAGTATTGTTCTCCACAGCCCCGCCGACCGTCTTCCTTCGCCTTCCCACAAGGTTCCCCGATAAAAAAATGCGTGTTGCAGCCCCCGGAGGTGGCGCCGCATCGCTCAGACTGACCGAAAATTCTATCTTGACGATGCCAACAAAACGGAACCTTATAGACGTACAAGTAGATGGTGTACATGTCACTGCTCTTGTCGACACCGGCGCTCAACTTTTCCTGATGACGAGTGATTTTCGCCACAAGCTCAAGAAGGTTCTCACACCTGCGACCACTCAGTTCGTCCGTGTTGCAGATGGAGGAATAGCATCTATCGTTGGAATGTGCTCCACTGGTGTGAGCAGTGCGGATCGACGCACAGCTGTTCTCTTTACCGTCCTTGATAAATGTCCTCACGATGTACTCTTAGACTTCGACTTCCTGTCCACGCATTCTGCCCTCATAGACTGTTTGATCAGTACGATTCGTCTACACTTGCTCGCAGCAGAACCTCTTGCACAACGGCCGAGTCACCTCTGCACAACGGGACACGCACGCCTCCCTTCACAGACACGTAACTACATAGAGCTCGTCTCAATACCACCAGTTCCCGACGGTGACTATGTTCGGACCCAATCACTGATGTTCTCATAAGCTACGGCATTACATTACCGTCACCATTCTGTCCGTCGCAGGAAATCCTACGTGCCTCCCAGTTGTCAACTTTAGCTGGACACCTCAAGTGTTGCCACAAGAGATCTCTTTGGCGTTGCTCTGCACCTCAGAAAAAAAAAGCGGAAGATGTTTTCGCGATGGCCGCTCCTTCTGACCCCTCCGCTCAACATCAATCCGACACTTGCTCCGACAGCGCTATTACGTCGATAATCGCTTCCAACTTACCGCCGCAGCAGACTGATGAACTCCACCGGGATCTGCGGTCCAACATCGACGTTTTGGACCTCAGCGGCCGTTCATTGGGGAAAGCTACTGGTATGGCCCAGTGCATAAACACTGGTAATGAGCACCCTATTCATAGGCGTCCATATCGAGTGTCGGCGGAGGAGCGTCACATTATCCAAAGTGAGGTCGACAAAATGCTCGCCAAGGACACTATTGAGCCATCCTGCAGTCCTTGGGCTTCTCCTGTAGTGCTGGTCCGCTAAAAAGATGGTGCATGGCGTCTCTGCGTTGATTATTGACACCTCAACAAAATTACCAAAACAAGACGTGTAACCTCTGCCACGAATAGATGGTGCGCTTGATTGCCTATATAGGTCCCACTATTTTTGCTCCATAGACCTTCGTTCCGGCTACTGGCAGATAGAGGTAGATAAGATGAACTGTGAAAAGGCGGAAAAGACTTCCGATGGCCTATACCAGTTCAAGGTCATGCCATTCGGCCTTTGTAATGCTCTAGCCACCTTCGAACGAATGATGGCCTCCCTGCTCAGAGGATTCAAATGGTCCACCTGTTTGTGCTACTTGGACGACATCATCGTCTTTTCATCAACATTTGAAAATCATAAAGAGCACCTCTCAGCCATCATGGGAATTTTCCGTCGCACTGGACTGCTGCTCAACTCGTGCAAATGTCATTTGAGCGCCATCATATAACCGTACTTGACCAATTAGTAGATGCCAACGGTGTACAACCAGACCCAGCAAAAATCTGCACCGTGAAAAACTTTCTTGTACCACGATCTGCAAAAGATGCACGCAGCTTTATCGGACTGTGCTTCTACTTCCGACGCTTCGTGAAAAATTTTGCGCACATAGTGAGGCCGCTTACGCAGCTCCTCAAGAAAGAAATCCCCTTTTCATGGGGCTCCCAAAAGGCTTCTTCCTTCTCGACTCTCATCGCTCTTCTCACTACTCCTCCGCTTCTGGCACACCTCAACCCTGGTGCCCCTACGGAAATCCGGACAGACGCAAGCAAGCGGACATGGCATTGGTGCAGTGCTGGCTCAGAAACAACATGGCCATGATTGCGTCAGAAGCCCAGCCGCCTCCTATCCGCCCCTTAACGTAACAATGCGACCACAGAGCGTGAGTGCTTGGCTCTTGTATGGGCGGTGGCGAAATTTTGACCTTATCTATACAGACGCCCATTTTCGGTAGTTACCGACCACCACGCACTCTGCTGGCTCAACTCTCTGAAAGATCCATCAGGCTGCCTTGGTCACTGGGCTTTGTGCCTGCAAGAGTTTTCCTATTCGGTGGTATACAAATCTGCCCACCTTCTCCGTGATGCCGATTGCCTCTCCCGGTACCCTGCCGACGATCCTGAGAACACTGACGAGCCCATGGAGAACTCCATCTTGTCAGTTTCCGACTTTTTTAATATTGGGCAAGAACACAAGCGTGATCTAGTGCTGCTTGACATCATCAGGCGTAAGGAATCCTCCTTAAATGATGCTTCCGTCCGCTACTTTGTTATTCAAAAGGGTGTGCTATACCGTGGAATTTCCGACCAGACGGGCCCGACCTTCTCATTCCTGTGCCTAAGCATTCGTGGCGCTGTGTCCTCACCAAATTCTACGACGCTCCCACGGTTGGACACCTTGTCGTATCCCGCACGTACGAGCGCGTCCGGCGCCGTTTCTTCTGGCCAGGCCTTGCACGCTCGGTACGCCAATACGTCGCCACGTGTGACCTATGCCAACATCGTATAACACCGTCGCTGCTACCCGCTGGCCATCTTCAACCAGTTGACGTACCCGCGGAACCTTTTTAGCGTGTTGGGTTAGACCTGCTTTGTCCTTTTCCCACATCAACATTGGGAAACAAATGGATAGCCGCTATTACAGACTACGCTACTTGCTACGTTATTACGAGAGCTCTACTGACCAGCAGTGCAATCGACGTCGCTGACTTCTTGTTACGGGACGTTTTATTGATTCACGGTGCCCCGAGACACCTTCTCACAGACCGTGGCCGTACATTTCTATCCCAAGTCATCGCCGACATTCTGCGTTCTTGTTCCACGCAGCACACACTGACAGCCGCTTACCACCCTCATACAAACGGCATCATGGAACGACTTAAGCGCACTTTAACAAATATGCTCGCTATGTACGTGTCGTCCGGCCACCGAGACTGGGACATTGCCGTACCCTACGCAACTTTCGCGTATAATTCATCCCGTCACGACATAGCGGGCTTTTCGCCATTATACTTATTGTACGGAACAGAGCCGACTTTACCACTGGACACAGTCATCTCAGCTCACACCTTGGCCACCAGCGAGTACGCCCGCGACGTGATTGCGCAAGCCGATCATGCCCGTCAGCTCCCTCGCGCTCGGCTGATGGCGTCGCAAACCAACCAATGTCGTCGGTACGATGCGCAACATAAAGACGTACTTTTCGCTCCCGGTACCCTCGTTTTACTCCGGTCCCCTCATCGTCGGCTGGGCTTATCAGAAAACTTCTGTCTCATTACACGGGACCCTACCGTATATTGCGTCAAATAACACCTGTAACCAACGAGATCAGCCCCATCTATCCATCTTCATCTATTATGTGGTCTAGTGATATTGTACACGTCTCGCGGATCAAGCCCTACAAGATTGCGTCAGATAACGACCTTTAGAGCCCCGCGACGGTGCCTCCCGTGCCGGGGCTCATGCTACGTGCCATTGCATGGAGTTGAAGAAGACAAAGCAGATAAACTGGCGCGAGCTGATCTGTGTGGCTTGCGCTGCTCGCTTAACCGGCTGTAAATACATCGTTGACTACCAATTCGAGTCGGTCTCCTTCTCGTAACAATATATACAAACTTCATAATCTCAGTTGAGATTAGAAAGCTTCCTTCCAATCATATCCTAAATATCCTAGCCTAACTTTGTATGTGTAATATGTTGCTATCACATTCGTTACTTTGGTTTCGTGCAGGAACTTTGACTTTTTTTTGGTCAGCTGCATTCTTTAAGAAGGAAAAACACAAATTCTACGTCTAAGCTCCTCTATGAATAGGTCTCAACAACGCAATTGGGCCTTGTGCGCAGTGTCTGACGAGCTGCTAACCTGCTTCGGTGTTCGGTATATGTCCTAATTGTGCCGTAAGAAAACGAGACTCTGTGGCCCCAACATTGGTCATTTCAAAGTACCGTCAAAGTCCTTTCGCAACACAGGTATTAAGTGCCTCACTACGCCATAAAATTTTCTTCTATGAAATAGTGAAGGGAACATTTTGCGTCCGTAGAGCAACACATGAATCTACGCAGCTGCTCTTTTCGTATAGTTCTGCTGCTGATGATTAAGTATATCTGAATGTTTTGTAATAGAAGTTGATTTAAAACACCCTGTAGTTGCTCACTTGATATGTTTTAACGCCAGGCGAAATTCTGCACTTCTGCCTCGCAATATATGATGCGCTAAGGAGATTTCAATACAGTACTACAAGATTGTTTTCCAGACCATGTTTCGAAAAATTTTGTGGCTTTGTCGTGGGACACCAGATTTGGATTCCGAAAGCCTCGGTTCAATCCTCACTTCAACCAGCATTTTTTATTATTTATTTTATTCGCATCTTTCATTTTTCAATAAAGCAAAAGATGATTTTTCGCAGCCAATTGCCGCTACGCCAACACTGATTCCAAGCTGGAACTTTCTCAAAGTGTTCCCTTTACAATGAGCTGCGCCTGTGAGATTTGAACGCTATAACGCAATCCTGTCACTTGTGAGTACTTTGACCAGTTACTTAGTGCACTCTTTTTATTGTATATAGCAACTCAAAAGGCTGAAACGGTATACTAATCGAATATAATACATAAACTTCAAAGTGGCGTGTGTCCGTGAAACATTCGCAGACGGTTGAATTCTGTGTGATGCGTAACATGCATTAAACTACGTACAAATATGCGCGTCAAATATTTTCCAAGTTGCTATGCACACACTACGCGGCATTAGGAGCATAGGCGCAGTAAGGTGTGCGCCTTTTTAGGGGGTGCCCACCTTTAAACAATGAAGCTATTACGATGATAACATGTGCCATTTACCGATAGCAATGTACGCTTGTAACACGCATTATCACTGTGATAATACATGGTGCATTTTGAAGCATGTATACAAGATGCTTGTATTTCTAACCATGTTACTTGCACTGCATTTCAAAGTATATTAAGTTATTTTCGCTGTATTTCCAAGAATACACATGGCTGTGTGGCGGAGCACCTGCTTGCTACCCACATCACCAAGAAGCGATTCTCACTGGGTACCGAAGTTAGAATCTTTCTAAAGTTTTTGTTCATGAATAAGGTGATCAGTTTTTGAACACAATCAACGATACCTATTCCTACCGCAGAATTTCAGTGAAACAAACGAAATGAACAACAGTACGCGCGTAACCGCGAGAAACAGATCTGTGCAGTTGTCTTCTGCCAGGTTGTTCCGGGAACCGGGCACCAGGAGGCCCTAACCTAGCGTGTAAATACTCAGCAGCCGATCCTCGCGCGTTCCGTGCAATCGCGCACCATATCACTGCTGCCTCTCACATAACCAACATGGTGCTGTTTATTACTACGCCTTATTCGGCGCTGCTAAGTTTGCAGAAGATCTATTCTTTTCAAGCAGCTTTCGTGCCCCGTAGTCAGAGTGGCCACATGTACATACAGTTATAATATTGCTGCTGCTATGCTACCTCTTTGTGATGGCTTCATTCTGATATATTCTCCTATCGATATGAACCATTAAGCATGCACAGTACTCGCAGAGTGACATAGGATTCTCGGAGCATGTGGCGACCAGTACATGTATCGCTACTTCTGTGTGCTCATAAAACCAAGGTGGTGTATTGAAGTATAGAGTGAGGAGAAGAACATATACAGCACAGTGTTGGTTCTTCTGGTCGCCAACTAGTCATCTTGTAGTGTATCATGAGCAGACGACTAGCCTGTAAATGCAAAGCTTAAACACTTTCACGCACTCATAGAAGGGGCTGGCCTGTGCACATCACTTCAAATTCGGCATGCTTTGGAGATTCCACAGGCATTCAGTGCAAGTGATACGCCAGCCGTAGCTAAGAAATTGCACCTTGTGTACCTTCATGGACCAGATAAACATGTGCACAGGAGCAAGCATTATTTCTTGCTTAGGGGTAATTATAGACGCCTAAAGCACCACAGGAAGACATAATCACAGAGAGAGAGAAAATAAATCAGTTGCGAGTTGACGCTCTTTCTCTGTGTATATTTCTTCCTGTGGTGCTTTAGGCGTCCAGAAACCCCTCAGTATGACGAACCAACTAGCCCAACAACAAGTACTTTTAAGTTACATTTCTTCTACAGTGGGCCCTGCTTTCTGTTCTAATCTTTGTAACGCAGAGCCGCTACTACTAATCGCACACATTGCCTCTGCTACGTGTCTTGCAAGATATTTGGCTTTCTGCATCAACAGTGAAATAGTTTCTCTTGAAGTGCAAGCCTTGTTCAGAACAGTCAAGCCTTCAATGGGCCATTCGAAGAGGTTATGCCGGATCTGGAAATCTGAAGTTTGGAGGCAAATCATGTTTCTGCAAGACTGTCTACGAGGAAAGTGCTTCGAGGTGGACACGGGGTGATACGTTCATCACAAGTTAAAAAGATATCATCGAGTAATCGCCTTGACAACGGAGTTTTGGTGGCGATGCACACTAAACTTTTTGCCGAAAAAATCCAGGAGGGTACCTGCCGATGTAGCCGAGTTTCATTTTCCAGACAGCATGGAGCTACCTGAACGAATTTCTATCCTGTTGAAGAAAAGAACAAAATTTTCGGTACCACTGAACCTCCCGGTTCACGAACTACTGGCTACTAATAGGAGGATAGCCAAGTGTGCGCCCGGAGAGGACGGAGAAAGGTGCCTATTGGATGGGGTGGAAGTTCTTTTGAAGAACGTTCAGCGAACGCATATTCACTCTAAGAACCCTACTAAGGCTGTTGTCACGCACTATCGGAGGAACCATCTACAGCTCATGCAAGCCGACAAGGATGGTGGTTTCGTGATACTGACAGCAGAAGCCTTTGGCGAAAAGGCTATTCAAGCTCTACAGAAGAACGCCGTACTAACGACGTCACAAGCAAGCAAGGTGAAGGCTAAAGCTTTTCTGCTATCTAAAGATCTTGAACTTTTAAAAAACTTTCTAAGGCTATTAGCACCTCCAGGCAAACAATCCTGTCAGTGTTCTTTAGTGCAAAAACAGACAATGTTGACATGCCTTTTATATGCATTGTGAGTGAACGTGACTCATGGCAGTTGCATGTCGGTAAATTTTTATTCAAGCACCTTAGCACGGTTGAAGCCAGAGACCCGTATGCAGTGAAGAACTCGAATGACGTTACGCAGACTCTGCACTGCCTCCAGGGCGGTGCGTAAGGCTTTTCAGTCAATGTTGAAGACTTTTTCTACTCTGTGCCGCACTCGGAGCTATTCAAGATTGTTAGAACTTGTATTGAAACGAACGGAGTTCTAGTGTTCGAGAGGGCCGCAGGCGTATCTCTAGATAACTTTAAGACGTTGTTGGAATTCTACCTTACCTCAACCTTTGCATCACATGATGGCAATCTTTACGTTCAGTGACAAGGGATCTGCGTTGGCTCTTGTGTCGCCCAGTGCTGTGTAACATGTTCTTATCCTCCTTAAACAGTGCTTTAGATCAAGCTTTTGACGATGCAAAGGTGCTGAAAGTCTTTCGGTATGGGACGACTTTTTAGTCATTTTAAATGCTAACCATCTGACAACCACCACTTGTTCAGTGGATGATATTTTAGCACTTTTCAGACAACATGCTAACGGCCTTTCGTTTACGCATGAGCTTCCCACTGACAATAAATTGCAGTTTTTTACACTTCAGCATCATGTTCTCGGAGCGACACGTGTGCTGAGCATATCATCCACGTTCGCGCAAAAAGCTTTTACCTTTTGATGCAGCTCATTCTAAACCTATAAAAAGAGCCATTGCAACCATGTGTCTCGAGGGAGCGCTAGTGAAATCTTGCCATCACAGGACGCAAGATAGCTACTTGAATCAGGTTAGGCAGCTGCATTCAGCTGGCTATCCTAACTCTGTCATTGTATCCGTTTCGGAAACCCTCCTTCAAAAGTTCAAGGGCAAACGAGAATGCAGGCAGCCGAGGGATAAACGACCTATGGTTGTTCCATATGTTCATACAGTTGCGCACAACCTTGAGAACGTGGCGAGCAGGTACAATGTGTCTGTTGTTATTTCTGCGCCACGAAAGCTGGCTGGCCTATGCCCACGTATTTCTAAATCACCGAGCGCCTCCACCTGTGGAAAAATACACGCTTCGGTGTAAGTGGTGTGCGTAGTTGGTGTGGTGTACTTAATCCTACTTAGTTGTGGCCGGGTTTACATCGGCCAAACTGGACGGTCTTTGAACGTGAGAATGAGGGAACATGATCTTTCAATTCGAAATAATTACGGAGCACATTTGCCTGCGCATTGCCTTTTTTGCTCTTGTGAGCCGAGGTTTTCAAGCGTTTCTGTCCTCGCCAAAAGCCCAGATGCTCTGGCCCGTGAAATAATGGAAGCGTTCTGGATAAAGAAAAAAGTGACTTGTGTATAACTGACACGTCAGTCGTGTTGCGCAAGTCTAAGTTTGGTTTTCGCGCTTTGTTGCTTCATTAGATATGCCGGTTGAACGTCGTCAGTTTCTGTCTGTGGTCATGTGACTAGGTGAGGTAGTGTGCTCTGCACATGCGTGTGTGGCTACATATTTCTTGCGTTTCTCCTACAAATAAATCAGTTGCGAGTTGACGCTCTTTCTCTGTGATTATTTCTTCCTGTGGTGCTTTAGGCGTCTAGAATTACTTTTTCAGTAAGACGAACCAACTAGCCCACAACAAGTACTTCTAAGTTACATTATTTCATGTTTTGACAAGAAAAAAACAGAAGAGCCTTCACACGCCTGTCTTCGTACAAAATTGAACGTACGCCTTAGTTGTTTACGTCGTTCACCCTTAGCTGCCGATACTTAGGCCATTCCGTTTGGTAAACTTTTGCTTAGGGTATCGGCCAAGGAAAAAGAAGGGATCATGTGCCAATCTTGTTAAGTGGCCACCCACAGGCTATAAAGGACTGGCATCGGCCACCCTGTACGGTCGGCATGTGAATGAGCCTGAGCCTTGCTGCGCCACACTAGCAGAGGGCACATGGGAAACTACAGGCTGACTTGTTGGCGACCCGAACCACCAATCTCGTACCGTAGATGTTCTTTCCCTCACATATTACTACGATGCCCCTTCTTAGTTCCTCAAGCAATGCTACATGTGTACCACATTCCCTCAGTGTACCACTTCAAATCCTGAGTACTCTATTCGTGGCACCGTTCTCTCGTAGGAATTGCTAAATTGTTATGCAGGAAGCCTGCTTGAAGGTACCGATCACAGATACCAAACGCAATCTGATCTAATTAGCGTTTTTTGTCTGCCCTGTGTGCCGGTTGCGCAAAGGCATAGCGTAACACTGGATAGCATGCTGTCCACTGCCGCACCCTCCGCGCAAGCAAACTGGACTAACATGGTTTCATTCAATTCGAATAGCATGTGTTGTTGCTGTCCTTATGTTCGATTATGAAAGTGTCACTTGAAAAAGGCACCGAAAGGACCAAAAGACTGTGTTCTGTGTCCTTTTTGTGGTGCACCAGTTGAAGTATGAACCACAATCAAATAGCCCAGCAACGTGCCTTAGCAAATTTCATTTTCATTCAGAGTTTCAAAATCTTCCGACTGACTTAATGACAATGTGACTTAATGCAATTGGCTAGCTAATAGTTGTAATAAGTTGCGTTATTTTATCTGTTAAGCTCTTACTTAAACATCCTAATTAATAACTTTGAACCGAGAAATCTGTGAAAAATTCCGAAAAGAAAGTTTTATACTAGCTTGCAAGACGTTTAATTACGCTACTTTTAATTTTAAATCCATTCAGAAATTGTGTCGTTCTGCCTACTTGAGTTCCCAGCGAATTACGAAAAAATATCATGCTGCATGCCTGCTTTAGCACGTGTGAATGCAGTATTGTAGTTCTCTATAATGTTCCGCGTAGAAGTGATATATTTTCATCCTGGAGCTTCATGACAGTGATACTAAAACCCAGCAGTAATGAGTTTTTTAACAGCTTTCAAAATGTTCGTCATCTAACAGTCACCACGATGATTCATATGCTGTCATGGCAGTATTTAAGGCAAAACGACGCAGCCGTTTGCACGTGATAAGTTTAGGTTAACTGCAATCTTGGCGACTACAGTATTGAGACGTGATATCTCTTTTTATTTTACTGGAATAAGTATTGAGGCGCTTAGCTCACGCAAATACTGCGTTCGCGATGCATTTTTCGCCACCTTCGTTGCCTAATAACATGGTTAAAGGCACTTAAATAGGTGAATATGAAGAAAATAATAAATATTGTGGTTTAATACATGCATAGTGGCAAATAGAAACATCATTGCACTGCCATGTAGTGCGTCAGCGTATTTCTAAACTGCGGCCGGAGATATCTAGGGGCACAATGTCTGTGGCATATATTAAATGCACTTTCCTATCATGCCACATCACTAAGAAAACATGCAAGCGTATACTTACCGTACCATACAAAAACATGTCAGTCTCTTTAACTGCTTGCCAACACTTCTCTCTTATCATATTTGATTGCTCATTGTTGGGTAAGGCAGAGCCTGGGCATTTACGGTTGAACAAGCAACGGGCGCCATTCGTCCTGTACAAAAGTAATGTGTAAATGAAGCACAACACTATATTGTTTCCATTTCTACTTCTGTTCGGAATTGTACCTTGCAGTCATTACGATTTGAATATTTATTATAAAATATTCATCAAACATTTATTAAAAGATACGCTCCAGTTGCTATAACGCACTCAGTACACGGGTTAGTATTATTGAAAGGTCTCTGGTTTCAGACTGCGTATTAAGACGACTGTAGTATAACCTCATCGTTGCTCCTAGTATAAAATATTTTAACAATAGCACTTCGACGCATACTAAAATCAAAATTCCAGCAGCACCATTAACGTTATCTGCTCCATTCATGGAAATACTAACTCCGAAAAGCTGCCATTCACCACCCGTGATTCAGTTAGCTACTCAAAGAAGTTTTGGCCCTAAGGAGCTGATTTTCTTCGAAAAAAATGAGCTCCTCGAAACCCCAATTCGCTTTGCTGCGAGTTGTAGCTACGTGGGTCCTGCAGGGCAAGCGCCGCCACCAAGTGGCAGACTCTCTTACAAACCGCAGTGTGAGATTGTCGTCCGAGCCCATGAGCATCAATTGCCACGCCTAATCTGAGTTAAGGCCTCAAGCAGCAGCGGACATTGCCAGAGTATGAGTGGTAGTGCGCACCGTAGTTCCAAGCCACGATGTCTTTCCACTCAGCGCTTCCGCTGTGTTTTTTATGAAAGCACGCTAAAATACGCTATGAGGCATGAAAAAATGTAGAAGCGTCCTCTTTAGTGGGTTAAAGTTCTGCCATAAGGTCTAATTGATGTAGTACATAGTTCTTATACTTGCGTTAGCGATAGCTTTATCAAGTTATTACATGAACACAATCTTACATGTGACGCTGCGTGAAGTCAGTGACGTTTTAAAAATAGCATAGCTCGGTAAATTGATGTTACAACGCTAGTAAGATGCATTGTTTAAGACGGGCCTCAGAAGAATAGAATTCTAGAGTACGAGCTTTTAAAGACTATGACACGTTTGGCAGGTATGTTCGTTTGGCAGGTATGTTCCAAATTGGTTCGTGATATTACTAAGCAGTGATATTACTAAGCAGTGATATTACTATTACTTCATGATATTACTAAGCAGTGCAAGGAGTCTGAGTACGATACCTTAGGACACCAAATATGAAAAGAACATTGCGAGTGATTTGGGCGTTTGCGAGCGAAGGTTGAAAGAGGTTACGTAAGTACGGACAACTTCTAGTTCGCCATGACTTCGCATGATCTGGTATCACAAAATGGCGTCATATGACAATGGTGCTTACATTTGCCACAATTTGCTTTTTAGTTGAAGTCATAAACGTCATGAATCGCTCGATAGCCTCAAGGTTGCAGTATTGGTATTTTTGAAGATTCATAGTGACCTCCCGCAGAAACTTCGCAAGCCAAGACATTATAGTCTAACGTGTAAAAACTTTTTTATTCACTAAGTGAATAATGGTTTCATAAAGAACACATTATAGCTACTTTTACCTGAACAGAATTTACCTACTTTGGGCCACATCTAATGCTTTTCATTATATTTCGATTGATTGATTCAGTGATTGGTATGTTGGATTTAACGTCCCAAAACCCACATATAATTATGAGGGACGCCGTAGTGGAGAGCGCAAGCAGTCCGATAATTTTGACCACCTGGGTTTATTTAACGTGCACCCGAATCTGACCACAAGGGCCTACAACATTTTCGCCTCCATCGAAAATGCAGCCGCCAGAACCGGGATTCAATCCAGTGACCTTCGGGTCAGCAGCCGAGTACCTTAGCCACTAGACCACCGCGGCATGGCTCACTGTAATTCGAGTTTGAGCTGCAATACATTACATGCTATACTGTTATTTCGGCAATTGCGTCGTGTTTAGTGTTGCCAGAAGATGATTATTTTTCAGCTTCTCATATTGTAGTGACGAAATCTCAAACATGAAAGTGTAGTTTATTCTTAGCTGTCCGAAAAACAGGAAGCCGTGGAACCACCACAGCGTACGTGGGATATCTGTAAAGAAAGGGCCATCCAACATTATAAAGTAAACAGGAGCTAACCCTTGTAACAAAACCAAGGTACTTACGCGCGTTTTACAGAGAATGTAATTAGATTACAACTCTGCCAAGCGCATTTGTCCACCGCTGCCGCCGCCACCACCGGTGTCCGTAACCCCATCGCACGATGACCAATGACAAAGTGGGGCTCGAAAGGCCCGCTGGGTGGCAACCTTGCATTCTACCGCTGAGCTACACCGATGCTTGTGACTTGATGTCAAACTTGCCTTAGGCAGGCTTGATGTCGGGAAAGCAATGGCGTTACTATGACTTAAAAACCTTTTTAAATCTCCGAAAGAACAACCAGTCGTCGCACGATGCAAATAATGTAACGAGTGGACCGTCCGATTCTCCAACCTACCACAAAAGCTTGCTCATGTTCCCCTATTAACCGTGGCGCACACCCACTAGAGGCATGATTCCTCATCGTCATCAGCCCCTGCATGAACAATTGGCCCAACATTTTTGCAAGTGTCAAGTGCTTAGCGGATACCACGCTTCTCAGAAGAATGAGGAATATGGCATAGCGACTGCCAGCCTACTACCGAAATAAATTGAAATATAATGACCCAGTAGGTATCAAGCAAGTATGCTTGCAGTATATAGTTACCCAGTGACACGGAGGTTCAAAAAATCCTGAAAGGCTGCTGTTCTAGCTTTCGCTATGACTGTGCTGCGCCTTCCACGCAGGCCTGCCATTCTTTTTATTCCTATTGACTAGCAAGGGCTCTACATCGAACAGTTCGAATATTTTTTTAGAAATTGTTACGAGAGAGAGGACCAGATAGTCTTTTGGGTAGCGGGTTGTCAAGGCCCACCGACTGAGCAAGGAGCAGTCTGTTCAGGCAGTGGCAAAACAAAAGGCAGCCAGAAGGAAACAAAATGGTTTTATTTACAACTTATTGCCAAGGGGTCCTGAAATGAACTAATGGAGCACGCTGCAAGTCGAATAATAAACTGTTTATTTGGGCTAACCTGTGCCCAGTAAATGTAAAGTCAGATTACACTAGCAGTCTTGGACTGGTAGCGGTGAACGGAGCGTCGGCCGTCGATCAACTGACAAGCGGCGGCGCGTGTCGGCATTTACACGCTTGCCATCGAATATTCTGGCGCTATGGCTAGCGGCGACGTAGGTTCCCGAATAATCTGTGACATTCGCGAAGTGGGCGTGATCTAACCAAAACTATCTACTGAAGCGTCGAAGCTTCTCGAACATCGTAGGCGTGGTTTGCGCTGAACAAAGTGCAACGGGGTGATAATAAAATTTGTGGAAAGGAACGTGGCAAGGCCGGCTTTGGAAAAAGGCATCGTCACAATGCTTTAACAAAAATTGGGGGGCCCTTAACCATCGCTTTTAGGAATTGAACGCGATAGCGAAATCCGGCATCTAAAGCACCCTTAAACCGCTAAGTGCATACTTATTCATATGTATTGTTACATACACACGCACGCACACAAATGGGCCCACAGTAGATTGGACCAGAACGTCCTATTATCACCGAACGAGCTCGTTTTCGTCGTGACACCTGTCGAACAAAAGGCGTTAAAGGGGCCCTAAGACACTTTTTCAAATAACCTAGAATTCACTGGAAAAGCTTATTGCCTCACGAATTCAATGCCACAAAATTTTAACAATCCGCCCAGTGCGAGTGGAGTTACAAAGGTTTGTCGCATGGTACAATCGCATTACCTCTTTTCTCGTCCGGGCGTAAGCGCTCGAAGCTAAGCAAGGAGGAGTGGCAGCGCAAAAAAACTACTGCGCCTCGTGACCTTGGGCACTTTTTTTAGGGGCAAAGCTCCTTAAGGCGTGGGTCCGTCCATCCTCAGCATATGTATGTACCGACCTCTAGTTTAGTTCTTGCATTGTTTACTAGACGGCGTGGCTACCTCTAGTTTAGTTCTTCGATTGTTTACGAGATGGCGGGAAGCGTTGTAATAAAATCCGTTCGCTGTTCGTGCGCGCTAGGAGTTGCACGATGGCTAACGCCGCAGAACGGCGAGCGCACAAGGCGGCGGCAGCTTAGTTCTTCGATTGTTTACTAGGTGGCGGGGAGTGTTGTAATAACATTCATTTGCAGTTGGCGCACGCTCGGAATTGCCCAATGGATAAGGCCGCATAGCGGCGGCAGCACGTGCTCGCGGACAGAATCTTGATGTGCGAGACCGCAAGGCAGAAGCGCTCCGTGAAGCTGCGTGACTGCCACCGCCAAGATCCTGCCGTACGAGAGCGGGAGGCTGAAGCGTTTCGTCTGGCTGCGCGATGCCGCCGCCAAGATCCCAGCGTTTGAGAACGAGAGGCCCAAGCGTCACGGCAAAGGCGCGAGGACCCTGCCGTACATATACACACACAGTGTTTCTCACGTCTTTCTTGATGATGTAGTGGGCGAACTTTAACTAAACAGTCAAAGTTTTACCGATGATTTCCCCTCAGGAGCTTCGCCCACTCATCATCATTCACCCCGTGGATATGCTGCGATTTTTTTCTTCAAATGCGCGGCATTATCAGTGTGATCGTGTACACGCACGTGCACAAGTAGCGGCCTCCCGCGGCTCCCTCGGTAACTTGATTTTTCGGTCAAAGACGCACAGACAATTTTTCGCTCACAAAGAACGGTGCCGACGCCGGCGGCGGGTTTTCGAGCTCTTTAACGCTAACGCATTAAAAGATGACTGTACAATATTGAAGACAATAAACAATTAGTACAGGAACAACAAAATACAGTCATCAGGTTCACGCATGAAACGGCTTGAGTCGCACGACATGGACGACAACAGGTCGAGCGTGGTGCCGTTGAGAGTTCGTAATGCCATCGGCAACAACTCGTAGTTGAGTGGGCCGAGGCGTCGAATGGTCCGAAGTACCGCCGCAGAAGTTTCAAAGACGATAGTATTTCTTGGGGACCTTCGACGGAAAAATTTTGGTCTGTCTGTCTGTCTGCCTGAACATTTGTCTGTTTGTCTGCCTTAACGATGCCTCAAACGGCACCGGACGACCAACGCCATCCGCAGCGCCCACCAATATTGCTTAAAGTTTCGCGTTCATAGCTTTGGGATTGCCAATTAAAAAGCAAATATTGCGCTTAACTGAGGTGCCATAACAACTTGCCTGTTTTGTATGTCTGCCTTTATACTGGAAGAGGACACACACAAAAAATCTAAGGACTGCAGCGTTTAATGCACTGCGCTGACAGTGCAACGCGATGTTCAAAAGCGTGTTTCCAACGTTTTGCTACGATGGCACGGTGGTTGCACCTGCCCGCCACTTTCCATTCTACACCTCATCACCTCCATGACTGGCACGCATCTGTCTCCGCGGTCGCACATGCCTTCGTTTTCGAAGGTAACTGGCGGATGGCGCTCGTGTTTGACGTGCCTAGATGTGCTTGTTCGCCTCCGTTACACGCTCGAGGCACTCTAACTCAGCGCCTTCAGAATACCGTTCACCAATTTTCTTGCGCAGAACATCAAATAAGCGTTTTCTTCACTCCCTTCAGACGCAAGACTATCGTCTTTTCACCACATTTACAATGTAACAAGTAGATTTGAGCCAATTTGTTCACTGAGCCCACGAAGGCGTATCGGCGTTCATACACAGACACCATCACCGGGCTGGTGCTCAACGAAGCTCAGTCGAAGATTTTAATGGCGGCTGTCAGATGCTGCTGATTCTTGATGCGCAGGCGGGCGAATTGACGAGCTTCTTCCGCTCGCTGAAGGTTAGTTGTGACGTCGAAGCTCTCTTAGTCAGCGTCGTTTGGGCGCACATTGTCGAGCGTCGTTGCCGGGCTACTTCCATAGATCAACTTGTACGGCGTAAACAATGTCGTTTCTTAGACGGCCAAATTGTATGCGAACGTCACGTACAGAAAGATTGAATCCTACGTTCTGTGCTCAACGTCGACGTACATAGCCAGAATATCAGTGTCGAAGGGCTCATTAGGACGTTCGGTGAGGCCGTTGGTTTGAAGATTTTAGGTGATGGTGCGGCGGTGACTTGTCTGGCTGTACTTCAAGATTTATTGAGTTAGGATCACCGTAATGAGGACCTGTGGAGCTCCATGACACAGAACAATGTTTTTGACGAAGAACCTTGCTATCTCGGAGGCACTGCCCTTGGTGAGGGCCTTTGTTTCGGTATAGCTTGTGTCAGTAGCAATGACGATTTATTTGTTCCCGGAATTCGACGTAGGAAACAGCCCCAGTAAGTTCATGCCGATTTTCTCGAATGGCTGGCGTGGTGGCTTGATGGGCTGGAGAAGTCCGGCTGGCGTAATCGGTGGTGTCTTTTGTCGATGACAGTCACGGCAGGTCCTGATGTAGTGAGGGACGTCGGGGGAAAGTCGTGGCTGGTAATGGAAGAAACAGCACCTCCAGCAGATTTCACGGGGTCGTCACGTGAACGAACCCGTGCCAAGTAAACGAAAAGTCGGTATAAGTTAGCAGTCTTGGACTAATAGCGGCGAACCGAGTGTCGGTCGTCGATCAACTGACAAGCGGCGGAGCATGTCGGCATTTATACCCTTGCCAGCGCTGGTGTAGAGCCTTTCTTTTCTTTGTCCGTGTGTCAGTGTGCGCTAACATTATTTTACGATGCACTCATACCAGCTAGCCCGTCTCTCAAAATTACTCCTTGCCATCGAATATTTTAGCATTCTCACTAGTGGTGACGTAGGTCCTCGAATAATCTTTGACGTTCTCGAAGTGGGCCTAATCATAACAAAACAATCTACTAAAGCCTCGAAACTTCCCGAACATCGTAGGTGTGGTTTGCGCTGAACGTTGTGTAACGGAAGTTGTGTCATGAACGTTGTGTTATTTAACGGCAATGTATTCTATGATTTGCATGTCATTTTGTAATGCCAGCTGTACTGTGTTTTCTAATAATAGGAATCTGTGTAAACAAATAATAGTTTTTCGTATGCCTTCCCTGCTATATTCTTTGATGAGATTGGCAGTATTGTTAAATAAATAAATAGTGTAATAACAAAACTTGAGGTATGTATTGTGCCTATTTGGACAGAACGTGTACCAGGAAGCCTTTGGCTCTAGATGCGCCGGACTTTCTTGCGCGCTGAGGCCATCGAGGAGGAGGGCACCGCCTGCTGCTAGATGCTCGCAGCGCCTCTCAGGGATGCATTCAGCGTTTCTGACGGACGCCTACTGTGTCTTTGAAGAATGCGTCAGTGTCTCTAGAAGGAAGGCCAGCAAGGGGGCCAAGAAAGCACTGCCAAGTGCTTAGGGAGTCCATAACAGCATCTCTGGTGATGTGGTCATGACCTGATAGACATGGGCCTGCAACCACTGTCCAGAGGCTCACTTCAGGAGTACGAAGTTTTCGCTCATAAGGATGCCCGGAACAGCTAATGGCTCCGTATCATTGTTTCAGCTCAGTTGTCTTGGACGCTGCACCACGATAGTCGACACAACACAAAACGCACCACAGCATGTTTGGCTTCCCTTGTGATGGTTAGGAGAGATCGGAATCGTTCTGGCTCCGGTTCTGATTTCAGCAGAAGTGCTATCTTCCTGGTAGCTTCATTGGAGAGACCTCTGTGAAAACAGCCGCAAACGCCACATAAATCACCCTAAGACCTGTCAGGCTCAACTTCAAACGATCAATAAATTTAGACGGAGAGAGGCTCAAAAACTTACTGCCCAACACATCCACTAAAAGCTCAATCCTTAATTAACTGAGAGAAAACATCCTTTTTAAATACAAATACAGTGTCCGGAACCTTCAGGAGTCCACAGTATTATAAGGCAATCATCATCTTCGAAGCGGCTACTTAAGCCAATGAGTGGCTGCAATGCAAGACTGAAGCAAAAATTGGTCCTTGCTGAAAAACGTTTACTTTCATTTTAAAGTAAATAACGATGCCTCACCTTTCTTATTACGGGTGTAACAAAATCAAATTTCTTTTCTGTGGACGGATCACACCTTCTAGACACATTTCTAGCTTCTATCTCAGCAAACCTTCCTGTGGTGAGCCTATCTGCGCGAAGCTTGGGTGCGTCGCCTGCGTTTATAAAGACAGGTATATCATAACACCGAGTTCCAGCAAGGTCTCAAAGTTTAAAGGGGTAATTAGGCCATCGTGCCACAGTTCAACGCTAGTTCCCAATTTTCGAAGTTGCATCTCAGATTTAATAAAAAACAGGTAGGAATACTTTAGTAGGATCCTAGCAGAAACATCAGCCTCAGGAGTAAACGCTCCGAAGGGCCCCTCAATATGGACGTGTGCAAGAGGTAGACAAACGCTATGTTCCTGCACCACCTAGCGTACCCATGCACACTCACCTGTGAGGGTATCTTTGGCGCTGACATAAGATAGATGAAGGACATTTTCGGTGGCTGCGGAATCTCAAAGTACCATCTAGCGCTTTCCATTAACTACGACTTCCTTCATGAACGCCTCAAATAACTAAGTTCTGTGTGGCGGCTGGCACATACAAGAATAGCAGACGTCGATTTCCGAAACCTGAAGCAAGGTCACCTGGTTGATGACACTTATAGCACGTTATCGGTGTCTGCACTTAAAAATGTTTGTTCTTCTCTTTCACAGGTAGTTTAGGTAGTGACTTCTCCACCTCCTTCTCCGTCTCTGCTACTCCCGCGTTCTTTTCACGATTGAAAAGCTTTGGCGAATCTAATCTCCATGCCTTGCTTCGAAAACGTGTCGTGCATCCGCCCTTAAGTTTGCTGCGATGCATGGCGCGACACGTTTTCTTCCGCGATCTCCGCAGCTTTTTAAACTGTGATCCCGTCAGGCCTGTCGAGAACCCATGAGCACAACGGATCTGGAAAAGTGTTTTAACATTGCTGTAGGGAGAGTCATTCGACAAACTTTGCCATGTCTGCGCTCTTAAAGTCTGTGTTCTCAAGCCTTTGCACGAAGATGAGCTTCAAGTTGTACCCGAATTAGGCGTAGGACTCGTTTTTCAACTTAGTCGTTTTCCGGAAACGCTGGAGAGACACCTCTGGAGACATGACATACCTCTTAAGAAGACTCGATTTCACAACATCGTAATCCTCGTATAGTTCGGCGTTGAACCTCCCAATTGGCGTTTGCTACCTCACATGGCAAAATGTTGAACATGTGGCCACGGCGCTTTGGAAAACTTCATTCTTTGGCACGTGAAACATTGCGAGAAACATTGCGAGAAACATTGCGATTTAGTTTTCTACTAAACGCCTGCACGAGACCTTTCATGCTCAAACTTTCTTGGGCCTCCGAGACTCACTGGGCCGTGCGCTTAAACGCTGGTACCGCTCACTTTCAGCATTTGAAAATCTAAGTTCTTTTACTTGCGTTCAAGCAATAGCCTTCTTTCATCATCGGTACGGCTGTTTTCGTCATCAGCCAGCAATTTTTCTTCGTTTGCTGGGCGCCCTTCAGGAATTTACCAGCATTCTAAAAGCTCACTCTCATCAACTTCTGCGGCAAATAATGCCTGACTGATGTGCGGCTTCCGTACGCTGGTCTCCACGTCCACTCCCAACTCCACACCTAGCAATAAAAATGGCCGATTCCACGTACAGTGGGAATCGATGATATGCAAAGCGCGAATGATAAATGTCGATATGTCACTTTAAATGAGCACAGCATTGGGAGATCAAAGTAAATGATGCCATACATTTCTTTCCTGTCAAGATTTTTATGGTATATGCAAAGCATTTCTTAGCAAACTTCGGCGAATTTGAGCGTATCTATCTATCTATCTATCTATCTATCTATCTATCTATCTATCTATCTATCTATCTATCTATCTATCTATCTATCTACTGGCCTACAACCTTTAGCTCTCCTGGCCGTTTCGTTAGTGGTATCAATACCAAACTTGGTATGGCATAACATTACTGTATATCGAGCATAATTGACTAGTCATAATATGACTATCATGTATGTCATTAATGTCATGACTTACATTTCATGGTCTTGCTGATGTTGCGGTGGTTCCTTTAACATGATATACTGCTAAATCGACATGCTATCAGATGACTGCATGGCGAACACTAGTGAGAGACCCTAACGTGTAAATCATGACACGAATATCATGTGAGTCAAGAAATATGACTACACGCCACGCTCACGGTACGCGCACAGTCGTTTCGCTAATTTCCCATGTATCAAATTTGGTGTTACGGGACGTGAATGCATGACGAAAGTATGTGACTCGTGCAAACATGATAATCATAAGACGTGTGTCATGTAACAAGACTACAGCCCCGCCGCGGTGGTCTAGTGACTAAGGTACTCAACTGCTGACCCACAGGCTGCGGGTTCGAATCCCGGCATCGGCGGCTGCATTTCCGATGGAGGCGGCAATGTTGTAGGCCCATGTGCTCAGATTTGGGTGCATTTGGGTGCAAGAACCCTAGATGGTCGAAATTTCCGGAGTCCTCCTCTACGGCGTCTCTCATAATCAAATGGTGGTTTTGGGGCATTAAACCCTACATATCAATCAATCAATGTAACATGACTACATGCCACACTCATGATGAGCTCGCGGCCGTCTCACTAGCTTCATATACATCAAATTTGGTATTACGGGACGTGAATAGATGAGGAAGGTATGTGACTGGTGCAAACATGATAATCATGATATGTGTGTCATGTAACAACACGGCTGCATGCTACGCTCATGATGCGCTCGTGGCGGTTTCACCAGCTTCAAATGTACCGAATTTGGTATTACGTCACGCGAAGAAACGATATACGTAAATTACACGTCCAAACATGATAATCATGGCATGCGTGTCATTTAACAACATGTCCGCGTGCCACACTAAAGGATACAAATACACTTCGACGTGACCCGGCGCCGGCATTCGTTTCGTAGAGTCATGCTGGCAATGCCACGCCAGGCGCCGATCTGCCTACAGCATATTATGCTCGATCGCGCGCCGGGTTGCGTGTTTTTACGCATGCGCGTTGGAGCGCACCCGGCGTCCCTCCGTCACGAAGCTACGCAGACGCGGTGCTGTCTAGGTAATGTCGTCTGTGCGAAATTTAGCATGTCGCCTTTCACGCCGGTGGCCACCAGGCCTCACCGACAGAGGCTGGTCGCACCTAGATTCAGACTGTAGAGTGCTCGAGGTTATCTAGAGTATAGTGTCGCTGCACTGAGCGTGAGCATGCATCAACATTACGTGCACTCTCCGCCGTTTCGCTAGCTCCGCATATACCTAATTTGGTATTGCATGACGTTAATAGACGACTAAGGTAAATTAAACGTCCGAACATGACAATCATGATATGCGTGTCATGTAAAACATGACTAGATGCTACGCCTATAGCGTGCTCGTGGCAGTTTCACTAGTTACCCATATATCAAATTTAGTATCACGTGACGTGAATCGACAAAGCTGCAAGTGGCACGTCCAAACATGATAATCATGACACGCGTGTCATGTAAAACATGACTACATGCTACGCTCATAGCACGCTCGCGGCCATTTCGTTAGCTCCACATGTACCAAATTTGCTATCAGGTGACGTGAATAGATTATGAAGGTAAATGACACGCCCTAGTGTGATAGTCATCACATGAAAGTCATATACGGCATATTTACCTCTACCTCGTAACGTCATGCCAACTTTAAAGTGACATATCAGCCTTTTTCATTCGTGCTTCGCATTTCATCGATTCCCACTGTCGTGGGATTTGCCAATTTTTTTGGATGTGTCGTTTACGTTCGTCATCAATTCACGTCACGTGGTACCAAATTTTGTAAATGTGGAACTAGCGAAACAGACGCGAGCATGCTATGAGCATGATATAGTGCCATGTTCTCACATGACACGTATGTCGGTATTATCATGTTTGCACCAGTCATATACCTAGTCATCCAATGACGTCACGTAAACCAAATTTTGTATATGCGTTGCTAGCAAAACGGACGTGAGCGCATCATGAAGAGCCCAGTATACTCGAATGTAGCGTTGACGTAGGCGCACGCTAGGCATAGCGACGTTACGTTAGCAAAACACGAGCACTCTGTAGTTTGACGCCAGGCACGACCAGCGTTCCTTGGTGCGGCCCGACAGTAACCGGAGCGAAATGCGACATGCGGCATTTCGCGCCGATGCGTTACTCAGAGAATACTGCGTATCCCTTTTTTCGCGTTGGAGGGACATCGGGCACGCTGAAACTTGCATGTGTCAAAGCAACGAAGGGTGGCGCGCTAATGCGAGTATATGGCAGGACTGGCACCTGGCATGGCATTGTCGGTGTGACGCGACAAAATGAACGCCGCGAAGCAGGTGCACCACGTCATGCCGAAATGTATTGGCGCTTTGACTGTGGTGGCGCCTTGATGCGTGTCATATTCTCACATGACACGTATCTCATGATTAATATGTTTGTACCAGTCACATACCTTCGTCATTCATAGGCGTCATGGAATACCACATTTGTCATATGTGAAGCTAGGGAAACGGCCGTGAGCACGTCATGAGTGTGGCATAAAGTGATGTTGTTACATTACACGCATGTCGCGATTATCATGTTTCGATTTGTCATTTACCTATGTCCGCCGTCCGCGTTGCGTAATGCCGAGTTTGGTATTAGCGAAGCTATCGAAACCGCCCTGATCGCATCATGAGCGTAGCATGTAGTCAAGTTGTTACATAACACGCATCTCGTGTTTATCATGTTTGCATCAGTATCATACCTTTGTCATTCATTCACGTCCCGTAATACCAAATGTGGTATAAGTGAAAGTAGCCAAATGGCCACCGGCGCACCATACGCGTGGCATGTAGTCATGTTGTTACATGACACACCACTCATGATTATCATGTTTGCACCAGTCACATACCTTCGTCATCCATTCACGTAGCGTAATACCAAACTTGGTATGTTAGACGCTAGCGAAACGTCCGCGAGCGCCTCATAAGCGTGGCATGTACCCTACTGAAAAGTTCCGTATGAAATCTTACGGAAAATATATGGACTCCGTAACATTTCCTTATGCTACATACGGAAAACTAATGAAGTTTTATGGAAATATACGGAAGTTGTATGGCATTTACGGAACGCTTCTTATGGAATATATGGAAGGATAAGGAAATTGTATGGCGTATATGGAAGGCTTTTTATGGAGTATACAGAAAGATAAGGAAAATGTATGGCATATATTGAAAGCTTTTTATGGAGTATATGGAAGGATAAAGAAGTTTTATGGCGTGGATGGAGTGAGTTTTATGGAAAATATGGAAAGATAAGGAAACTTATGGAGCATACGGAGAGTTCATTATGGAAGAAATGGGAGGATAAAGAATGTGTATTGAGTGTACAGAAGCTTTCATAAGGAAAATACAGAATGTAAGGTCTTACGGAAATATACAAATTTTGTAAGGTGCTTACGAAAATGTGTAATAGTGTATGAAAGGAATGTGGATTGTTGCAAAATGGTGGAAACTGTACAGTTGTTGTCACATTTTCAGCAGGAAATCCGAGCTCTATAAAGTTATAAATGAATGCACAGTGACATATATAGTACAAAAGAATAACGCAGGCTAGTCTGTGTTGTCAGTCACCGCTGTTCGCCCTTTTCCAGAATGAATACAACTTCTGCAGATGACCAGGTGCTAAAGTCTGTCACACGGAAAATGTGTCATTCACAAGGAATGACAATAACTGTTATTTTACTTGCATGCTGTCACACGAAAACAAATCAAGCAAGCAAAGCATAACTTCAAGGGCTTGTTTTTTGGTAGAAACAATAATAATGAGAACTAAATTCAATGTGAATGAACTTGTCAATATTAATGAAACTGTTCTCATTAACATTGGCAAAGAGAAATGTCATTTTAAAATATCGACCATGAGCTTAGCTCTCCTGAGCACTGACAAAAGAAATGAAAATCTATGAAAACTAATTGCATGTAGCCTAAAAATAATTTTTTATTGATAGTATATGTGCTCCTACAATATAGATACAGCTATACACAACTTGCCACAGCTTCATGACAGAAACGAGGTAGGGGCAGAGGGAGTGGTCAGAAAAATAATTAAGTATGAGAGCACAACTGATATGTACGGACACCTAATGGTGCTTATCATTGATGCACGGATGGTCGTGTATAGAGCTGGGTCGTTTTGAGATCTTCAAAAGCATTGTTTCAGACCACCATGCAGATTACACTTCAATTGTAGTGCTACATAAGACACAACTTATGGGTTATAGGTTAAACAAATGCTTTAAAATATATCATATCATGGCTGCATGGACGCATACAAGCTATGTAAAGCGCAATAAAGTGAGGACGCATGAGCTTCTCTTGATGCTTCAGGTCTACATAGATGCTTCAACTGTGCTGCAAAGAAATTTAACCAATGTCTGTGTGTGCAACATTGTCCATTTTAAACTATCTATATGTATATATAAAATTCCTACGGCGGGTTAAGCTACGTAGCACTCCATAACTCTTCCTTTTATTAAGGGCAATTTTTCAAACAATCAACATTATTCATTTTCTGTCTCATGACTTCGTGCCCGCAATTCTTGGTTTGGCTCGATCACAATTGTGCAGCCCTTATTTTGGAGGAATCAAAAAAACATCAACCAAAATATATTTTGGAACTGCTCCTCGGTGATATTGCCTTCCCTCAACTGCCACAGCTTGAGATGAGTCATATAGCCAGTCTCGCGCCTACCTAGGGCCTACCCTTGAAGAAACTGGTCCGGCTGTGAAATGCTCAGTTTTTTCTCAAATAAACTTTTTGGTTTGAGTTTTCTCAGTTCTCGAGTCCCTTCACTATAAAGCAGACCCAATGTTCCCCTTAGTCCTTAATTTTGTTATATTATGAAATAAATAAAAAAATAATAATGAAAATAAAAATACTAATAACTGTTGCGCAAAAAACACAGTCCCACATACGTACTTGAACTCAATATTGCTTTTGTTTTGTTTTATAACCTAAGGCATTAGGAAAAATAGCAGTACAAAAAAAACGTTGAAAAAAAAAACCAAAAAAAATTTTATTATGACGGGATTTGAACCTGCGCCACTCAGTTGTGCTCGTGCACGCAAACCGAGTGCGTTAACTAGCTAAACTATTCGCGCAGAACATGAACTGGTGTTTAGGTTATGCATATAAACTTGCTTTTCACACGCTATGTGTTGGCATATTTATGTACGATATGCGATCGTATCTATTGTTGTGTGCATATGTTTTGTGATTGTATATACGTCACATGCTTTTCGCATGTCTTTCAACTATAGATTGCTGCCTCGCCGCGGATGAAAACAAGTATTTTTACACCCACACACAAGCTTGAGCAGTTGAAGGTTGTTTTCCGGGGCTCTCTTGCGATTGAGTCGGCCACCACAGGGAATTAGAGTGATACGCCATTAATCCCTGCATCTAGCTGTATTCCACTTAGTAGCTCTATCGCTTGATGACAAATCGAGCGCGGGACGCGACGTTATTGCGCACGACCATGCCTCGCGTAGTGGCGACATCAGCTGATTGCGCCGGCCCGCTTGCTTCGATTTGCTTCAGAGCAAAGTAATGTCATACCTTGAAAGATTGCGTACTGCACTATGTCAAAATGTTACTGCTTTGTAGCCATCCTATTATTCATTGAGAATTGATAACTCTGATATCACTACTGTAGAGCTTTGCGTCGGCGACACGCACCGAACGTGAAACCGCACTACGTCTGTCGTAGAAGCAGTAGGAGGCTGTCGTCTGCTAGAACAAAAACAAAACAAAAACCTGCGAAAATATTCATAAGTTGTAACTTGTTTTTTCAATAACCGTTTATCACTTTTAAAGTTATTTTGCCAGATAACATAAATTTTTTTTCAGTTTATAGCAGCGACAGATGTCTTTTTTTTCCTCACACAGATATCCAAGCCAAATCCATTCACAGCTAAAGCCACATGTTGTTTGTCTTTGTCTCCGTGGGTAGCTCTCTCCTGTGTTCGCGCTGCTAAACACGAAAGCACGAAATGTTAAATTTACGCAAGGAAGCGCCGTTCCTCGTTCGTGTGATGTGCTAAGATTGCGCCCTATTCCCGCGGTTGTTCGAGTGTGGATCAAGTGCGAGTCGTCCAAGGAATCGGCGGGTTGGGCGGGCGCTCGAAGGACTCCGAGGTGACGGCTGACGCCTGTGGTTGCTTCCCTCAGGACAGTGTGAAAGAAACTAAAGGTAAGGGGGACACTTTTTTATGTAGACCAAATATGCCACTCAGTGCAAGTGTGTGTTGCTGCACTCGGACGAGGCGTCGTGAAACGGCAACCTTACGCGCCTTTGCGAGTGCGGTAGCCGATTCGCTTTGACAACGCTAACGCTATAGCAGAGCCATGGCGCATCGGCGCGGCCTTACTGGAGCTCATTCGAGACAACTGCGGCAACATGCATGTGTATGGTGATCGATTTTTTCATATGTGCAGTGTAGTGAGGAAGACGCACACGGCGCTTGCTACGTTGTTGATTAAACGAAGCTTGCAGTGGCATTTGATGGAAAGCAGCATTTTGTTTACGTTCGCGGGCGATACAATTCGTAACTTGGC
The DNA here is from genome assembly GCF_013339725.1 of Rhipicephalus microplus. Lineage (NCBI taxonomy): Eukaryota > Metazoa > Arthropoda > Arachnida > Ixodida > Ixodidae > Rhipicephalus > Rhipicephalus microplus. Next base: position 137,916,749 of record NC_051169.1, on the reverse strand, counting down.
TCGATTCACCTAGCCAACCGCCTAAGTGGGTTGATTAGCATACGTTCACGGTAGAGCGTTATTATGCCCCTAAACAGTGGCGTGTGCTTGTTAAAAGATATATTGTGTGTGCCTAGTGTAGAGAGAGAGGTGTTCGTGCAATCTGCATATGTACCTGCAAGACTCTTTTGCTTGTAACTAATAATGTACCGGCCAGCACCTACATTGTACGCCTGACTTTGAAGAAAACTTGCATGCACAATGTGAGATTTTGTAATCTGCCAGAGTTGCTTTTTATAAAATAATACACTGCCAGCATGTTCAAAATATGTTTCGCTGCAGTGTGGCAGGGGTGCGGTTATCACGCTGTTGTGTAGTTGCTGATGCAAGCACTTATAGTTTTGATGCGTTAATATTTCTCATCTAACTCATCAGGTTTTTGGCTGTTTCAGCACAAACAAGGCAAAGAGAGAAGGAAGACGGGTAATGACAGGACGAGTGCCGACTTTTGTTTGCAGGAGAATACCCATGTTGGTGTATTTATTGTGACAGCCTTTCTGTGTTGCTTTTTTGCCCAATTTATGCAACAACACAGTTGTCAGCAATATGAGAGAGAACACTGAAATTAGCTTTTAAAGATCATGATGACTAAATGCCTAGTAATTCACAGCACAAAGTAACAACAAAAGACATCAGTATGATTAATGTGGACGAGTACAGTCTTGCATCTAAAAAATATATTGTGCAAAATGTTGCCTAAGTAAGAAACCTCTCTATGTTTGCAAATAGTGTGACGTCACTTCGAGCGCCGTGCCAGCCATTCCCTCCCTCTGTGCAAGGGCTGGTTGGCAAGGAAGTTGTTTGTGACAGTTCCTGATAGACCACTGAGATGTATGCGATTCTAAACCTGTAGCCTAATATATACGTAATCTTTTGCGCAGTTACATCACTGCATCTGACACCTACAACTTATTTGCATATTTACATTGCTCCCTTAGGACCTAACACACAAACTTGTTGTTTGCATTGTCACTTCATGAATATCGAGCGGTAAAGGTACTGAGTATATGTGAAACAAGAATCTCTGCTTATTACATGAAGACATATGAGGCCTTCGATAAAACGAGCTATACCTTTATTGGGCTTGCGTACTCGTCGGGGCGATTCATACATGCAGCTTCAGCAAATGGTATCTTCCAGCCCGGTGACCATGCAATTTTTTTCTGCACATAGCGCAAACACCGAGTTGTACCCACTCGCAGATGGTCGCTTCAAGTGCATATTTACCTTGACTAAAATGTCGAATCAAGTTTTTTCACCGACCAATCCCTGCCATGAGTGCTAACGTCTTCGCGAACAAGACACATTGTTATTGACACTGCACACACCACACACAATATTCTCAGTTGAACCAATATTCTCAATACCTTTCAATTCACACTACATGCCACAATCAACAGTGCACATTTTTGAAGACTATGCCACTGTTCCTCGCACAGGCCACCACGTGTGTTCACTTCTTCAAGATAAACAAACAGCGTGGCAAATATTTTACCACACAGCTAGATGTTTGCTGACACATACTACAGCTAATGTCGACATTGTAACGTGAAGTGTAAGCTTTGAAAAATTAAAACTTGCCCCAAACACCGCACGACTGTACCGGGCTGAGCCACCAGCGGGAGTGTTTTTCCAGCCACATCTTTTACATGTGCCAGTGACATCATGCTGTGACGTACCTCGGTAGGGGCCTATCGCTGCATACTTTATGTGAATGAGGGTCCTGTTAGTGAAAGCAGGCATTGTTGATTTCGTAACTTGTTCATTCCCAACTGGACCTTCATTTGCACGAGTTGTCTGACTGATATTCAGGCGAACTTTTGTGCAATAAATTATACAGTTGGCAGTCTGTGCTTGCTCCATACTGTTGTTACTGGTGTTTCTTGTTGTTACTTTGCACTGCTCATTACTGCTCACCTACAGAAACTAGCCTATCTTGCTGCTGTTTTGGACAAGATGCAGCTGGCAAGTGCGATAGTGTTCATAACTTTAAATTCTCAAGCAAAAATTATCGTTTCATATTCAGTTAGTTGCATTCATATCAGTACATTATAAGAAATCATTGATTAAACATTAATCCGTGTTCGTTCACATAATGCTCACAACTTTTATATCAAATTGAATGGTGTTTATAAAAAACATGGGTTTTAGCTAAACTTCATGCTCTTTTCTTGAACAGCTGACAAAACGCTATTGGATGCTTACTTGCCATGAATTGGACTGTGTTTGAAATGCATTGCAATTCTTCACCGGACTGCCAGTACACTTCACATTGGGGGAACATTTATTAACCATGGATTGATTAATTAAGAACGGAGAGAAAGAAGCGGCAGGCCGGGATACTTGATATTGGCATCCGTTTTGCTACCCAGCGCATTATCATGCAAACTTCCTATAGAATGTTTATGCGTCTTGCATGTGTGTCTGTAAACCAAGAACTTTTGGTAGAACTATATTTTTCTTACAAATGGTTGCAGGACTGTGGAGGCTGTAGGGCTGCTTAGGAATGGTGGAATCCCTGGACAGGTGTTCAACCTTGCTGCATCAGCTCCTTGGTGTTTTCACGGCATCTTTACAGATGTGTTGGGTGAGTAAATCAAGCAGGTTTCAACACAAGAAAAAGTATAATATGGCAGCACCTCTTGTGCGTGCCTTACATCCCAAGTATATCAAATATTTATCCTGCACCTTGTGGCCTGTAATTTTTAAAGAGACACTTTTTTTTGCTTTATATTTGAGTCTTGATGCTTCGACAGCAATGTATTTGTGTTTGACAGCAAGTGTTCTTGAACAAATAACTGATCTCAATAATGACAAAACTCCTTTCATACTTGGTCCTTAGCATAAGCTAGCACATACCTGTAGCAGATTCAATTATTCATTTTTTGCTGGAATGATAATGGGCAAGTAGCAAAGGCAACTTCAGATTGGAGTGGTCGGTGACGTCTGTTTAGGCTCTGCCATATTGCTTTGCAACGAGAGTTACTTGTGGCCACATATACAATGAAGCCTCATGACGTGCATTCTAAATGAGATTAACATATCACATTTCGCTGCATCTCAATGTGTGCCAAACAAATGCAGATATCATTAGCTTGCCACTATAAAGGGATACTAAACCAACACAAGGTTGAAATTTAGTCGTGGTGTTGCAGCTGTGTATGACTCTACAATGGATGCATAGCCGTGATAATTTGTCTATATGTTGTCGCAATAGTAATGTTACACACATTGTTCGATACAAAAGAGGTCCTCGCTTATTTCGCTTTTTTTTCGCTATGCTTCTTTCTTGTCTCTTCTTGCCATGTGCTCCTCCTCACTGTACAAGGAGCAAGAGTAGTGGGCACACAAACACGTATTTAAAAAAATGTTGTAAGGTGAGCACTGAGAAGCTGAACACTTCCGAAAGGCTCAAAGAGGTAAAGGTATTGTTTCTAGCTACTTTTTGGGCACCCACAGCTAGTTGTGCTGCTGCAGTTAAAAAATGAGTTAAATGTTAAAAATTATTTGGAGGTGGTTTGACACCCATAATTGCAGTTACATACAGAACTAGGTTTCAATGCGTAAGCAAAATCTGTTCACTCTAAATCAATCTTAATGATATCTGAAATTCAGGAAATATTCACAGAAAAGCTCAGGAAAAGGCTAAGTGGTTGCCCCTTGAACGTGAAGGAGATACCCTTCTTCTAAAAGGTCAATAGACAGTCTAGTAGTCTCGATATTACATGCACTATAAAATATTCTGGTGTGATGCTTTTCATGCATATTATAATGAGAGGGGTTTTTAATACAACTGTTGTAACTTTGCCCTGCGTTGCTGAAATTGTTCACATAGTTATAATACATGAATCACTTTATGCCTTTTGATTTTATGCAAATGGTTTGCTTACCCAGTCGGTTTAACTTGATTTGGATAAAAACATAAATGCTCTAAACTTTTTTTTATTATACAGCAGGTTTATTTTTAAAATACGCGACCATTGATGTGAACACAGTTGGTGGCGTGCTTGATTAATCCTTCACTATCACCACTCTAACTACACCTGCTACAGTGCATAGTGTGACAAAAGTAATGGTACCTTACATTACTGGCAGCATACACTTTTATGTCTCCTGGTAAAAAAGAAAGCCTGGTAAAAATGTGTGTACGTTTTTTTTTCGCTCCAACTAAATATTATGGTCTACTCAAAATAGCTTCCGCTCTTTTAAGGTCCTCAAACTATTAAGTGTTCAAAAGAAGTACCAATGCCATATGCTTTCTTTGTCAGCCTACTCACCACTCTAATAATGAGAATTACCCGACAACATTACCCAGTAAAATATAGGGATGTTATAAAAAGTAATGTCAATTCAATTGTCAAGAAACGTTGCCAAGTTACGTTTTTGTTCACTTTTCTTTTCATAAATTTGTTAAAGTTACTTTTGATAACATCCCCTAGAGTTTGTTTGGCATCATTTTCTACTAGTTCTCATTATAATGTATTCAACAAAGACAACAAACCCTTAAATTTATAGTTCTTTCCTTTACTCATGAATCTGAAACAGTGAATCTCAGTAATCTTAACAGTGTGTGACTTGTTTTTTTTTTGATCAGTTGTGCATGTGTTCAAGTAAATGCATTTAGGTGGGAGGGTGAACCATTGCAACCTCCTGTGACTAGCAGATTTTCTGAGAACTGACAGATGCATAATGCTGCCAAAGAAGTATAGGGATATTGAAAGTAATCGTAACGTAATTGCAATCCTAATGTAATTGCCAGTAGGCAAAAAAAAGGTGTACCACACTCGCCATAATGGTAACAAGCAGCGCTGACTGACTCTTCCATGTATAAATGCACATATATACCGTACAAAATGGAAGAGGGATAGCCGCCATGGTAGCTCAGTTGATAGAGCATCGGACATGTTATTCGAAGTTCGCAGGCTCGGTCCCTGTACAGGGCAGGTTATCTTTTTTTCCTTCTACTTTTCTTTCTTCACAATTACAACACTTCTATTCTTCTTGAAGACTTTCTGGTGTAAAAAAGGTACCTTATAATCTGAAGAGGCAAACAGAATGTGCCAGTGCACGAGTTAGCTCTTGTAGTGGTTACAAGTAAGATATGTTTTGAAGAATAAATCATTCTGCCACTTGCCTAAAGAATGGCTACAGGACATGGCACTGGATGCACTTTGTTATTTTTGAAACAAGCTATCTTGTATTCTACTTTTATAAATTACATGGGATACACATGACGGTATCACACACTTTAATGCCACAAAGATTATGCAGCGAACAATGTTATAAATGCGAAATTGCATAAGGATAAGGTGAAAACTGCACCCTCAACGAGAATGTACAGGGAGCACAGGGTGCAGGCGTCATTCCTTCTGCCCGTGCTTTTCAAGTGCGAGCTGTTTTCACCTCGTTCTGACCAACTAACTAAATTGAGATGTGTTGTTATAGTGCAAGAAGATGCTCCACGGGAAACTAGGTTTGTCTCAAACTCTGTGTGTGTCTTTCAATCTATATGGTGCCCGGTTCAAGAGTTCATGCAGACCAGATCGTGTAAAACAGGACCGTGTAAAATGGACCGTGTAAATAAAAGAAAATGGACCATGTAAATAAACAGGATCGTGTAAAATGTCGTTTTCGTGTGCAACTGTAGTTGTGGTTGTGCTGAATGACCTTTCTTTATATACACTACATAACAAACTTGCTCCTTTAGAGTCGAGTGCATCTTCGGATCGATGGTAAATGTTTGCATATGCGAGGCCCTAAGTTTTGTAAGAAATTGCTCAGTGTGCCACGAGGAAATGTGTGTTCAGCGAAAATTTGCATATCATTATATACAACTCTTAAAGCCTCGTCTACAACTTTGTGCAGGTTGACCTTGAGCAGAAAACGAGGAGCACCAGCAGCCCCCGGAAAAGAGCAAGCACCCTCCAAGCTCCCGAAGCTCTCTTCGACAGGAACATCATAGTCACTGTGTGGCATTGAAAGCCATTGCAAGGAGTGCCTTATCAGTACACTGTGCTGCTCTTTCATTGCAGAAGACGAAGTTGACCACTCCAGAGGAACTTCACGCTGTGTATTGTGAGTGCTTCAGTGGTTTTGTTTTTGTCCAGCCAGCAGTTAAGAAATCATGTGTCAGATTCAGCCGGGATGGCTAGAGGGAGTCGGGCAGGCATGTTTGGACATTTGTCTAGCCAAGTAGTGCCAATTTTCGCACTGGTCCTGTTGGAGTTACTGCCACAATCACTGAAGCTACGTCATCTCTCTAAATGTACAGATGTGTCGGGGAAGATTAGCTGCATTAGGCTTTTCTATAACTGATAGCTGCCAACATTCTTCATAATATAGGAGTTTTGTTCCTCACTTATGGGTGTAAAGTCCTCCACAGAAAAAATGCAACACGTCTATTTTCAGAAGGCTCCAAGGCCCTACTTGTAGGTTTTTTCGGCTTGTATCATAAGCACCTCGTTTGGGTGTACATGAACATTTTATAAACATGTACAGCGAAAAATTTGGGTGGCCGGTCGTTTTGTCGTTATCATGTTCCTCGCAGTATTCTTGAGCATGTTGTGCATTACGTTGTCAATCTGGTTCATGTGCATAGAAGACATTACGAAGTTTGAGGCTACAGTATAAAAAGCCTGGAAGCAAGCTATCAATAATTTTTTAACAGAGTTGCTTAATCTCATACATGATACATAACTTTCGTGGGTATTCATCAATGTAAGCTCGTCTTAGTGTTATCCAAAATGAAGATGTGAGTCGACAGATGGAAACATCTAGTAATCAGGGTGAACAGTGGAAGTGCCTCAGACAGGCTGGCCGATGTTGCGATAGGAGGACCTAATTTTTAGAAGTCACCTTGTCATCCTTGGCGTGTTAGTTTAAACAAGGTCAGTAATGACATCATCTTTTGGTGTAGGCGTGTGTGCCTGTTGGAAATGTTTGTCTGAAAAAAAAATCTATAACGCAGAAGAGTGCAGCCCTTGCTTCTTTTCAAGTTAGGTTGCGCTGATACAAATTGTTCTCCTGTCAGAGGTTGGGGGTAAGGGAAGCAAAAAAAAGATAAATGATAGAAAAGTAAAAAAAAGAAAGAAAAAGGGGCTGCAAAGTAAAAGTAGTGCTACACTGCTCCTACTTTGCATCCCCCCTTTTCTTCTTTTTTTTCCCTTGTTTTCTTTTTTCACCTTTTTTGTTACATTTGCATTGTCCCATCTAGTGCATGAATCAATGACACATGGCTTTGCTATAGCAAAGATGCCTATGTGGTGTTGGATTGAACAGTGCAGTGTATTTCATTCAGTTAATTACAGACTGATCAGTCTTGCAATAAGTGCTTCCTGTCTATCACCACGCATGTTCAAATGAAAAGTTTGTGCTTGGCTCTTAGTATGCTGGTATATAGCTTGTGTCTTGGACTACTCAAAATGAATGTTGTTTTGCTGCTGTTTATGGTAATGAATTTATCCAACATGAAAATATCTTGCCTTGCGAACTTTGTCGGACCTGCCTTTCTTTTTCTTTCCTATGCAGGCATTGTATGTGAGGGAGGCAGTAACAGAGAGGTGATAGCTTGAGCTTCGGAAGAATAAATGCTGGCAGTGAAGCAATTACACATCAAACATCCCAGCCATTTTGCCAACCGTACTAAATGTGTTTTGAAAAAAAAATATTGTGCTCGGTTACTGTATTGAAAACAGCAAAATGCTAAAATATATCGCAGAGAACAAAATATTAGGCCACGTTGGTGCCTTCTGGACTTCCCAGGATGTCGTCTGGGTGTTGTTTGTAAAAAGTAAAAAGTGTTTCAAAAATACTGCCTCTTTTACACCAAATTCGGTCTAGGTATTAAGTAAAGGTGATTGTGTGTAGTGCATAAAGCCCAGTAATATTAGTGCAATTTTTTTGCCACATCAAAAGCAAGGAAGCAGTTCTCTTTATATGGCAAGTTATATGATTACACTTTGTCTTAAAGTAGAAATAAATTTTTGAAGTTTTCTTATGATGGCTGTTTTCTACATTTGATATACGACAGCTTCCGTTCCGAAGTTCTCCATGGCCCTCAACAGGAGACTTCAAAAATCATTTTCCTCATTTAAACAAAAATTGTAATGATAACACTTGCCATATAACAAGAACTGTTTATTTGCTTTCAATTTACACATAAAAGTAATTTTCAATTAGACAAACACACAGCTCAAGTTGCATCTCAGTGTGGACAAAAACGATTATATAGTGATATTTGTAATCTGGACCTAACATTATTTTTTTTTCGTGAAATATAACTTCTGTGCAGTGAGTATTTGTGGCTCAAATATTCATACAAAGTGCAGTATTGCCATACAAGAAATGCAAACGATAAACAGTTTGGCTGAATTCTTCAAAGCCTATGTAGCGGAAAAATTGCACTAATGTTATTCGGCTTCAAATACTTTAAGAAGCACCTTTACTTAATATGGAGATCAAATTCGATATGGCAAGAAAAAGCGGTACTTCGAAATTTTTCTCACAAATAACACCCGCACGACATTCTGCGAAATTCTGATGGTACCCACGTGACCACTACTTTTTTCTCTTCAAAACATTTCTGCAAATAGCTATTTTCAGAAGAGTAAATTACCAACATTTTTTTAAACTATACATCTGTGATGGTCGCCAGGCAGTATGGTTTGTATGTTTGGTGTAGAATAGCCCAGTGCGAAAAACAACAAATCTCTGAGCATCCTTTGATGCTCGGGCAATTTCGAAAGCATTTGTTTTTTAGCAGCAATTCAGTTAAGCCCTTGTCTTTATGCTTAGGCCCAGAAACAAAACACAAGTAACCAAAGTAGTCCTAAGAGTCATGCAGTCTCGCGTTTCCAAGGCTTGTGGAGCCTAATTTAGTGCAAGCTTCACCATGTTTTAAAAATTCAGATTCAACCAACAGGTTTTGGAGGCACAGTGCATTTTCAGCTAACTTGTTTCACACCAGTTACTTTGATAAAAAGCGGGAAGTAGAGGTAAAAATACCATTTTAAAGGCATTATAGATAATAACAAAAAGGACTGCTTTCTTTTTTTGTGTGGTGCTTTGCCTGAACGCTGTGCTTTTTGTGGTATAGTTCATTGTCTAGTGAACAGAGGCCTTAAAAACTAACATTAGCCATGTTGAGGTCGATTTCTTGGTTATAGTCATAGTAGCCATATTAAAAATATATGACTTCAAACTTGATTGTTTTTTTGAAGACGTTTTCTTGCATAATGATATTTCAGAGTCTTAGTCAATTTTGTTATAAGAAAACGTGATGTCATAATAGGGTCACTTTTTGTAGGGTCGTTCAGTTCTACCTTACCTTTTATATTCCTAATTGAGCAGTTATATTCAATATTGGTATTTAAAATGGAATGAGCATGCTGTATGTAGTAAGGTGTAAGCACTTACAGATAGCACATGCACCCAACTTTTCTGTTGGCAGTTTATTTCTGTTATTCTTGATTTATATGTGGGGTTTCACGTCCGAAAACCACGATATGATTATGAGAGACGCCGTAGTGGAGGGCACCGGAAACTTCGACCACTTGGGGTTCTTTAACATACACCCAAATCAGCACACGTGCCTACAGCATTTCTGCCTCCATCGGAAATGGAGCCGGGATTTGATACCGCGACCTGCGGGTCAGCAGCGGAATTTCTGGTACTCTTGCTCCTTTATATGTGTGCAGTTCAGTTATAGTTATCTGGCTTGCACAGATTTTTAATGGCACCTGCCTTGTCCTGCTTGCTTTCATGGTGATTTTAACCTTCATAAGTTACATAGGTTTAACTCTCGAAATTGTTCAAGATGCCAATTTTGTGCACAAACTGTATAGTATAAAGGCAGCAGATATACATGCACACACTATTAAATGTACATTGAGAGCTTTCACTTGCAGTTTCTAAAGTTTTACTGTGCAGGAAGCATTTAAATCATAATTTCATAAGGACATATTAATCGATTATCTCTACCTATGAAAATCGTGACAACCTAATTATTTTCACTGTGATAAGCATGCTGTTTTTTTGATGTGGCAGAACTAATTTATACACTCATTCCTTCTATTATTCACATATGCATAACATGAAGGATTGTGTGCCTTACATTTTCAGTTTCATTCTGTGTGTTATATTTCTTGTGCATGTGAACTAATGTGCTAACATGTGTCTCTGACATTATTTGTGCCAATTATTTTCATTTCCAGGTGCCTATGAAGGACACATAAGTTCTATGGCAGTGACCTTCCAAATTTACAGTGGTGCCGGAGCCTCAAGCAGCATTTCGCCGATCTCCACAAGGCGTTCATGATACAAACACAGCGCCACACTTTCACAGTGCTATGATTATTATTTATGTTTAAACATTTCGTTCTAAAATTGCTGTTACATTGTGTTTTGTGCCACCATCCTGTGGCTTAGGTGGAGCTCGTGAAATTACGATGCAGTCACCTCATTTGTGTACGATCAACACTGCAATGTCACTATTTACAGCTGGAGCATACAGACAAATAAAAAAATATATTGAATATAGCAGGGCTGATGTGTATATTAATGCTTCTCTATTGATAATAATAACTTTATAAGTTCTTTAGGTTTTGCATAGAACACTGCATTAATGTGTTGCAATGTAACCACCATTTATGATCGCTAGCATGTTAATTTAGTAGTTTTGTAATGTATTTTATTTAAAAGGTAATTTTGCTTCCACATCACGACAATTAGAAAGATGCCGATGATTCAATCCCTCATTAAGTAGCTTCTTAACACATTTGTTTCTTTCAAGCCTTTGTTTACTCATCAAGGCTGTTTCAGATAGCAAACATATTTCACCTTCATGCAACATATTAAGAATGAAATATTCATATATATTTCTACACAGTACTTGCTTTTGCAAACAACGTGAATGGCCAATTGCTTTTACTCGAGATCTAGGATGTCCATTTGATCTTTGCAAGATGCAGCAGATAGCTGCATAGTTTCTGCATTATGCTAATTTCCGTAAGCTGCTTATCAGGTAATTTAGCATGATATGGCACTTTCCGTAAGCTGCGGATGTCCGCAACTTTCTGCACGATATGGCGCTTTCCGTAAGCTGCGGATGTCCGCATCTTTTCGCATGATATGGCGCTTTCCGTAAGCTGCGGATGTTCGCATCTTTCCGCATGATGCGGCTTTCCGTAGTCCAATAATTGCGTATGTACGGATCCGTATATGCGGAACGTTTCAGTAGGGTAGCCATATTGTTACATGACACACATACTGAAACGAAGATGCGCGAGCCTGTGGGGCGCGGAAGAAGAAGAGTAGTGGAGCGGCGCTTGGACTGTGTGGTTGTGTGAAGCGTTCTTGGCCTGTCTCAGAAGTACGCTGCTCTTTCACAACGCCATTTCACCTCATCTTTAAATAAACACAGTCACTCGTAATAGTTTGGTGAAAGGTGCCGGGTACATGCACCTGGACGACCCAGCTCTACCGATTTTGCGATGGAGCAAACGCTTGGCAGGCTTGCCACCGCCGCTACCAGATATGGAGGACGCTGGAGCAGGCCATAACAACCTCGTTGCTGATGAGCAACACGCTCACCCGCCAGGACAAGCTCACTGCGGCATGCCGGAGCGTCAGCCAAGGACCTTTTCGGGGCAGCCGGAAGACAATGTTGACGACTGGCTCAAGCAGTACCAAAGAGTGAGTCGCAGCAACCACTCGAGCACTGCTAAGCAGCTCGAGAACGTGGTGTTTTTTCTCGTCGGCACCGCGTCTCTTTGGTTCGACAACCATGAGAGTGCATTGACCACATGGGACATTTTCGTGGGCGAGCTGAAGAGGTGTTTGGGTGATTCAACAGCTGAGGTCAAGAAGGCGGAGCAAACGCTTTCACGCAGAGCTCAGTTACCTGGCGAAACATGCACCACCTACATCGAGGCCGTCTTGAAGCTTTGCGGAATCGTGAGTGCGACCATGTGTGACGAAGACAAGGTAGGTCATCTGCACAACGGAATCGCGGAAGACGTGTACAATTTTCTTATCACTAAGGAAGACTTACACACACCTTCCGACCAAAGGAGACACTGCTGAGCGTTTGAAGCGCTAAAGAGGAGGAGAGTCCTACGGAAATGTGGACATCTTGACAATGTGCCCACGATCGCAAGTGTCAACCTTCCATCGCAGGACGACATCTCCTCTCTTATAAGATGAGTGGTTGAGGAAGAACTTGCTCAACTGCTAGCTGTGGACACCGCTGGTGTCTGAAATCAGTGTGCATTCGACCTGCGGCCCCGTGAACCACTGGTATCTCGGATGCGACAGAGCTACTTCGAGCCTCGCCCGAATTACACCTATCGGTTCGAACGAAGGAGTGAACGACCACTCAAAAACCATGAACGCAGGCAAGCTGCATCACAGCGATTTACTCCTCGGCCACCATCGCCCGGCTTTTATCAACCGACGATGTCTACTTTGCCGGGGACGACTAGACGCGACACCCGTACACTTGCCACAACTGTGGGCTACCTGGACACATTGCTACGTACTGCTACCGTCGCCAGCAGCGAGCTCCACGACTCAACGTGAACACGCCCTATGTACCTGCTGGCGAGTCTCGACCATTTCAGGGCTCTTTCCAACGGCAACACGCAGCACGTGCTGACTCGCCTTGCCCCAACCGCAGCGTTACCCCACCACCCGCACGCCAACAGCGATCCCCATCTCAGCGTCGCCGCTCGGGGACGCCACCACCACTGGAAAAATAACTGGTGCGACCAATGGGGGCGAGGCCGCGAAATCATCTTCCGCAAGACCCCCTTATGTTGTAATGGTTGAGAACAAAGTGAGTGTTTTTGTAGACAATGTCAGTACTGTGGCACTAGTTGATACCGGTGTTGCCGTTTCCATAATGAGCATGTCTTTTAAAAAATCGGCTTGGGACGAAAGTAATGTTTGCTTGGAATCGTAGTGCTACGTTCCGCGGCGTAGGGGGAGAAACGTTGAGCCTGGTTGGAGTTTGTTCTGTTTTACTTTCTGTAGGGAATCAAACGTTTCGAGCTCACATAATGGTGCTTGCACGAGCGACCCATGACGTCATTCTAGGTATAGATTTTTTGCAGGAATGTGGTGCAACTCTAGATTGTGGTAGTGGTGGGATAATTTTTCGTCCCGTGTTGCCATCTTCATTGACGAAAGATACTGTTGATGACTGCTTGGAAGTGTTTTCCGTGTCTGAAGACGTCTGCTTGGCCCCGCATACCGCGATTTTGTGCGTGTAAACTCTTCGCGTTCTTGTGCGGGTTCTTACTACGGTTTAGCCGAGCCGAACTTCAGTAACGCACTTAAGAAAAACGTTATTGTGCCTCGTTGCCTCGTGCTCAACGTCGATGGTTGTGCCGATTTGTGGACTGTGAACGTTTTCGCGTAGCCAATATATCTGCCTGCAGGACTTAAATTGGCAAGCTTTCAAGAACAAAGTGGTCTCACTTTACGGTCACTCCAACTGTCGGTGGATGTAAAGAAACCCCACGCCAACTCGTACCCCGACTATTCTGCCAGCATTGACCGTATGATTACCAAGTCACTTCCGTCAACTGAACGGTCGCTGCTGCACGAGGTGATTGCACGCTACGCCTCAGTCTTTGACTTTGCCCAAGACGAGACGTCTACCGTTACGCCACCGTCTTCACGTACGCAACACCGCATCCATACAGGCCAAGCACCACCAATACGCCAGAAGCCCAATCTTGTATTGCCTTCTGAAAGGAAAGCCATCGCTGAGCAAATTGAAGACATGCTAAAGAAGGGCGTCGTACAGGAATCGGGTAGTCTATGGGCAGCTCCTGTCATTCTAGTCAGAAAAAAGGATAATTCATGGATATTCTGCGTAGACTATCGTCGCCTAAATGCCGTCACAAAAAAGACGTCTTCCCTTTGCCACGTATAGATGACGCCATGGACTGCCTGCATTCTGCCTCCTATTTTTCTTCTGTTGACTTGTGTTCTGGGTATAGGCAAATTGCTATGCATTCCTCAGATAAAGAGAAGACTGCCTTTGTAACACCAGACGGTCTCTTTGAGTTTAACGTTATGACCTTTGGTTTGTGCAATGCTCCAGGGACATTCGAGAGATTTTTGGATACAGTACTCCATGGACTAAAATGGCAAATTTGCAAGTGCTATTTAGATGACGTGATTATCTACGGCAAGACTTTTCAAGAGCATAACCACCGCTTGTCACTTGTGTTTGAATGCTTACGCGAAGCTGGCCTTGTTTTAAACTCAAAGAAGTGTCATTTTAGAGAACGTCAAGCCCTCGTATTAGGCTTTCTCGTGGATAAAGAAGGCGTGCGACCAGACCCACACAAGACCGCAGTGGTTCGCAACTTTGAACCACCACGAACACTGAAGGACCTGCGAAGTTTTCTGGGTCTGTGCTCATATTTCCGCCGATTTATTGAGAACTTCGCACAACTTGCCTCCCCACGGACGTCCCTTCTTTATAAAGACACACCGTACTTGCGGGATGATAAATGTGAGGCTGCATTTCAACAACTGAAGTTTTTATTGACTTCAGGACCCATCCTAAAGCATTTTGATCCAGATTCTTTGACTGAACTTCATACTGATGCTAGTGGGCTAGGTGTCGGTGCTGTGCTGGTCCAACTCTGCAACAGCCATCAGCACGTCGTAGCATATGCCAGTCGGACACTGACCCGAGCAGAGAAGAACTACACCGTCACCAAGCTCGAGTGCTTAGCAGTCGTCTTCGCCATTCAGAAGTTCCGACCGTATCTACATGGCCGCAGGTTCACAATAGTCACCAATCACCACTCACTATGCTGGCTTGTGGGACTTCGTGGCCCGTCTGGCCGGCTGGCTTGTTGGGCGTTGCGCCTCCAAGAGTACAGCTTTTCTGTTACCTATAAGAGCGGACGATGTCACACAGATGCCGACTGCTTGTCCCGCCTTCCTTCAGTACACACCAACGCTGACGACGATGACATTGATGATTATTTAGTTTCTGTCTCGTCCAACTTCCCAGATCCCAGTAGCTTCAAACGTGAGCAGCAGCGCGACCCTACTCTGAAACCCTTGCTCGAAGCTGCACAGAACTCCGTCGACAAGCCCTTTGAAATTTCAAATGGCTTGCTGTGTAAAAAAAACTATACAGCCGATGGCCTCCCGTTGCTTCTAGTGGTGCCGGAAAGCCTGCGCCAGGTCGTCCTTCGTTCCGTGCACGATGACATAACATCCGGTCATCTCGGTTTCACACATACGCTACATCGACTACGTGAGAGGTTCTACAGGCCAAAAATCTGGAAGACCACAAAACAGTACGTCAACAGCTGCGCTATATGTCAGCGCCACAAGCGATCCACCACTGCCCCGGCAGGTTATTTGCAGCCCATCCCTCCACCGACATCCCCTTTTGAAAAAGTCGGCATCGACTTGCTCGGACCCCTTCCTATTACCCTATCGGGCCACCGATATGTTATAGCGTGTGTGGTTTATTTAACGCGTTATACGGAAATGGACGCACTGACATCAGCCACAGCAGCCGCTGTTTCTTCTTTTCTGTTGCAACGGGTCATACTGCGTCACGGTGCTCCACGGGTTGTCATCAGTGACCGTGAACGACAATTTATGGCCGATGTGGTTGAAGAAATTTTGCGCCTCTGTGGCTCCTCTTATCGGCACTCCACCCCTTACCATTCGCAAACTAACGGTCTCACTGAGAGAACAAATCGAACTCTCATGAATATGCTATCGATGTACGTTGATGCTGACCACAGGAACTGGGACGCCGTCTTACCATTTGTTACTTACGCGTATAATACCGCCAAGCATGAAGAACAATCACACAAGTATGAATGCTTAAACTTGAGAAATATTGGTGGGCGCTGAGGATGGGGTTGGCCGTTTCGGGTATGGTGGTGGTGAAAAACGTTATTATATAAGAGTATATGAACCCACGAAAGGCCTTAAAGGCTAGGTGAAATCCTTAGTTCGGGACGTCATTGGAAAATAACCACTGCACTTGCTTGGGCAATCAGGTAATGTTGGGCCCCAAGGTCAGAGCAGCTAAGCACGCAGCGTCGTCTCCCAGTCCTCTCGCGTGAAATTGCGAAGGGGAGAAATGACTGTGTTTAGCTGACAGGCCCACACCATGTGGGAATATCGGCTGTCTCCCCACAGTGCTTGCACCTGTCGGTGACTGTGGAGTCAAAATATTGTAATATCGCCGGGAACAGCAACGTGTTTGAAGCTGGCGTAAAGTTCTTTTTCCCGCCTTATCCAGACCTTAAGCAGCGGGTTGATACCGGCGATGCTAGGAGCAATGGTATTGCACAATTTTCTTGTATTTGAGCTGCGGTGGTTGCGGGGTCCAGTTCATAGGGCTCGAATTAGGTACCTGGGGAATGAGAGCTAGGGCAGCCACGTCTGCAGCCTCGTTCCCTCGAAGTCATTGAGGACATGGGGTTCATACTACGTGTTTTGGGGTGGGTTCGGCGTACCTAATGCTCGCGCGCAGAATTTACTAGGCAAGGGGTGAGATTTCTTCTGTCAAATAGCGGCCGCAAGTTTTTCCGGAATCAGTAATGATTACATTAAAAGCGCGGTGCGAGACATAGCGACCTCTTCCGCCTGTGTTGAGTTGTGAGCCTTAAAAATAAATGTCCACCTCAGTTTTCTTGTGGAATACTGCTGCCGTATAGTATCCCCCCAGTCCAGGTTCGGCGACGTCCACGTAGTAAACTCCTATGTTACTGCCATACCGTGTTTCCAGCACCCGAGCGCGCGCTTCCCGTCTTCCCTGGTGTAGCTCCGAGTCCATATTTTCCGGTAGAGGCTGTACAAATAGTTTGTGCCTTTAAAGCTCCGGTACCTCAAGCGTGATCTCTGTTTCAAGGTTGTGTTGTATGTCGGTACGAGCGAAAAAGCGCCGTTCTGAAGGCGTCTGCTCAAATCGGGTGTATTGGTTTACTGATGGGCTTCGATGAGCTCCCGCAGCGAGCTGACCACACCAAGTGCGGTCAAATGCGCATTGGATGTGGTGATTGGGAGACCAATATCCCGTTTTGATATCGTGTGGGCCGTTTGAGATATCGTTACGGCGGACAAACATACAAATGTACATACAGACAGGCAGACAGAAAGACCAAAATTTTTGCGTAGAAGTACCCCAAGAAAGAGTATCGTCTTTAAAAACAGCATCCACAGCGTGATGTCAGTAGGTTTTTTGGCATTGGTACACGCTGAAGACACCGGTACATGCTGGTATTTACTGGCGCACTGGGAAATAGCTGTGTCGCCCTGGCAGGGGCGCTGGCTTATCCCGCTGTGATGATGGTGCTCACTAGGAAGCGCTGGATACGCTGGAATATTTGCTGGAAAGCGCTGGTGCATACTGGAGCCCGCACTGTTGCTACGTGAGCAGCGTGCACATTTTTGTAGCGTGTACCGTGGTATGTTTCAGCGTCGTGTATTATAAAAGGCTTAATTTGAAGGCACAGATAGATGTTACCCTAACAGATCCTGAGCATACGTAATTCTTGCGGTGCACGTAGGTATTGCGGCAATTAATGCACGTTTTTTGCATGCCCCCCCCCGTATACCATATTCGCTTTAGCCGTGTATTGCGGTAACGATTCCACGTTGCAGTGTTTAAAACCCAGAAGCTGGGCACCACTCCTAACAGAAACACGAAATTGTTTATGCCACCAAGTTGACAAAATATCAACGAGCTCTCTCGATTGCTTCGCAAGGTTCACCAGTGGAGGCGAGAGAAACAGCTATCGTTCGATTCCTCGGCGTCTCTCATAATCATATAGTGGTTTTGGGACGTCAAACCCCACATATCCATCCATCGTTCAATTCCACCACACCTTAGTTGGATGTCTGGTCATGCTTATCCTTCCACTCACTTCATGTAACAGTTGGAAATGTTCCAAAGCTCAAATACAGAAACTTCAACCATCATCCTAACTGAGCGCCTCGAGAGCGGTCTTACCCAGTGCCCCGTCCCAGTGAGCACTATAGGCGTATCGTGCGGGCCGCGTCGGTGTACATGCTACTGGCGCTTTTTGCTTTTATGACGCAAAATAATAAAGTGTAATAAACGCTGTAAAGTACAGTTGAGACATCCCTGAACCCAAATCAAGTATTTCACCTACTGTGCGGGGCCCGCACAAGGAGTGATAACCGTCGATGCGTTATGCTCTCAGCGACACAGACTCACCGAGAGCTGCCGGCCGCGCACAAGCCGGCACTTCTATGACTCGTATGAATAAGCAATCTTCAGTTCGTAGTTTACTAGGCCTTAGTGAACAAACCCACTTGCATAATCATTGAATTGTATTAGTATTTTATTGGGTGGTTTTCTAGTTGTTGGTATTGATATAACTGGTATTGATATAGCTGTACACTGGCACACCCGCTGTATACTGCCAGTGGAGGCCAGAAAAACTGCTGTCGCTCAATATCGCTCCGACGGAAATGCGTGTCTGGCAATGACTGACCTTCTACTTACTTCAGGCATAGTTTAGGTAACAGTTAGAAATGTTGCGAAGCTCAAATGCAGAAACTTCAAGCATCGATACTCAGCTGCTTCGAGAGCGGCCTTACCCAGCGCCCTGTCCCAGCGAGTGCCAGCCGCGTCGGTGTACATGCTACCGGCGCTTTTTGATTCAAGTACGCACAAATAAAAGTGTAAGAATGACTGTAAAGTAGAAATACTGCTGACTGGGCGATTTGGTACATGATAAAATGATATTGCTTTAGCGCAGCTCAGTTTGAGTGTGAACGAAAGATACTATGCAGTCAAGAAGGAAAAAAAAAACAGACGACAGTGTGAGCGCTGTCTGGCATCGATACCAAGTTTGGTATCAATGCCATTTTCAAAACGGTCAGGAGAGCTAAAAGTCGTTTGCGGATAGATAGATAGATAGATAGATAGATAGATAGATAGATAGATAGGTAGGTAGATAGGTAGATAGATAGATAGATAAATATATAGATAGATAGATATGTAGTGCATGATCAGCATCATCATTTTTTCAATCACCGCGCCGTGCCTCTCGCGCAGCTCGAGCTAGCTCGAGCTGCGCGAGGATTAGAACGAGCTTCTGGCCTGGCGGTTTGGACGCTGGTAGTCGACGTGGCTCCGCTTCAGGCCTGCAATAAAGTGGCGAGATCGGCACGGCCCCATCGGCCGCCTTCGACGTCATCTCACGTCTCTCTTCTCTCGCAGCTACATTGGTGACCCGGAGAACACGCCCTTCGCCGAGCGGCCCGCGGCCATGTTCCCGCAACTCTGCCCGCCAGTGCCGCCGTTCCAATCGACCTACCCCAAGGTATGGTTCATGCAGCTCGATGCCGTTCTGGCGCTGAATGGCGTCACGGACCAGCTGCAGATGCACGCCATTCTTCTCGACGCCCTCCCGGTAGAGTTGCGCCATCTCGCTGCCACTTCAAGCACCAGCCCGCAGCCTTACGATGCCCTCTGCACTGCGGTGCTCGCCCGCGGCGGCAACACATACCGTCCGCTTCCGTTTACCCGCACCAGGCAGGTTTTCCCGGCGTCGCAGAGAAAGGTACGCACGCAAGTGCACGCAGAGCAAGCGACGGCACGTGACACCGTGGCCCTCGCCGTTTCCGCGACCACCAGCTCAGACGTCTCGGCCTCCTCCTCCTCGCCGCAGCTGCTGGTCAGCTCCTCGACGGTGCCCCCTGCCACTCCGCCACCTGCCACTGGTGCCAGCAATGGCCTGCCGGGTGCCTCGCCACATTCCACTCGCACCTCCCCGGCCAGCAGCCGACCACCCTCGGCGTCCCCGCTCCCCGCCCCTGTCCCTGTCTCTGTTTCGTGGTCTATGACGGGCCCCAGCGCCGTGTCTTCGCGGAGCCAGAGCCTGCCCTCATCGTCGGCGTCGACACCGGCAACCACCAAAGCAACTGCCACCGTCGCCCCTCTGCCCGTGGCGCCGCAGCAGGCACCTGCGTCGAGACCCGGCGTCGCACAGGTGGTTTCGGCCAGCCCCAGTCCTCGCACCTCTGGTGCCCCCCGGGTCATCCAGCCGAAACAGCCACAGATCCTGCCCAAGCTGTCGAGCGGCAGCGCGAACATGACCACGCCTTCGGCAGCGGCGACCACCTGGTCCCAGTCTCCCCGGGCGGCCCAGCACAAGGCCACACCGCGGCCCACGCCTGTATTGGCGCCGCAGCCTGCGACCACGGTGCAGCGCGGAGCCGCGATGGGGCTCAACACGGGGAGTCCGCTGCTCACCGGGAACCCCGCGGCAGCGCAGCCGGGCATGTTTCCGGCTGGACCTGCGCAGGGCACTTTCCTGCTGAACCAGTACATTCCGGGCCTGGGCCACAGCCCGATTCTGATACAAGGCGCATCGGGGCAGACCCAGAGCTCTCTGGGACAGGTACAGGGGGTCCAGCTGGCCCTGCGGCCACCCCATGCCACGGGCCTGACCCTGGGACCTCAGACGGGGCCCAGGCTCCATGGGGAACATCCAGGACTGCCTGGCACCCCGACGCTTGTCATTCCACAGAACCTGGGGCCAAGGCCCAACATCTTTCTGGCACCGCCACGCATGATGTCACCCCCCTCGTTTGCCATAGTCCCGGGACAGCCACTGACGCTGCAACAGCTGCAGGCCATGCTGCCCACGCAGACCATGCTGGCCCAGCCCACACTGGGTGCGTTCCAGACAGACCAGCACCAATCGCTGGTGCAGATACCGACGTTCACCCAGCCGCAGATACTGGCGCATGACCACCATCACCACCGCCACCACCAACACCATCATGGGGCCCTGTCGGGACCTCTAATCTCGACGGGCGGTAGTATAGTGTCCTCTGCACCCAGCGCCAACATTGTCACCCACCATCCTGTCATGACCTCGCGACACACGGT
This sequence comes from Rhipicephalus microplus, assembly GCF_013339725.1. Taxonomy (NCBI): domain Eukaryota; kingdom Metazoa; phylum Arthropoda; class Arachnida; order Ixodida; family Ixodidae; genus Rhipicephalus; species Rhipicephalus microplus. Next base: position 137,895,790 of record NC_051169.1, on the reverse strand, counting down.
CCACTCTCGGCCTGTCCGACCAGGTCACCGTGAGACCCGCTTGTCGGCTACCACAGTGACCCGGCACTTCCTCCTTCGTCCTCTGCGCAACTTCCAGTGTCGCCCACCAGAGACCCACTGGTTCCCGATGGTCACTACACGTTGACAAACTGGACTTCCTAAACGGACACCTTGCGGATTGTCGTTCATGTATATAGTCCCTTTCCCTTTCTTTGTTATATACACTTCAAATCGCGCAAAGCGCTAGGGGGGGAGCCCTGTAGTGCATGATCAGCATCATCATTTTTTCAATCACCGCGCCGCGCCTCTCGCGCAGCTCATGCTAGCTCGAGCTGCGCGAGGATTAGAACGAGCTTCTGGCCTGCCGGTTTGGACGCTGGTAGTCGACGTGGCTCCGCTTCAGGCCTGCAATAAAGTGGCGAGATCGGCACGGCCCCATCGGCCGCCTTCGACGTCATCTCACGTCTCTCTTCTCTCGCCGCTACAGATAGATAGATAGATAGATAGATAGATAGATAGATAGATAGATAGAGGGATAGTTAGAAAGATGCGCTCACACTGTAGTCTGTTTTTCCCCTTCTTGACTGCATCAAATCTTTCCTTCACGCTCAAACTGAGCAATATTCTTACAAGAAAACGTATATTTACAGATATTTACAACGATTACACGCGATGACAATGCCTGGCGCACTGGCGGGCTGGAACCAGTCTCTATCCACTTCGTAGTCTTTTCTTTCAACCAGGGACCCTCTACCACTTTATGCCCCGATCCCACTACTGCCTTGTGGCACTACCCCGCGGCGTTAAAGCGCCGACCCGGCGCTTGTCACGAAAGGGGAGTGTAGGGTGACACATAAGGCTTCAGTCTTACACATAAGGCTTCAGTCTTCGTCAACGACTCGCTGTATCTCGTAGGTGAGGTAGGTGATCTTGCCAAGGACTTTCTATGGTCCGTCATAGCGAAATAAAAGTTTTTCTGAGAAGCCGGTGTGACGACATGGGGTCCACAAGACTACGAGAGAACCTGGTGCATACGAAACTTCGCAGTGGTGACGATCGTATCGATCTTTCTGAGAGGCTTGAGAAAGCATGAGTCGTTCTCGGGCAATCTTTCGTGCTGGGTCGGCTCGCTCTATGGCATCGCGGACGTATGTGACAGGAGAACTTGAACTAGCGGGAAGGAGTGTATCAAGAGGCAGAGAGGGTTCCCGTCTATAAAGAAGGTAGAACGGGGAATAGCCTGCGGTGTCATGTTTGGAGGAGTTGTAAGCGAAGGTGACGTAGGGTAACGTTGCGTCCTAGTCACGGTGTTCTTAGGAAACATGCATTGACAACATGTCCGTGATAGTGCGATCCAGGCGCTCTGTAAGTCCATTAGTTTGTGGATGGTATGCCGTTGTCAACTTGTGGTTCGTGGAACAGGAACGTACTATATCCTGGACGACGCGAGATAAAAAGTATCGGCCTTGGTCAGTAACAAGCTCTCGAGGAGCGCCGTGATGCAATATGATGTCATGCAGTAGAAAGTCGGCGACATCGGTATCACAGCTGGTTGGAAGAGCGCGGGTGATCGCATAACGTGTGGCGTAGTCTGTCGCCTCGGCAACCCATTTGTTCCCAGATGTGGAAGTGGGAAATAGCCCGAGAAGGTCAAGCCCTACGCGGTAGAATGGTTCAGCAGGGATCTCAAGAGGGTTAAGAAGGCCAGCTGGAAGCGATGTTGGTCGTTTTCGACGTTGACAAAGGTCGCAGCTGGCGACATACTTTTGCACAGAGCGATATAGGCGTGGCCAGAAAAAACGGCGCCGGACGCGATCATAAGTGCGGGTGACTCCCAGGTGACCAGCAGCAGGTTCATCGTGAAGCTGTCGGAGAACATCTACACGCAAATGGAAAGGCACGACGAGAAGGCGGTCAGGACCTATAGGGCGCATGTTGTGGTGGTAGAGAACACCTTAATGAAGGAAATACAAGTTCAGAGAAGTGGATGCAGTAGAGGAACTCAAGCTTTCTATGATGGGAAGTAAATCCGGGTCGCAGCGTTGCTCAGAAGCGATATCAAGAAAGTCTGATATTAATAAGACGCAAGCCTCCGTAGCTCTCTCTGTGGCGTCTGGTGGATCCACTGGATACCGTGACAGGCAGTCGGCGTCTTGATGGAGGTGATCAGATTTATACACGACCGAGAAGGTGTATTCTTCGAGGCGGAGAGACCAACGACCGAGACATCCCATGGGATCCTTGAGTGAGGAAAGCCAGCAGAGTGCATGATGATCAGTTACAACAGTAAAACTGCTGCCGAAGAGGTACGGGCGAAATTTAGCGACAGCCCAAACAACAGCAAGACACTCCCTTTCAGTGATGAAATAGTTCCTCTCGGCAGGGGATAAAAGGCGGCTGGCGTAGGCGATGACACAGTCACGTTCATGCTGACGCTGAGCTAAAACAGCACCAATTCCTTGGCCACTCGCGTCCGTACGAACTTCTGTCGGGGCAGTCTGAACGAAGTGGGCTAATATTGGCGTAGTCGTGAGGGCTGCAATGAGCGCCGAAAATGCAGCACTTTGAGGCGAATTCTAAGTAAATAAGACATCTTTTTTAAGAAGCTCAGTGAGAAGCCGCGCAATATCGGCGAAATTCCGGATGAAGCGGCGAAAATAGGAGCACGAACCAAGGAAGCTCCGGACAACTTTAGGAGAAGAGGGCACGGGAAATTGAGTCACTGCGCGAATTTTGTCCGGATCGGGCTGTACCCCAGATACGTTAACGAGGTGACCAAGTACAGTTATTTCGCGACGGCCGAAACAGCATTTGGAGGAGTTCAGCTGGAGACCAGCGTCGCGGAATACTTGGAGAATACTGGACAGTCGCTCAAGATGGCTTGGGAACGTCGGTGAAAAAACAATTATATCATCCAGGTAGCATAAGCAAGTGGACCATTTGAAGCCGCGCAGAAGGGAATCCATCATGCGCTCAAAGGTGGCTGGCGCATTACAAAGCCCAAACGGCATTGCTTTAAATTGGTATAACCCATCGGGGGTTACAAATGCTGTTTTTGTCGGTACCGTGGGTCAACAGCGATCTGCCAATAACCAGATCGAAGGTCAATGGACGAGAAAAACTTTGCGCCATGAAGGCAGTTAAGGGCGTCATCTATTCTTGGTAAAGGGTAAACGTCCTTCTTAGTGACCTTGTTGAGGTGTCTATAGTCGACGCAAAACCGCCATGTGTTGTCCTTCTTCTTAACAAGCACGAGCGGGATTGCCCACGGAGTAGATGAGTGTTCGATGACGCCTTTGGCGAGCATTTTCTCGACCTCTTTCTGGGTGACAGAGCGTTCGGCAGCGGAGACGCGGTAAGGGCGGCGATCAATTGGGTTGGCATCGCCGGTGTTGATGTGATGGGTCACAACTGATGTCTGGCCTAAAGGGCGGTTGTCAAGATCGAATATGTCCGCATAGGATGTCAACAGACGGTGGAGGTCTTGTACTTCGGGGGCCGAAAGATCTGGCGCTATCATTTTGGCAATGTCAATGCTTGACAGATTGGGCGCAGTGAGCAATTTGACGTGCGGACTAGGTTTTTAGCCGACAGTTCAGAACTATCACACTCCTGCAACGACGACATGACGCCTAGTTTAATACCAGCAGGCAGCACGTGCGTGGAGAAACCAAAGTTCAAAAAAGACAGATGAGTCTGGTTGTGGCGTACTCTCACCACGGTGTGCGGGACAGCAATGAAGTGCTTTAGCACAACGTCGGTAATAGGCGAAATGACATATTCACCATCGCGCACAGGCGGATCACACACGAGCTGCACGTAAGTCGTGGCTTGCGGCGGAAGATGCAGGAACTCGGTGGCACAAAGGCGACTTTGAGCATCACGGGCAACAGCGGCGTCAAAAGGCAGTTCCAACTGAAGAAGACCCGTCGAGCAGTCGATAAGGGCGGAGTTTGCAGAGAGAAAGTCGAGACGAAGAATCACGTCATGTGGGCACTGCTCAAGCACTGTGAACAATACGATGGTCTGGCGCCCAGCAATACACACGCGAGAGGTGCACATGCAGAGAACGGTAGATGTGCTCCCATCGGCAAGCATTACTGCACATTTAATAGGAGGCGTGATCACTTTTCGCAGTTTACTACAGAGAGCAGCGCTCATGACTGAAATTTGTGTGCCAGTGTCTATGAGGGCTGTAACGGTAACGTCATCCACCAAAAGGTCCAAAATATTGCGGCGTCTAGGAATTGTCAACAGAGGATTTGCAGAACGGGTCGTTAATGCAGCGTCACCTCCGGGAGCTGCATGGTCTAGTTTCCCGAGGTTGAGGGCCTAGGTCGTGCAGGGGACCTGGATCGAGAAATCATCGGCGAGAGAGATCGGCGGCCTTGGGGTGATGGTGACCGGCTGAACCTTCGGCCCTGAACGTTAGTAGGAGCAGGCTGTGGATCGTACGGAGTAGAAAAGCGGCGAGAGTTGCCTTCAAAGCGGCGCCTTGTCCCAGTGTTCCAAGATGAATTGGATGTCAAACGATTGCGACAGTAGCGTGCAATGTGGCTGGCGCGAGAGCAGTGAAAGCAGATTGGTCTATCATCCGACGTTCTCCATTCAGCAGGGTTCCGGTAGCGGGAAGGGTAGCGTGAAGGGTACACCGGAATCTGGTTAACAGAAGCCGAGGTCTCGGTAGTGCGAACAGCGCAAACAGGTGCGATGCCGAGATTTGCTATTTCTTGGCGAACGACGGCTTGGATGAGGGAGACGGTGGATGGTTGTCTTGAGGACCGTCTTAGGCGACGGCTGCAGGAGCCATTGCTTCGAGTTCGTGGCGAATGATTCGGGTGACGTTTTCGGACGATGTAGCTTGCGCGAACTTGAGGCTGCCTTCGCAGGTCGAAGTGGCTGCAGTATCAGGCAGACGCGCAAACGGGCGGGTTATGCGACGGTTCTTGGCGTGCTCGAAGCGCTGACATTCTTTCACAACTGCGTCGACGGTGGCGCAATCTTTAACGATCAACAGATTGAAGGTGTCATCTGCAATTCCCTTTAATATGTGAGCGATTTTGTCAGTTTCGCTCATGTTCTCGTCCACCTTTCGACAGAGTCCCAATACGTCCTGTATGTAAGATACATATAATTCTGTCGATGTCTGAACGCGACATTCCAGGTCTTTCCTCGCGGCCTGCTGTCGCCCAAATGGCCTGCTGAATAACACAACAAGCTTTAGTTTGGACACATCCCAGCTGGTCAACTCCGACTCATGAGTCTCATACCAGGTGAGCGCTGTATCCCGCAAGTAAAATACAACGTTGGCCAGCATCAACGTAGGGTCCCACCTATAGTATTCGCTCACGCGCTCGTACAATGCGACCCAGTCTTCAACATTCACCTTGTCCTTGCCTGTGCCCGAGAATTTCCGGGGTCTTGTGGAGGCAGGAGAATCAGAGGAGGCAGCTGCTGCTGCTGCAACTGCTGCTGCGGCTGCTGTTGCTCTTGTGGGTGGGCCTGTTGAGCCATTGCAGGAAAATAAAGGTGGCGACCACTTCGAAGTTCCGTGTTGGTTTGTCGGTAAAGCCGGGTAGGCGTACCCCGCTCCTCCACCAATAATCTTACCAGGAAACATATATTTGCAGATATTTATGATGATTACAGGTGACGGCAATGCCTGGCACACTGGCGGGCTGATGCTGATGCTGATGCTGATGACCTCGGATGGATGGCGCTTACCCACAAAGGGGGATGGGCCAAGAACCGGGTGGCAGGATACTTAAATGAAACTAAAATGAAAATGGAGCCAATCTGAAAAAGTAGCTTAAAATATTACTACCAAAAAACACAAATGTTTGCTGAGCAAACGGTCAAAGCATCTTTTGTTTTTGAAAGACATAACTACGAAGTATAAACTAAAGATCTGAAAAGGTAGGGGTTCACTAGCATGGTAATCTTTTAGTTGCGTTGATATAATCGAACACAGCGGAGCATACATCCCTGTGGCAGTAACCAAATGAAGTTCTGCCAAGTGATAAAATTACTGGTAGATTTACTTGTATTCCTGGCATTTGTAATGGGGCTACTAAAATCTTTTTCTCTGATAAGAATAACATTGGCAGAATAAAAAGAAATGTTCAATTGTTTCGATTTCGTTGCACCAAATGCATGGCGGTGACGCCTTGAGCTGAGCTTTATTAAGGTAATAAGTTAGTTGTGGTACTGCACAGCTCAATGTGGTAAAGGTGACCTCTAACTGGCGAGATACACACCACTGTTTATTCAAGCAATAGCTCAAATGCTCGAAATCTTTGAATTTACCCAAATTACCTTTTCCCCATTGCAGGCAAGCATTTCGGAACCTTAGCGCGGTTACGTAAGCCGTATCTGGCAAAACTGGGATGGTGGGCCCACCCAGGGATACTGCTGCTAAAGAGTCCGCCATTTCGTTCAAATATAATCCGCAGTGGCCTGGTACCCATAGCAAATGCAGCTTTTTACGTTTTTTGGTACTAAATGCCGAAACGTATTCATCAGCTCTGAATTTACTGCCGCAGAAAGTGCATTACAAACTGATAACCAATCTGTAATGATAGCTGCTGATGATTCGCTTGAGGATAATTTGCGTAGGGAAAGAACAATGGCCAAATATTCTGCAATGATACCGGGGTATAATCTGGGAGTCGAATCGAAAAGGACCAGTCCAAAGAAGGAGAGAAGATGCCAACCTCAGCCTTTTCTTTTGACACAGATGCATCAGTCACTATGATATTGCTTATCTCTAGGAGAGCTAAATATTTTGCTAACTGGTCATTTAAATACTTATATGCCAATTGTTTCGCGTTATGAGGAAATATATAATCGAATTGTATGCTAAGCATTGACTTTAGGTTGTGTATTAGACCAATATGTCTAATTTTTACATTCAGTTGCTTCAGTAGCGCTTGTGCAAATACTATTTGCTGGGTGTGTAGTCGCGACCAATGGGTTTCGAAAAATAAAGTCGTTTCTTGAATGAAAGCGTAAAATGAGAGTCTTTGGTGTGAACTGTATATCTTTAAGAATGATTGCACAGTAAGAGTTTTAAACCTTTTTAGCAGAGAAGGTAGGCGAGCTTCCATATACAACACATTATTTGCAACAGACTTTAGTAGACCCAGACTCGAACGCAACGCTTCTCTTTCCAGCAGTATTAGGGATCTCGTTTTATAAGCTGCGCTGCCAGAAAATGATACACATCCGAATTCCATGATGGGCCGCACATAAAGTTTATATATCATTATTAGCACATCTCTTCTTAAACCCGCTTTACGGTCTGCAAGCTTCCGTAGCCACCGCACGGCCCGTGTTGCCTTGAAGTACACATCATCAATGTGACTTCTCCAATTTATAGTGTCATTATATATGATGCCCAAATATTTAAGGGAATTCGCCTGCGGAATGAGCTCATTACTGTACATTAACGAGATGTTTATAGGCTGCAGAAAAGAGAATGCAAGAAGCCACTTTTCTTTACGTTCAGGGTCATATGAATATTTTTAAGCCATCTTTCTTTCATATTGAGATAATTTTGTAGACTCTGGTATAATGATTGAAGGTCGGTATTACTTGCAAAGAAAGCAATATCGTACGCGTACACATATAACCTAATATCCTTAGTTGATGGAATGGAGCTTAAGAAAATGTTAAATAAAACTGGCGACAGGACAGCCCCCTGTGGTGCGCCACGTGTCTGCTTATATCTATTCGATGAGTACCCATCTTTAAAGCAATAATATTCTCTCCCTCTTAAAAACTCCGACACCCACGCAGTGATGTAGTTGGGAAAGTCGTGATATTCCAGCTGTTTTAATAAAATTGAATGCTCAACCCTATCGTACGCTTTAGCCAAATCTAGAGTAACTAAAGCACAGTATTGGCACCGACGCCGAGCCAGTTGTATTCGGCTCTCTAAATCAACATGCGCACTAAATCAACTGGCTGGCTGGGACCAGTCTCTATCCACTTCATAGTCTTTTCTTTCAGGCAGGGACCCTCTTCCGCTTTATGCCCCAATCCCACTACTGCCTTGTGGCAATATATACAGAACGTGGACGAGGAAGCCCTCGATGCTAGATGCGCTGGCCTTTTAGAGGCGCCGAGGCTCTCGAAGAGGAAAGCACCACCCGCTGTTGGACGCGCCCAGCGTCTATGAAGGACGCGTCCAGCGTCTCTGATGGACGCCTCCATTAACCATGAAGGACGAATCAGTGTCTCTAGGATGAAGGCCTCCAAAGGGGCCGAGAGAGCACTGCCCAGCGCTTAGCCAGTTCATAAAAAATCTGCAGTGATTGACCGAGCAAGTTTAGACTTCCTCTACTTATGCTACTATAAGTTCACCTGTGAAATTAAGACCATTTGATTATAATAAAAGAGAGGTGGACTTTGTGTGCGTGCGTTCGCACGTTATGTCTTTCATAACGAATGTCTATTCTTTCTTTTGTTTGTTATTTTCACTTCTGACGGTTCGAGAGAGGGTGCGTGTAAAGCATAGAATTGGTCATTGGCATGCGCGGGGTTACCTATCTCGGAGAAGAACTGGCACCACAGCACCTCTGTTCTATCCGCGTCAGTGAGTTCAACAGAATAAAAAAGCTTTGCAGTGTATCAAAAAATGAGAGCAAATCTTTGACGAGTTCTCCACATTGGTCTACACTCACACCATAACATTACGGTGTGTAAAAACTTGTGATAAACTGGTCTCGAGGTAGGACATCAGTCTTCCGACGCAAAAAACTGTTGGCAAACACCTGCGCAGTCATAAACAATCATGTAAAGAAATACTAGGCCAAGGACGACGGAGCTTGGGTGGAACAGATTTGGCGCCCATCTTCAGTTCATTGGGGAGGAAGGGGGGGTGTGACTGCCGACTGTGGTGCGTACGCCTTGAGATCTAATCATCTCTTTTGTGACTCTCACACTTGTTGAATGTTTTTTTTGCAGTCACTAAAGGCTGTGTTAGATTTCCGCTCTTGTCAATCGACGCTGGTAAACAGTGGTGTTGCTCTTACGAGTCTGACTTTACCAAAAATAAACGTACCTCTACTTTGTCAGTGCCTGTTTCACTTAGCAACGTCTTATGAACTGAGAGGCACACTATCCTGTTAGTAAGCTGAGTCTACAGTCTTGTTAAAATTGTTATTACATTGATGTTATTGCAAGATTTTCGACCATCTCATGAAAGAAGTAAGTTGTCAGCTACCAACAAGGTGTCCAAAGGAGCAGGCTGCTCTAACTATCAGTGCGTCGGCAGCTTGAACAATTGAACAGGAGTCATTTAGAAGATGCCTTCGAGTGCTGCTTTTTCTTAGCAGCTTGACGATGACTGAATCACCACGCTCAAAGAAAAAACACAGAAAACGGAAGGGCAGAGAAAGGAACGATGGAAGCTTCTGACGAAAGAACGGTAGCTGGCGTTCTGAATACCATGATTCATTGAAAGCGGCTCTCCCCTCCTACACTTTTTCATCGCTCTTTATTTTATATCAGGATCACATCTTCCCTTACACTAACACAATTCGTCACAATGGCGTTTCTCCCTCCCGCGCAAAGGCCTCTACAGTTGCCCTTTCTCCTTTGTTCGGATTTAGGAGAAGGTACACCCGCTAGCGCTAGGGGATCAATTCTAGCCTTGAAGAATACAAGTCAACTTTGTGAAACATGGAGCCCAGAGCACAAGAGCTGTTCTGTTTTTTTAACTGTTCAAGGTGGACACACAGAGACGTGGGCTGAAGCATCATTGATTTGTACTTTACACGTAAGATGCACAATTAGGCCAAACATCTCTTAAGAGAAATACTTGTGCTAACAAGTGATTTCAAAGAAAGATATACAATGACGCATTCCACGTGCTACGACATAACACGCAAGCGATGTGTCAATGCACGCTTATGTTCGCTCCCACAGATTTGTGCTAGTGTTCCTACTATAAAACTTGTATAAAACTTTGTACATCTTCTGGCATTTTATCAAGAACAGCTTCCATACAACTTCTTGACGAGAGGACTCACGATAAGAAGGCTTCGATGGAACGTTTGGTACATGTTGAATACGTGTCCTTTTTTCGTGACTGCTCGGTGGGGGCCATTAGATATCCATCACTTCGTGCGCAATCCATTGAAGTCTCGTCGCCATCATGAGGAGCACCTAGACTGAAAGAAAATGTAGAAAGTGTACAATAGGCTCTGTGCTAAAAGTACCTACCAATCTGTCAGCAAGCCAATGAGAAAGAAGCGCAGCGCATTTCTCTGCTTCCAACTGCTGAATAAAGAAGCAGTAACATAGGAATTCGTGATCGAGGTGTGGCACTTCCCTCGATAGCTTTTTAAATAGAAGCTTACCAATCAAAGTGGGAGATGAGTGTGATACGTAGAATCTATTTCATTTTGAGGACGGACATTTGGTGAAGTCTTCATTGAACTTCCGGCACCCTGTGACTTGAAAGGAGCACTGACATCAAATTTGCTCATGCCAGGAGTTTTGCGTCAGCGAGTACCTTTAGGCCCCGTAGCAGCGATTCGCGACCTAAAACGCAACTGAGGGATAAATATATAATACTTTTAATGATTTATATCACTGGTATCTAGCACCATTCCAAACGGCCGGCAATCCCATCATTTTTAGCTCTGGGAACACCAGCAGTGGTGCTACCTCAAGGTCACCTCCAGATCATGCAACAACTGACCACTTCTCCACAGAAAAGAGTGACGTCAAGCTCAGCTGCTCCGCAAACGTTTCGTCGGAGACATTCAGTCATGCCTTATCACATGCAACGCTGTCTTCGCCATACAAAGTTTCGACTCGGGTTCAATACCGTAATCTGGAGCTTGGAATTCCCGCGGTTCGTGCTGTCGCGAATTATTTTTGCTTCGACCGATTTTTTGCAGAACAGTTATTCCGGAATGAACGCCGTTTCAAGCAGCACTGCAGAGGTGCCCGAGGATGCACGCTTCAGCCATGTTCGCTTGTGTGTCTCAGTCAGCTATTTTGGTGTGTTTTAGTGTCCAAAGCAGTCAGGTATACGCAGAGGGGTCAATGTAATATAGCTTTCGCGAATGAGCCTTAGCGAAAAAATAGAATACGTTTCTCGCTTGCGAAATTCATTTTTGCGCATTCATTTGGCCCCACCTATCCAGCCTCTTGCGGTTAACAATGTATTACCACTTTTACGTGGACGCTAAGTCTCCAGATTAACTAAACGTCAACGATGCCTGCGTGTTACTTGTTAGTGATAATATCTCTCTATACACTGTTCAATACTTGTAGCTTGTGGTCGTGTTGATGTGTAACACATACGTGATATGAAAAGACACTCTCACTGCGGTTTTTCCGGGCTTCGAACTAGACGGCTGCAACTCACCTGCAGCTCGCAACGATTCTCCAAGATGCTGACCGAAAAGCGCGCGTTTAATCAGGTTCTTTTTTTTCGCCATTCTTTTAAAGGTAGTTTTTATCTTGATAATTTCACGAAATCATTTAAAGCGGTGCGACAAAGATAAGACGCGACGAGCGAGTGCGTTTCTGCGCTTCAGCGCCAGTCGGTGCCACAATAAGAACATTCAGATCGTACACATCATCGCCACTAGGGCATCATCACTCTGGATGGTATTTGTTGAATGTATCACAGTGAACACGTAGCACTAGTGTCGATGTCACAGCGCAGTCTATTTTCAGTTTTGTCTCCTTAGCTTTTTTGCGCTGTTTGAACACAAATTAAAATAACTTCCACGCGACCGACACCGTTCGACTTTGGCCAAGAAGGCCTATGCGTACGAAGCAAGCGAATGATGGGCACATCTTGATCTTGAAGTTTGATTTCAGTGGACCTTTAAGGCTTCTGAATTCATGTTATTCTCGTATACCAAGAAACAAAGTAACTCATCATTTTTATGCAACTAATACTACGAATATGTCAGGGATCCTGTAACAGTAGTGTGGCGCGTTAAACGTTGCTCCATGCCACTCTCCAGGCGCTCGGTGGCGAGGAAGTAGTAAAAATAACTTCGTAGTAATAATAATTTTCGGCGTTATTTATTAATACCGGATAGTAGCAGTGCCTGTCATTAGCATAACTTCAATTGTCTGTGTTGTTGCTTCTCAAATACTGCTTCTTCACGACGACGCTTCGAATAATCGGTCTTGTGTTCGTCAGTATAAAAAATTAAATTGACAATCTCAATAACATTACGTGCCAGCATGCAAGACAACAGTTCTGCGAGACCTACATTGGTGGCGTTTAAAGTACCGCAAGAAGAAATGTCGCGGAAGGCTCCAATAGTGGTTAATTAGAGCTTTCTGTAGGGCTGTGTAATCAATGTATCTCTTTTCATGCGTCTCCACGATGCGTTGCGCCTTGGCCTCACACCCAGTTGTAATTTTCTCGATTGAAAATCTCGATTGCAAATCTTCGTCCCATTTCTCTTACTTTTTGCACTGGGAAACTCTTTGAGCACATAGTAAACGAGCGGCTCACCACACATCTCGAAGACAACGTCACTACCCGAACACCATGTTCGGCTTCCGCAAAATGCTCAGCACACAAGATGTCTTATTTCATATAAAGGAAGATATTTTTCTCAGCTTGAGCAAGCACAGTACGTTTTGTGTTCTAGCTTTGGACGTAAAGGGCGATTTGACAACGTGAGCCACGAAGCCATTCTGCGTAGCCTGGAAGATGTCGGCAGTGGTTCCAAGGCATACGCCTATGTGCTGGCTTTCCTCATCAACCATACTGCCACTGTAGGGATTGCCAACATCAGGAGCGAGCTTTTACAAGTCTCTAACAAAGGCACGCCGCAGAGCTCAGTGATTTCACCAATGCTTTTCAACTTGGCCCTCCTTAAGCTCCCACGTCTCTTGGACGCTGTCCCTGCGATACATCACGCGTTATGCGCCAATGATATCACTATGTGGACAAGAGGTTCAAGCACGGGTGAACAGGAGGACCGACTTGAAGAGGCGGTTAACATCACTGAAGGATATCTCAAGACGTGCGGCCTCCAATGTGCTCCGGAAAAGTCGGAACTGTAAGTACTTGTGGCACGCACCCGGGGTAGAACACCAAGCTACGACACTCCTGACCCACAAGTCTTCCTACAGGAAGTTCAAATACCACAAATTGACACGCTTCGAGTCCTTGGACTACACATACATAAAGATGGGTCTAGCTCCGCTGCCCTACCCCGGTTGCGGAACACTGTGACACAGCTCACCCACCTAATTCGAAGGGTGGCTAATCGCCGCAGTGGATTCAAAGAGCACGACAACCTAAAAATGGTACAAGCTCTCCTGTACAGCCGCATAATGTACAGAACTCCCTACCTCAACCTGAAGATCGCGGAGAAACAAACACTTAATCTGCTGATACGAAAGGCTACAAAGCTTGCCCTAGGACTGTGCCAGCCGCCTCCACTGACCGACTGCTCCGCATGGGAGTTCATAATACGTGGGAAGAACTCACCGAAGCACACTTCATCAACCAGGTCGACAGACTCAAGCTGTCACTCGACAAGCCGTCCTTCGACGCACAGGATACTAGACCACCCTAAAAACCAACGAAGAACGCAAAGACAAAATACCGTCACAGCTGCGAAAAAGCCTTGAAATTCAGCAGATCCCTCGGAACATGCATCCTCAACATCACCGAAAAAGGCGGTTCGCCAGGGTTATTATGATGCGGAAAAGCAAGGCAATGACCCGCAGGCGCGATACGTGGACGCAGCCAAATATCCGGGACGTAATGCCTTCGCGATTACAGTCACAGAATTCAAGGGCGTGGTACTGGCATCGGCGACTATCCTCGTCAAACGTGCGGAAACAGCTAAAGAGGCTGCTATAGCACTCGCCTCCCAGACGAGTGAGGATCCCATCGTGGTCTTTACCGACTCACAAACAGTGACACGGAATTACTTGAAAGGCAGGGGGGTCTCCACGGTGGCGATTAGGCTACTAAAGTGCATAGGCAATCCTCCTCCCTTCACATGCATCGTGTGGATTTCGGGTCATGAAGGTCACGCGAAAAAAGAAGCGGCACACACCGCATCCTGCGAATGCGTCAACCTGGCTTTCCCATACGAGATCCGAGGCACCTCCCACTCAACAACAGAATCAGAGGCAAGAGAAGTCATACCACTAACGTACTATGCATTACTGCAACATTATCAGCTCGAACGCTGGTTATACCCTCCGCCACATCCAAAACTCACAAGAGACGAAGGAACTGACTATAGGCGTCTTCAAAGCAACACGTTCACTCACGGCGTATTATTGCACCATATGAGGCCAACGTTGCACAGGTACATCTGCCCTCACTGCAATGTGGCAGACACTCTGGCGCACCTCCTACTGCAGTGCAAAGTAAGCGTCTCAAGACTACGAGCAGTAGCACTAGATGCGGACCAAGACCTTCTCAGTGAAGCGTGGGAGGCTGCGATCTCCCAGCCGGACCTGGTCGAGCAGCATCAGCTCGTCGCTCGAGCCCGGCGGGCTGTCCAAGCCAGAGGGTTCCTGGAATAAGGAACCCTCTCACCTTCACTCACAAGCTTCTTTCAATAAATGTTTCTCTCTCTCCCCCACACCGAACCGCCAGAGCCAGGAGGCGCCGTGTGGTCGGGAACAATGCGTTAGTGAAGGGAAGGATACACAGATCGCAGACAGCCTAAAGGTGAAAAGGAGAAAAGAGAGAAAGATGGAGGGGGAAGGTGAATATGTATATATATATATATATATATATATATATATATATTATATATATATATATATATATATATATATATATATATATATATATATATATATATATATTGACGCGTGTGTACTGGTGGACCAAAACGACGATAAGGGGATTTGGTGGACACCAGGTAGTAGAGCTCTGGCTGATTGAAGATAAAGAAGGCGATCTTGCTGTTTGGCTGCTGAGAGTCCCTGTGTCAACGTTTATCTGCCTTTGGTTCACGCTGTACCGTGACACTGGTGGAAGTGCTGGGACGCAACCCTATCTAATGCTCCATACTCCCACTGGGAGCCGTTCATCTAGCTCGGACGCATTGTCACCCATTGCAACTCCCGTGCACCGGTTCAGTCGGTGGCTGATAGGCCTCGCTCCAGAGTTCACGCCTTCCACGGAACCTCGCAAGTGCCGATTACCTCTCCAAATGGCCAACGCCAGTCCGCAACGGGCGCCCCAAGGCCCCCTGCCAACACAGCCTTCACAGGTAACCATCTTTCAACCGCTGGTTCCCTATCACTTTAGTGGCGGCGCCCATAAAGACGTGGACGACTGGCTTGAGCGCTATGAGCGTGTCGCCAAGATTAATCTGTGGCCTGAACAAGAAAAGCTCTCACGCGCCTATTTCTACCTTGACGGCGGTTCGAAAATTTGGTAAGAGAACAGAGAAGCCAGTCTGTTAACTTGGGGCGACTTCCGACAACAGCTTGTCGATACGTTCACCAATGTCGATCGACGCGACCGTGCGCAGCAGCTGTTGGAGCTACGGGTTCAAAAACCCAATGAAAGCGTTACTATGTTTGCTGAAGATATGAGTCGTCTTTTTCGTCGAGCTGACCCGAACATGAGCGAAGATAGGAAGTTGACCTACCTCATGCGCGGCGTTAAGGAGCAACTTTTCGCCGGGCTACTGCGCCACCCTCCAAGTACCGTAGTTGACTTCATCAAGGAGGCTACGGCTATCGAGCGGGTGCTCCATCAACGATGCAGGCAGTATCATCGAATGTCTAGCAGTGCCCCAATCAATGCTGCCGCCATACCTGAGGATCAAAGCTTCCAGCGAGACCTCTTTAGGAAGATAGTTCGCGAAGAACTGCAAAAGTTACGAAATCCAGTTGCTCAAACCCCCGTTGCGTCCGTCGCTGAACTGGTACGCGACGAAATCCGCCACGCATTTTCTACCGCTGGTGCTGGTGACGAGCCCCGTCCCATGAGCTATGCCGATGCTCTGCGACGTTCACCATCTGGTACATCGCCGCCATATCACTCAGTGCCGACGGCCCATACGTCACCAAGGCAAGAGGAGACCCTGAGCCGACCGCCAAGCCAACCGACGTACCACCAGGCGTCCACAGCAGCACCATGGACATCGTCGCAAGAAGGGAGGTTCAGACGTCCACCCCTCCGAAGAACAGACGCATGGCGCACAATCGATCGACGTCCACTATGCTTTAACTGCGGAGGTGCAGGTCATATTGCCCGTCATTGCTGGCACCGCAGTGATCCGTTCCGCCCTCTTCGAACATGGTCTGACGATCGACGTGCGAACGAAGAATACATACCACGCCGGGAGAACGCCTCTTTCCATGGAGCCCGTTCTCACTTTTACGAATACCGTACTTCTGACGAGGAGGCAATACCTACCCGCCAGCCAGGTTTGGGACGTCGATCCCGCTCTCCTTCTCCTGCTCATTCACCATCGTCACACCGACGTACCTCCGCGGACCTTAACGCAAGAAGGTCACCCAGCCCGCGACGGGGAAACTGAGGGCGGCGACCTCCGGGGGTAAGGTTGCAGGCCATGAAAATAACGACGAAAAGCCCCCATTACACGACGCTGTAAATCCGACAAGGCGTGAGAGCGACGACATTATGACCGCTGACCTGAGTGTTTTTCTTGACGGCCAGAAAGTGACAGCCTTGGTCGACACCGGTGCCGACTTTTCTGTCATAAGTCAGGACCTCGCCATCTGCCTCAAGAAAGTGAAGACACCGTGGACAGGCCCTCAAATAAGGACGGCAGGTGGTCAGTTATTGATGCCCTCTGGAAGATGTACAGCGAGAATTGACATAGGAGGTTCTTGTTTCGTTGCGTCGTTCGTCGTTCTCGCCGCATGCTGCAAGGATCTAATTATTGGTATGGACTTCATACGAGAGTACGGCGCCATCATCAATATCCCAGACAGTTTGATTACATTCCGCAACAGTTCGGGTGCACCTGATTGTACACAGGCACGACCAAACCAATGGCGTCTAACTGATGACGATGTGGTTCTCCCTCATCGGTCGTGAACGCTTTTTTCTGTGGCAGCCTCTGTCCAGTTTGACGGCGAAGGAGTAGCTGACCGAATAACCTCGCTCCTTTTCACACACGGCATTGCCGTCGCAAGAGGTATCGTCAGTGTCGTCGCTGGACGCACGGACTTGCTTCTGACAAATTTTAGTGATGAGCGCCGGCACCTTCCAAAAGGCATGGCCGTCGCTTACTTCGACGATATCACAGACGCAGAAGGCTGCTTGGCAGTAGTCGACGAGGCACCAGAACTTGATTCGACACCAGTCCTTGACGTTAGCACTGCTTTGCCTAAGTACGAGCGAAAGAGGCTTCTTGAGCTACTGGCCGAATTCAAAGACTGCTTTTCGACAACATCAAGAGTTCGCCACACGCCTCTCACCAAGCATCGAATAATTACCGAGGACATGGCGAGACCAATTCACCAAAACCCCTATCGCGTGGCTGCAAAGGAACGCGAAGTGATACAAGAGCAAGTCGACAAAATGCTAGAAGATGACGTCATTCAGCCCTTAAAAAGCCCCTGGGCGTCACCTGTAGTCCTCGTTAAAAAAAAGATGGCAGCTTGCGCTTCTGTGTAGATTACCGAAAACTCAATCAGGTGACAAAGAGAGATGTGTATCCACTTCCTCGTATAGATGACTCTCTCATCAGACTTCGACATGCTCGTTACTTTTTATCGATGGACCTAAGGAGTGGGTATTGGCACATCGAGGTAGACCCAAGAGACCGCGAGAAGACTGCTTTTGTGACACCAGATGGCTTATATGAATTTAAAGTCTTGCCCTTTGGTTTATGTTCAGCGCCTGCTACCTTTCAAAGACTTATGGATACCGTACTTTCTGGGTTGAAGTGGAAAACCTGCTTGGTCTACCTTGATGATGTCGTAGTTTTCGCCGCTACGTTTGACCAGCACCTTAAAAGACTTGAGGCAGTTTTACAAGCCATGCGGTCTGCGGGCTTGACGTTGAAGCCTGAAAAGTGCCACTTTTGCTACGAAGAGCTGTAATTTCTTGGCCACGTTGTCAGTCACGCAGGCGTTCGTCCTGATCCTGAAAAGATCGCAGCTGTTGCACAGTTCCCGGTGCCGACTGATAAGAAGGCTGTCCGACGATTCCTCGGACTATGTGCGTATTATAGGCGATTCATCGCAGACTTTGCACGCATCGCATCACCGTTGACCCGCCTCACGAGAGAAGACGTTGCTTTCCAATAGAGCAACGAAGAGGAAGCTGCTTTTAAGAACCTCCGCCAGCGACTACAGACGCCTCCAGTGCTTGCCCACTTTGATGAGAAAGCCCCAACGATGCTACACACTGATGCCAGCAATATTGGTTTGGGAGCTGTGCTTGTGCAGCTGCAAGAGGGCACAGAAAGAGTAATCGCCTATGCAAGCCGAACACTAACACGCGCCGAGACCAATTACTTAACGACTGAGAAGGAATGCCTCGCCGTGGTATGGGCGGTCACAAAATTTCGTCCGTATTTATACGGCCGCCCTTTCAAAGTCATCAGCGACCACCACTCAATGTGTTGGTTGACAAATCTTAAAGATCCTACCGGGAGATTAGCGCGTTGGAGTCTCAGGCTGCAGGAGTACGACATGACTGTCATACACAAGTCAGGAAAGCGCCACATGGACGCCGACTGTCTATCCCGCTCACCCATTGAATCGGCAACTCTATCCGATGAGGAGAAAACAGCATTTCTTGGCGTGCTTGACTCAACCGCTATTGCACAGCAACAACGTGGCGACCTTGAGTTACTTGCCCTAATTAATTACCTGGAGGGAAGATCTCAGAAGGCACCAACTGTTTTCGTAAGAGCGCTGTCTTCATTTTGCTTACGGAGCGGAGTACTGTACAAAAGAAACTTCTCTTCGACAGGATCTGTGTATTTGCTCGTCATCCCAGCAGCCCTTCGCTCCGAAGTACTCGAAGCATGCCACAACGAGGTGACTTCAGGCCACTTAGGTTACACAAGAACGTTGGCCAGAGTACGGCAGCGCTCCTTCTGGCCAAGACTGACCATAGCCGTAAAACACCATGTTCGTACTTGCCTCGGCTGCCAGCGACGGAAGTCACCGCCGACTAAACCAGCTGGCCTCCTGCAGCCCGTGAAGATCCCAAGAACACCATTCGACCAGAATGGCATGGATATTTTGGGCCCACTTCCTACTTCTTCTGCTGAGAACCGCTGGGTTATTGTTGCGACTGATTACCTTACCCGTTATGCTGAAACAAAGGCTATCCAGAGAGGTACAGCAGCGGAGGTGGCACAATTTTTCATCGAGAACGTTGTCCTGCGGCATGGTGCACCAAGCGTCGTAATCATAGACAGAGGAACCGCATTTACGGCAGCTCTTTGGGAACAAGTCCTCATGCTGAGTGGCACAACCCATCGTAAGACCACCGCCTACCACCCGCAAACAAACGGGCTTACAGAGCGTCTGAACAAAACAATTGAAGACATGCTTTCTATGTACGTAGACGTCGAACACAAAATTTGGGACGAAATCTTGCCATATATCACATTTGCATACAACACTGCCAAGCAAGAAACAACCCAGATGACCCCGTTCAGCCTAATTCACGGAAGGGAAGTACGAACCATGTTAGATGCGATGCTAGCGCACGAATGCGACGACATCGAACCGGACGCCGAGGTGTTTACAGAACGAGCGGAAGAAGCAAGGCAACTAGCACGCCTGCGAATCCAGCAACAACAAGAGTACGGTGCGAGCCGCTACAATTCTCGCCGCAGAACAGTCGTTTACCAGACCGGCGACAGAGTATGGGTTTGGACGCCCATACGGAAACGAGGACTCTCTGAAAAGCTACTAAGGAGATACTTTGGGCTATATCTAGTACTGCGACGACTGAGTGGTGTTACCTACGAGGTCGTCCCCGACAGTTCACATAGTACGAGGCTTCGCCAGCACCGTCCTGAACTAGTTCACGTTGTGCGCATGAAGCCTTATGAAAGATAGTGACTGCGCAAGACACTTCTTAAAGAACAGAAAAAAAACTGCACTACTGGTTTAGCATCAGGGCGATGCTCATTAAGAGGGGGGGCAAATGACGCGTGCGTACTGGTGCACCAAAACGACGATAAGGGGGTTTGGTGGACACCAGGTAGTGGAGCTCTGGCTGATTGAAGATAAAGAAGGCGATCTTGCTGTTTGGCTGCTGAGAGTCCCTGTGTCAACGTTTATCTGCCTTTGGTTCACGCTGTACCGTGACAATATATATATATAAATATATATATATATATATATATATATATAAATATATATATATATATATATATATATGGAAAGAAGTGTATGCGTAAGGGCTCGTTTTTCTAAGCTTTACACAATATTATAGAGATTTACCAGACAATAATGCCACTATATGTATATTATAGTTATATATATATATATATATATATATATATGTGTGTGTGTGTGTGTGTGTGTGTGTGTGTGTGTGTGTGTGTGTGTGTGTGTGTGCGTGTGTGTGTTTGTGTTGTCTTTTGCATTAGGTTACTTTCGTCTTCGTGTGTCATCAGTTTTATGCCCCGCTGCTGTGGTCTAGTGGCAAAGGTACTCGGCTGCTGACCCACCCGCAAGTGGCGGCTTCGAATCCCGGCTGTGGCGGCAGCATTTATGATGGAGGCGGAAATGTTGTAGGCCCGCGCGCTCAGATTTGGGTGCAGATTAAAAAACTCCAGTTGGTCGAAATTTGCGGAGCCCTCTACTACGGCGTCTCTCATAATCATATGGTGGTTTCGGGACGTTAAACCCCACATATCAATCAATCAATCAATCAATCAATCAAATCAATCATCGTGTGTCATCAGTTTCGTCAATATTGTCACACTTCTCAACACACGCACGGGCACGTCCGAGCTGTGCTCAAATTTTTTTGTGGGTGACCTCGGCTTATAGTGCTCATATAATATTTACAATTATATCGCTTATGTCGCACATAGTGATACAAGCCACAAGCAACATCAAGGAATCAACGATAAAGGCGTTTCCGCGTGGGATTCCAGCTCCTTCTTGGCCGCTGTCTTCGTGCCAGTTGAACAGTGCACACATCTTTTTTTTTTTGGCACGCTTCTCAGCTGCCAACTTCCGCTTCGTGGTTCTCAAAACACACTTTAGCTTGTCGCTTCAGGTGAAATAGGCAACTGCAGTAGGTGTATCACAGCAACGCTTCGCAAAGAGGGTGATTTCGTGCTAAGCGTCCCAGTTATTTTGTTTAGGGTATGAAATAGTAATATTTCGTTTGTTGAGAACAGAAAATCACTAGATTATTTTGAAGAGAAAAAGATTTTGATTACATGATGTCTTCCGTGTTTCGTAGAATGTCGCATATGTATGATTTTTAGACAATATATTCGGGGAGAATCATTGCTTGCTTCAATAAAAAACTATGAACCATCTTCCGAAACGGAACCCTGATGGAATGCCAAGCAGCAGTGGAGCGCATGGCGTTGATCTGGTCGACGCGGGTGCTGGAAGAACGGTTTCAATTGGAACTCAGCGTAGCATTTACTCGAGTAAACGTTTGATTGAAACGCGAAGACATGGGAGGTAGGACGCGTTGAACACGCTTGGGTTGTGGTGGAAAAACCATTATTCAAAAAAAGCACAGACAATTGCACTACCAAATCAGTTGGGTTTTCTCCTTGTGCCAGAAGTCCACTGGAAGTCATGACTGCTCGGGCGTGGGCCAGCAGGAAGCACTGAGCGTCCCGGGTGGCGCAGCCAAGCATGAACTCCTCCCAAGTCTCTCTTGTGCTTAGGAAAGAGGGGTATGAAAAAGAAAGAGGTATGACTGGGCATACAGCAATCATGTGGTACGCGTCGGCCAGCACCACTCAATTCGCATAGTAGCTGTTATGCCCGGCATGAAATGCTGCGCAGCTGCAAGACACAAGAAGGTGTTGGTCTACAAACGCCTCAGATGTCGTTCGTCCACTTTCGAAAGACCCCGTGCAGGTCCCGGGTAAAGTCGGCGGGAGTTTTGATAGTAATCGAGGATTTTGCGGCACTGCGTAAGAGCTGAGGTGTCTGGAAGAGACGTGGGTACGAAACAGGTAACGGCCCTGGAGAGAGAAACGCAGGCAGCGGCATGAGCCTCTCTGCCCGGGAGCCCGCGTGACCAAGAGGCGATACTATGCGGATGGAGTGAAATTGAAAGCGGTATGAAGCCACCTGGAAACGTTCGGCAGCCAGAGGAGCTATGCTACTATGCAGGTATCGGAAACAGGCGATTCGCGTGTCCGTGATGATCACTCTTGCTAAGCGGTAAGAGGCGGCCAAAGCGATGGCTAGCTCTTCAGCCCGAGCTGCACGAGGTGAGCAAGAAAAGATGCCGACATTGTTGTGACTGTCGGATATCAATGCGGCCGTAAAGTGCCGCGAGGAGGTTGGGCCTAAGAAATCTGCGTAGAAGACACCAATGTGTTGGAGTATCGAGTGTGTAGAAGCTGTGTTCGTGCTAAGCGTCTGCCTGTTGTTGACTGGGATTTTGCCGCCCCAGTTCCAGAATGGAGGAATCAGGTGGTGGAGTAGAGATCGAGTTCAGTGATAGCCTGTCCAGAAAGATGGTGTCGAGGAACCGTCTGGCACAGGCGGTTGATTTTATTGGTGTGATGAGCCTCCCGCAACTCGGCATACGAGTTGTGCATTCCCAAGGCTGCATAGCGGTGATTGGAGGTAGCAATTGGAAGGCCCAGTGCTCGCTTATAAAGTGACTGGAGCAAAACGTTCAGCTGGTTCCGGTGGTGGCGACGCAAGTGAACGGATGGGGTAGCGTAGAGGACTCGGCTGGTTAGAAACGCGGGAGCCGAGTCAAGGGATTGCCGACCGCGAAGGCCGCCATGTTTGATGGAGACCCGCCGAAACATACGGCTAACCGGCTCACTTTTGCGCCGAAGACGCGTAATAGTAGAGCTATAGTTCATAGTAGTAAGAGATGTAAAGACCCAATATGTGGAGTTCTGTGACAACCGGTATGGGATTAGATAGCAGAGATATCGAAGGTGGCGGTAAAGATGAGACAGAGAGAAGAGATGATTTGATTGGGGAACACTCCAGGCCACTGAGGCGTAAGTGTCCACAATAATGCCGCGTGTTGTATGCTATCATCAATTTCTACAGGAAAGCCCGAATTGATTCATATGGGCATTTCATCCGCGTTTAGAGCGTATTGCGTGCTTTCGACCTAGGAAGAGGAACGCAGAAAGTTAGAGCATGGCCAGATAAAAAATGATGGGTGATAGAACTTCTCCCTGCAGTGTAGCCTGGGTGCCTAATCTATAAGGACCATGTTCGGCAGACTTGATGTGAATGAAAGCGGTGCGATGTGAAATGAATGACCTAATGTACCGGAAATCTTTCGAGCCACAGTCTGTTCTGGTATATTTGGTAAAGATGATGCTAGCTATCTTTTACTTTGTCGAAGGCACCCCAGATATTCAAGGATAAAAATGATTTGTCATTGTGGTGCATGGTAGTAGGTACAATGATGTCGTGCTGGAGCTGGAGAAGGAGGTCCTGTACAGACAGATGGGGGCAAAGCGCAAACATCGAGGCATGAAAGACGCTCTTGCTTTCCACATATGCGGAGAAGTGGTCATGGACCATGGTCTGCGTAAGTATGCCTGTGCGAGAAGTTACCGAGATGGGTCACAGCGCCTGAATACTGACCAGCATACCGCATTTGGAAATAATTGTGACCACCGAAGTGGTTCATTTCGGCGGTACGGGCTCGCTGTCCCATACTGCGTTCATAAAAATTATGAGTGAGAGTTGTGCGAAAACGGGAAGGTTTGCTATTAGAGTGACTAAAGCCATTGCCACCTGGTGCAGTACCTCGCTTCATTTCAGCTAACACCACACGAATATCGGGATGTGTGAAAGGGGACATCGAGTTCAGGGTTGAGAAGCCCGGAGTAGACGTACTCTGGGCCCATGGGGTCGATCGTACGAAAGAGATAGGAGCCGCAGAGGTCGTTCGCTAGATGGCAAGTCGGGCTTCAATAGGCATAGTAAGCGGGGCGAAGCTGGTGTCGTGTTTTCCCACGGATGGTGGAGGGATCCAAAAGGCTCCACGTGTTCTTTGAGCTGATTTGACGAGCAGCCTTCACGCAGGTATTGACCCCATTCGCATCCGCTAGCTGGGCAGAATAGGCAGCTGTCTCCGAGGTAAGAGTTTGAATGCGGGAGTCAGGGTTACGAATTTTCTTGGATCGACGCCACCCGTGGGTAATGCTGTGGCATGCATCCCATAGGTGTAGGGGTTGAGGATTCACTGCAGGGACGGAAGTGGAGTTGAGAATGGGTTTGGTGTATGATTGCTGTGTATGAAGGGCATATGATGCCAACGCCTGGTAGTCCTGTGGATAGGTCAGCAAGGAGAAAGACTTAGCGCGAAAAGCTGAGGAGTCCAGGGTATGGGCTCTGCCCCAGATTTGGCCCATTTTCCACATTGAGAAAGCGACCCTGAGCAGAAAATGATCACTGAAAAAAGTGTCATCGAGGTTTTCTCATGTAGCCTGCCGAATGTTACGTGTGAGTGAGAGATCTAGGCGTGTATCGCGTGTCATCGAATTTAGCATATGCGTGGGAGGCGCGTGATGGGTCAGTGAGCAGTGTGAAACCTAGAGTGGAGATAAGTTCTTTAAGCTTCCGGCCGCGAGGCTTTTCGAAGTGGCATGCCCAGTGTGGGCTAGGAGCACTGAAGTCTCCAACCAACGCCAGGGGTTGCCAAGCCGCCGCTTGGAGAGCTCTGTAAAAGATTTCCGAAAGTGACCCACTGTACACGTGAGGGGCAGTACACATCAAAAATATGAATTGATTGAATACCTCACTTCTAGGGAAGAACAGTGATCATGCAGTAATCGTAGAGGAGATCGAGGTCTAGATCGACCTGAATAGCATTGAATGGTTTGTGAACAAGTAGACTAGTGGTAGTACCGCCTGCATAGGAGCAGTACCTGGAAACGGTAGGGCTATAACCGGATTCATAAATGGCAATGACATCCGGAAGAGAGCCCCGAGATTGAACGATGAGCAAGAGCTGTGCACGCTTTCATCTGTTACTGAATCCCCTAGAGTTTCACTGAATGATTGCGAAATGAGATAGTGAAGATGTCAATGATGGATTCACCATGATGAAAATCTAAAGCTTTATGGTTCATCTTTCATGTCATGTCCCTGACTTTGCTGAGTTTGAAGAGGGACCGAAGCTGGATTGAAAGCTGCGGAAAAGGAACCGGCAAAATAGTTGTGCGTAGAGGGTGAGCGCGAGTGAGTTTATTAGGTGCGAAACTGGCTGACAGCCCAGGCCGGAACCAGCTGAACCACCTCAGCGAAGAGGTGTTGTACATTAATGGTAGGCATGCGGCAGAGA
Organism: Rhipicephalus microplus; assembly: GCF_013339725.1. Classification (NCBI taxonomy): domain Eukaryota; kingdom Metazoa; phylum Arthropoda; class Arachnida; order Ixodida; family Ixodidae; genus Rhipicephalus; species Rhipicephalus microplus. The sequence goes on along the minus strand of NC_051169.1, from coordinate 137,870,340 downwards.
ACGGTATTTTCGAGGCGACTAATGCGGTCCTTTGATCGTAAGGTTTGGTCTATAGGAGGAAGGTTTTGAAGTCACCCCTGAGCTGGCGGAGCAGCTGCCGTTGTGGTCGAAGGAGTGGTACGCTAGACGTGGTGGGCGAAGCAGGATTGTCGAAAGCACTGATAGTTAGGCGAGTTTGTACTTGATCAAGGTGGTAGCTCTGTCTTTCGTTCTTTGTCTATTTACGTGCCAACTGAACCATCCTGGTGTACTGCAGAGCAGTACACCAGGATGGTTCAGTTTAGGGGAGGCGGGTTCAAGCAGTGGTGTAGCAGTGGAAAATTTTGCCCATTTCAGTTGCTGCAGTTCCAGAGCTGTGACCTGTCTTGTGAGAGCTGCGATTTGCCACTCAAGAAGAGCGTTTTCTTTTCATAGAATGGAGATCTCTACAGAAGAAGGAAGAGGGGAAGGAAGGGAGACTCAGGAGCCTTCATTCTTGCCCGGAGGCATATCTGAAGTGATCCCATGACAAGTGGTTGTTAGTGCAATAAGGTGGCCGGTGGTGGGGTCGGCGGGTCAGTGAGAGGTGAGTCAGGATTAGTTTTCATAGCCGCTTGTAAGTCTTTTGATGGGGTGCAGTCCGCTTTGGGGCTGATCGTAGCTGTTCGAAGGTAGCTGTTCAAGCAGAGCTGTTCGAAGTGTACGGAAAACTTCGCCGGCAAGGCATTTCACCCTCCGAAAAACATGGCTGCCCTTGGAATGTGTTTGTCATACCGCCTCAAATCTATCAAGCGGCCGCCATGCGCCCTGTAGCTCGTGAGCTCCGAGCTGTTGCTTTCATTCGCTTCGGATTCAAATCGTTTAGCTTCGACAACACAGTAGTCAAATCAACTCGGCACCTTTTTTGAGTGCTATATACCAACAAGCGATGTTGTAGGCTTAAGCGAGCCTTCCCGAGTCTCGGAGGGAATACATTACACGTTTGTTAGTTGTTGCTAATGCTGATTAGCAAGTTCTAGTTATACAAATGCCTACTTTGTGTGGTGTCAATTTCAACTTTTGTGAGCTTTTTAAATACCAGACAACCTAAAATGTTCTATTCACAGCTGGAACGCTGACTTGGAACAGCACGTACGTCATAGCGTGAAAATGGTGGAGCAAGAAGCCAGCAGCTTGAAGTGCCCGCAGCAGACGCAAATGATGCGGAGAGGCGAAAGGAGATGACGTGTATCAGCCATGCCGCTCCTTCATCGCTGATTTCCTACGAAACTTTCCGGCAAACAGCAATCGGCTCAAAAAAATGCTCACGCAGCCCTATTTCAAAAGGCGAAGAACGGCAGACGTGCGCGAAGGAAACAGCCGCGCACGGCTGCTGATAACGTCAAACGTCAAACGGTTAGGCATGCTTGCCGCTAGCGTAAACTGGCCCTTACGAGCACACTAGTGGGAAGCGTGCCGCACCGACGTCCCGCGGCAAGCAGCGGAGCGCTGTCCACGTTGTCAGCGCTGCGAGGTTCTCGAGGCACGAGCAGCGCGCACGCACCCGCTGCCTCGCGCTTTCTTCTCGCCGAAAGATGAAGAGAGGCACTGGACTATACTCAATCTCTACTAGGGAGAGCTCGATGGCGCAACGAGCGCGAATGATTTAAGCCATCGCAAGTTGCCAGTGGTGTCGTGGAAGCCGCCGCCATGAACACTCGCCTGCAGCGGGCACAAGGGCTCTTCTGTGCTTTTTAATTAAATGCTGGCCTGTAGAAAATTACATTTTACGAATCGACCAGAAGTATTTTCGCGACGACATTTTATGCATGAGTACGTCAACATTATATTCCTTTTTACGCATTCTGCGAGGAAATTCTGGTTGCTTACTGCCAATATTTGTAACGAGGCTTGTTGAAGGTGTTTGGCTTTCCTATATGTAGTTTCACGCGCTCGAGGCCCCAAATATACTAAAAGTAGGTCATTAACCTAAAAGAAAGAAAAACCGATGCCATCTCTAGAAAAAACAGATTTGCGGTGACCATCATGTCTGCACCACGCGGTTCCAAAAACTCATCTTGGAAATGATGCCATCCCTACGCTGTTTTCTTCCCCGCATCACTCGCAAAAGATAAACCTTCGCACTCCTGAACACTATTGCGCTCGTTCGTGTTTTCGTAAACATTGCTATTACAATTCTTTTCATTGTCATTTAACTAGTGAGTAATTGTAATGCTGTACGTTACAGCACTGTGCCCCATTGGGATGTCGTCGCTACGGCGTCTCTCATTTTTTGTGTGGGGTTGTGCGACCGCAAGAATGTTATATTACAGAAAACACAAAAGTTACGACCACAACAACAAGTTCCACCAGATAATAATTCAATTACACACCTAAAACGCCCAGATGATGCCAGCTTTACTGAAAGTGAAGGGACCTTCTGGTGGCTTCACAAGCGCCCGTATTAGACAGCAGGAATGCGTCGTGCAACCTTTTTGAAGAATGTCAGAAGAGAGAGGTGGCATGGGTGAGACGATGCCCACATGAAGAGTGGGCTTGAGTATTGCGAGCAGTGGCGAGGGTGAAGCGAGGAAGAGCTAACATGCAGCGAGCGCAGGGCAGGTGAGGGACACTAGATTGATTGATTGATTTGTGGAGTTTACCATCCCGATACCACGAGAAGATTATGAGAGACGCCGTAGTGGAGAGCTACGGAAATTTAGGCCAGCTGGGGTTCTTTAGCTTGCACTAAATCTGAGCACACGGGCCTACAACATTTCCGCCCCCATTGGAAATGCAGCCGCTGAAGCCGGGATTTGAACTTGCGACCTGCGGTTCAGCAGCCACTAGACCCCCGCGGCAGGGCACATGTGAAGGAGAGCGACGTCACTTCTAGGAGGGCATGATATACTTAGCACCAATCTAACGCCTCTGGTGAGGGAATTTAATTTGATGGATATGTGGGGTTCAACGTCCCAAAACCACCACATGATTATTAGAGACGCCGTAGTGGTGGGTTGCGCAAAATGCGACCTCCTAAGGTTGTTTAACCTGTACCAAAATGTGCACACACGGGCCTACGACAATTGCAGCCGCTGCAGCCGTGTTTCGATCCTGTGACCTGCATGTCTGCAGCCGAGTACCTTAGCTACTAAGCCACGGCGGCGGGGCCACGGTGAGGCGACCGGTGCGATCGGAGAGACAGCGTAGACATGGTAGTCAAAGAGCTGCTTCATATCTAAAAATCACAGCATATTCACGCAGTTAGAGAGGCGAAGCTTCGGAGAATTTTTTCGGTAAACCGTGAATCGTCCGTCCGCTGGCCTCAATCGTCCGTTCTTCTGTCTGTCTGACTGTCCGTGCGTTCATCTGTCCGTCTGTCTCTTTGTCACTCTCTCTTTGTCCATTCATCCATCCATCCACCATTCTCTCTATATGTCTATCTCTGTGTATGTCCGTCGTTCATATGTCTGTCTGTTTGTTCGTTCGTCCCCCATACATCTAGTGTAAATTCCAAGTACCACCATTTCGCATCTTTTTATTTATATACATGACATTCAAGTACCGCCATCCAGCAGATATTCTAACGAGTAAATAAGAGGTGGCTACTTAATACTACTACATACATCAATGAAGAACGGCCCATGGCTTAAGGAGCTTCTCCCCTATATTCTTGTTTATATAGTAGGAAAACGCACTTGTATACAATGTTCGAACCCAAATATTATCACTGCCATTTTTCAGCCAACTGCACCTCCAGAAATTTGACGGAATATTCTATGTTTGCATTTTATTTCTTGAAGTTTAGTAGTAGGAATGAATATCTCAGAAACAAATGCATTGTCTACAGTTTGTGTGTTTTCGGGTAAAAATGTTTTCAGCGCAATAAAGTTACTACATTTTAAGAAAAAGATATCACAATATTGTTCCAGATAGACACACCAATTGAAGCACGTGGTGGCTTGTAAAAAAATAAGTCATTAATGGGGATCTAAAAATTTATTTTTGTCCATAAAACGAAGTTTGCTAAGAGAAATCAATAAATGGCTCACTTTTTTTCTCTCAATTCATGTAAAATATAGACTTTAAATGAAGCACCACGTGGTGCAAATAGCATCGCATTGAAAGCCATTGTTCTTTTTCTTACATTGCATAGTTTTTGCAAAAATTTTGAAACTCAGTTGTCTAAAACAATTATTGCAAGATTTACACCCTCTTTTAGGTAAGTATAAATATTAGGATATACATAGCGCCTGACATGCAGAATACTTGGTTGTCATGCAACATGTTTGCGCTCGAGTCCGGCTCTATCTTTAATTTTCATGCTTTGCTTATGTCGAGATTCTTCTCTAATCAACCCCGTCGTCGACATTTGTACCAAATTTTATGTAACGTGAACCATTTAGGGCGTTGGCGTAAGATTTAGAGTATTTAATTGCTGTCTCGGTGTTTATAGATATCATGATTTGCTCGTGGTGAACACCCATACAGAAAAGGCCTCATAAGGCGAACTTATGTAATATTATGTGGACAAAGGACATATGATACCAAAAATTGCAAAATAACTACCAATATGGATAGGATAGTTAAAATAGCGGAGGAGTTTTACAGAGACCTGTACAGTAGCCGGGACAACCAGGACCTCAATACTATAATAACTAGCAGTAGCCCAGATGACACCCTACCAGTAATGATAGAAGGAGTCAGAAAAGCTTTGGAGAGAATAAAAAAGGCAAAGCTGCTGGTGAGGATTAGGTAACATCAGATCTGCTGAAAGATGGAGGAGAGATTGTGTTAGAAAAACTAGCCAGCCTGTTTATGAGGTGTCTCCTGACGGGAAGAGTACCAGAGTCTTGAAAGAACGTTTGATACATAAGAAAGGAGATACATCTTGATACATAAGAAAGGAGATGACAAAAACTTGAAGAACTGCTGGTCGATCAGCTTGCTCTCTGTAGTATACAAGCTATCAACAAAGGTAATTACTAGCAGAGTAAAGAAAACATTTAAATTCAATCAACCAAATGAACAAGCAGGATTTCGAACAGGCTACTCAGCAAACGACCACACTCATATTATCTATCAGGTAATAGAGAAATGCTCAGAATATAACCAGCCACAATACATAGCCTTCATAAATTACGAGAAAGCAATTGAGCGAGTAGAAATATCAGCCATCACGCAGACACTGCGGAATCAGGGCATCGATGAAGTATATATAAACATCCTGGAAGAAATCTACAGGGGATCAACTGCTACCACAGTGCTTCATAAAGAAAGCAACAGAACACCAATCAAGAAGGATGTAAGGCAGGGGGACACAATATCCCCAATGCTATATGCCGCGTGCTTACAGGAGGTTTTCAGAAGCCTAGAATGGGGACAGTTAGGGATAAGAGTTAATAAAAGAGTACCTTAGTAACCTGCACTTTGCTGGTGACATTGCATTGCTGAGTAACTGAGGTGACGAATCGCAACTCATGATTGCGGAGTTAGACAAGGAAAGCAGCAAGGTGGGCTTTAAAATTAATCTGCAGAAAACGAAAGTAATGCACGACTACCTCAGAAGAGAACCGCGCTTTGAGATAGATGATAGTGTACTTCAAGTTGTAAAATACTATGTGTACTTAGGGCAGGTAATAACCGCGAAGCCGATCCACGAGATGGAAGTAACTGGAAGAATAAGAATTGGGTGGGGCACATTTTGGCAAGCACTCTCAAATCATGACAGGTAGATTGCCACTATCCCTCAAGAGGCAGGTATATAACAGTTGCATCTTGCCGGTATTTAGCTATGGAGCTGTCACCTGGAGACTTACAAAGAGGGTTCAGCTTAAATTGAGGATGATGCAGCGAGCAGTGGAAAGAAAAATTGTAGGTGTAACCTTAAGAAACAAGAAGAGAGCAGAGGGGATTAGGGAACAAACGGGGGTTCAGGATATCATAGCTGAAATCAAGAACAAGAAATGGACATGGGCCGGGCATGTAGCGCGTAGACAGGATAACCGCTGGTCAGTAAGGGTAACTAACTGGATTCCCAGAGAAGGCAAGTGGGTTAAGGGAAGACAGAAGGTTAGGTGGGCAGATGAGATTAAGAAGTTTGCGGGTATAAATTGGCAGCAGCAAGCACAGAACCGCGTTAACTGGCGGAACATGGGAGAGGCCTTTGTCCTGCAGTGGACGTAGTCAGGCTGATGATGATGATGTAGATGATGATGATGCTGCTGTTGCTGCTGATGATGATCATGGTGGTGCGATTGTAGGTTTCATTACATTTGCTGCAGGCAAAACGTGCTAGTCGTGTCATTTTCTTTGAACCGGGTTCGCCACACACTGTTGGCCTCCTGTGACAATTTTGGTACACGCCAAGTTGTAGAGACGAGACGCCCGCTAGAGCACCCAGGCCTAGACAGTTAGACAGAGAGATAGAAAGAAATGCTAACGCTCCTTTAGTATGGTAAACACCGTTGTGTGCATAAAGAGGGCCTATGAATTCTAATGCTGCGCGACAGTCATTGAATAAAAAAACTGAGTTTTAGATGCCAGGTTTTCTGTGCTGCAAAGTACTTCTCAATTTTCTTCAGGTGCGTACATCGACAGCCACCTGGTGGAACTTAAGTGAATTAGCAGCGTGGTGACGAAGTAGGAAATGCAAGGAACGTGAACAATATAAACTTGTGTGTAAATGTAGAAAAGCGCTTTATCATACCTTTGTCCTTGTCAATGGCTAGTACTGGCGGAGAAAGCAAACTAATATTCGCAGTCCTAGGCTATAAAAATCTTTTGTGAAACGCGTAAAAGGTGCTGCCGCACTTTTTGTCGGCATATTATATATAAATTGGCACGATGTGTGGCATGTAGAATTCGTCTGAAGTCAACGCACAAGGAGGGAGGGGAGAGGGGCGTTCCTACGAGGATTGAAAGAAACCGCGGCTGAAGCCTACATTCCCCAAACCGTAATGACGCTCTGCGCTGTAAAATCATAGTACATAGCAAAATACTGATCCTGTGCGTTATGCCATACACTCATTGAAAAATTTGTTGCGATTCATTAACGAAAGAAGATATTACAAGTGATCTTGTCCCTGTAAAAGACAACGTTTATAAAAACCTACAACCGGCAAAGATAATAAAAGCGGAGGAAGAGGAATATATATATATATGACGTATGAAGGGATGGTTGGTAGAAGCTGAGGAAGAGAAAGAAGAAGTCAGAGAATGGAATAAACATGGCGTATGAGCCAGGCCACGTCGCCCATTCCTCATAGCGTCACACGAGTCGGCAGGTTGAAGACCTGGCGGCCACTTCATCAACTAGCCACCATCTTCGAACGTCTCAGCAAGACGCAGTCACCGAACGTGGACCATGAAAGTACATCCCAACACTACACCGAGACCAGCATTATGACAGTACCATCAGACGACCTTCCCATCCCCAAGTACACCGGAGCAGTGAAGGATGAACCTGTACAGGACTGGTTCAACCTGTTCGAGCACCACACAACCGCTGCATTATGGTCGGAACGGGAAATGATCACCAACTTCACTAACTACATCTCCGGTGAGGCATTTAGGTTTTACCTGACACACATATCAGAAAACGACGAATCATGTCAAAAGATCAGGGAAGAGGTTATTGGCCGTTTTAATGACTACGACAAGGACTTCCTCACTACCGACCATCTGCATACAACCACACTCCACCATCAATCACAGTCCACGCTTATTTCTCAAGAAACGTGGCGTTCCGCCAGGTTTCTCTTCACGAAAGTCGGCATTTTTAAAGTCGTGGCACCAACATACGACACGAGACGTCGCTCACCCTACTGATGCCTTTCATGCTTCGTATCGCATACATGGTCCACCACCTGGTTTTCTACGATGCAGCTCTTCAAAAGCTCCTAATGGTCACTATTCGTGTCATAAGGCGCCTTGTTCATGGTAGGCCAGCTGACACATGGGGAAAATACCAAACAACGCCAAGATGACTCAAAGAGTGAAAATCAGTCTTCATGCATTGGAGCAGATCACTCCCCATCTCGCACACTTGGCCCCCCTTATAGTTTTCCATCACTTGGCTCTTTCACGACTCACAAGGTCCATCTCACATCTAGCATGCTCACAACGGTCGGGATAGAGATGCGGAGCTCGGAGGATGCTACGCCAAGCCCTGGACTTACCACCCAGATTCATGCGCCAGAACAGCTCGCATTGTTAGTTGCACAAAAAGAGGGCCATTCACAACTCAAACCCAACCAAACCACCCCTATTGCGGTGTTGCCGTCCAGTGCGCAGCCACCAGAAACTCCAAACACAGAAGGCTCAGACGCATCCGCATGCTACCAGGCGCAAGAACCACTCATAGTGAGCCGCAAAGAAGAAGCCCCTGATTAACTATCTGTCAACTCTGAATGTTTTTTTTGTCACAAGAGTTCATTTCCACGGCACCGCAGACTTGCCAAAATTTGCATTTTAAACCTGGTGATGCGACGTCACATGTGGTACCCTCAAGCAGTGGTCACCAATCCAAAAATCAAACCAATTCAGAAGCAAATCATACATCAAACCTCATACACAGTTGTCTTTCAGAAGCGTCCGTAATCAACCACGTCACAGAAGCCTCTGAAGAGCAGGCTAGCAATGATGGCGCACCACCAACCATGTCCGATAAGTAAGAAACCTGTTCACCATGCATCAACTGTCTACAGGACGCGCCAAACCTCAAAGTAAATGAATGTCCCATTCCGGAAGGCTTGCCACTACAGCCATCTCTTGAGCAGCATCAGAAAAACAAGCATAGCCCAGCGCGTAACCTCATGCGACAACAAAATAGACTGCAATGAAGGCATCGACGAACGCGAAATTCAACGGAAGCACACTCACCAATTAAGGAATAGCGGAAAATAAGATCTATAACCCAAAAAGTATTCCAAGACGTGAAGTTTTCTCGCACAGAGGAAAGTCGCCTGTGACGCTCCCTGCGCCTGCAGTTACACAGACCGCAACATCGCGGAAAACGCCAAGAAAGATGCGGAGGCACTTCTTGCATACCGCCAGCCCGCAGGCATCACGCCGTCACAATCCGTCAAGAAGCACGCAATTTGCAGCAAAGCGTCTGTCGCAGCCATGACTCAGAATCCAACGCATGAGACATCTGACCTTCCAACGCTACAAGGACTCCCAACCTTGTTCGTTCCTCAATACTAACCAGGTTGTGCCATCATCATTTTTAACGCTGAAGGCATGGTTATGCTCTCCAGAACGCAACAGCCAACCTCGCCCACCTGAGGTCTCCTAGTTATCACCGGACTGCCTTTCCTATGAACATTTTGTGCAAGTGCATGGAACCGCCATGTGGCAAGGAACTACTGCATTTTCTTGCATTACTTTTTCATTATAAGACTCCATTTGTTCATGCTTTCTGGATGGTAGCTCGCGCATTCTTCCGGGGGGAGGGGGAATCGCGTGACGTAAGAAGTGATAGTTGGTAGAAGCTGAGGAGGAGAAAGAAGAAGTCAGAGAATAGAATAAACATGGCGTATCAGCCAGGCCACGTCGCCCATTCCTCATAGCGTCATATATATATATATATATATATAAATATATAAGGAAAAGAAGTGTATACCTAAGGGCTCGTTTTTCCGTGTTTTAACACAATATTAATGAGATCTAACAGACAGTAATGCCAAGGAATGTACAGAAGAGTTATTAGAATCAATGGAATGCAAGTAAGAAGAAAGAAGAAAGAAAAGTGGATGAAAAAATAACCAGCCGTGAGCAGGAAACGAACCTACGACCTTCGAATAACGCGTTCGATGCTCTAACCACTGAGCTATCACAGCGGCTTTCCCTTCTTCCACTTTTTTCGGTTTATATGTGAATTTAGAATTAGGAGTGACAGTCAGCGCCATCTCTAAGCCAAACAACGAGTGTAAAAACACTCGTATTCGCATGTTTGGCGTCACGTAGCACGTGAACTTATTATGAGCAGGCAGCTGATTAGTCCCTCTTATACAACCTAAACACACCAAGTTTGCCAGTACGAGACCCTCGTTCAATGAAATAAGGGAAAGAAGTGTATACCTAAGGGCTCGTTTTTCCGTGTTTTAACACAATATTAATGAGATCTAACAGACAGTAATGCCAAGGAATGTACAGGCGAAGTTATTAGAACCAATGGATTGTGAATAAGAAGAAAGAAGAAAGAAAAGTGGATGAAAAAATAACCAGCCGTGAGCAGGTTATTCACTGCTGGTTATTTTTTCATCCACTTTTCTTTCTTCTTTCTTCTTATTTACATTCCATTGGTTCTATTAACGTCCCCTGTACATTCCTTGGCATTACTGTCTGTTAGATCTCAATAATATATATATATATATATATATATATATATATATATATATATATATATATATATATATTCATATATGTATATATATATATATATATATTCATATATATATATATATATATATATATATAAATATGGGATATGGCACAACGGGAGCTTCGTCAACAATGATAAATGTATTATTTCCCAACAGTTTCGGGAGGGGTCCTCCCTTCATCAGGGGATGAGTTATACTGACATTAACTTCGAAACCTCGTTGCTGCCGCGTCCCTCTCGCCTTGGAAGATGTTTGCGAGAGTGAGAGGGAACAAAAAAAGGAAAGAAAGAAAAAAAGAAAAAAGGGAGAAGAAAAAGAAAGACGGAAAGAAAAAAAGAAAAAAGAAAAAGAAAGAAAGTAAAAAAAGAGGAAGAACCACTGTCAACACTGAGAACATTATATATATATATATATATATATATATATATATATATATATATATATATATAGTCCAGTAGATCTTCCGTGAGCGGTACTGCACTATATGCAACGCTACGGCCACTCAACCACCATGCCTGCTATACTTATATATATATATATATATATATATATATATATACTGAATTGTAGATATATACTGGTATTTTGATATAAAGTAGAGTAGTGATATAGCGATATGAGAAATTTGTCATTGGCAGGGTTCAAATATGAAACCTTTAGCTCATGCCCTCGAAGCTCTACCAATTCAGCTACGGATGCAATCACCAACTGAAAGTTGCCACAATAAATACTATTTTACTTTTTGCACTACATAGAAAAATAGTCAAGCACATGCACAATACGTCAACTTCTCCAAAAGGGTGAAATGCCAACAAAAAAACAAATTTAGTAGCCGGTTTGGCTATTTGGACCATACTGATCAGAATCAGTGAACAAAAATGACGAAAAAAGACAAGTGCACGACACAAGCACTGCCTAGCAAATAAAAGCTTAGTACACGAAACGTGTCAAATATATGAAAACACTAAGGCATAAAACCTTGACATCCCCCCCCAAGCACGTAATCATGTATGCTGTCGATACGCAATCACAGTCAGCATCGGTTAGAGTGATTTAGGGGAGCTAACACAGCAGTCTCCTTCGTTTATGATTTCATACGCTTCAGCAGTGTCACGTGTGCGCTGCTCTATATGCCTTATCAAAACAGTGGTTTTGTCAAACGCAGCTGCGCCGCCACGTAGCCGGCAGTGGAGGGCAAGATGCGTGGAAGGTGTTCCTTTCAGAGAAATGGCGTCTCTGGGCATTGCTTTCCGTTGCCTGGAGTTAGTCAGTCTATATTTTGTATTCTATAGTATTGTTTATTAGATCTATTTATTTAACTAAGTTCAATATAACGAAGGCGGATGAAAAAATTTAAATAAAAAAGCTGTAGTTCGGTTTGCAAAACGTCTGATCAGACAGTTCCGAACTTTTTATCAGGTAATTATTAGTGTTTTTCTGCTTACTACAAATGCCCGCAAATGCAAAAAATACCATGTGCCTGACCCGCATGAGCGCGCGATGATCCTAGTGCTCCCTAAAGCTCCGCCATAGCATTTGCCCAATTCTGCTGTCTGGACAGAGCCAGAAGGATGGTGGTGGCTTTGCGATGAGCATGTTTTGCTACCGGGTCATAAGAGCGTTAACCATGGTCACTGCTTATCGATATCATGAACTGTTGCGAGGGAAGCGTCTCGTCGTACGCGGAACGTTAGGGAGCACCAGGATCCGGCGCACGTAGGCGCGCCAGTGAACCCACAGGCGCGCCTACGTGCGCCGTGTGACGTGGTATTTTCTATTTTGCGGGCATTTGTAGTTAGCAGAAAGACACTGATATTGAACAGATATAAAGTTCGAAACTGTCCAATCGGACAATTCGCAAACCGATCGACAACTTTCTCATTGAATTTTCATCCACCTTTTTTCCTTGAAATGTTACCTATTTAGGCATATTTAGTCAAAAATATTTTAGAACGCAACAATATTTTATAACGCCAAAATTGTGCAACTTCAGGCAAATATAAGCGACATGCATTTGGTCCCGTCCTAATTGCGTATGTCAGCATACTTTCAAACTGTCGTTAAAGACTGCTGGGGCACCCCCTATATGATGAGTTTCTTCCATCAATTTAAGCTGTTAGACAGTGCTTGTGTAAGTTATTTGTAGTGTTTTTCTATTTTCTGTGCTAATGTTATTGAGAGAACATAACTCGTTGTTGAACCATGCAGCATAACAAAATTTGGATGGCCACAAATTACATTAGGTTATGGTAAATACACATATGAGAATAGGTGTGACATCGGTTTTAGAACTTACGCATGTCCCAACTCATGAGCAACTGTCCAAACAACGGCAAGAGGTCGCCTGCGGCCTGTGACAACAATAACATTATTCTGTTTGCACGCTGAGTTCCGACTTGTTACGCCTGTTTAGGAGAGGAAGAAGAAATGCAGTGAAAGAAGTTGATACGGCTTGCATGCAGTTGTGATAAAAGATGCAGGTGGTACTTACAAACTAAATCAAAGTACGTTGTTCTGGTTAAGTTTTTGACAAGTTTTTGTCAAAGGGTAATTAGAAGCGCTTAGGTCTATAGACGTCTTTAAACTTTGCACTTTTCACGGTAGTTGTACATTGAAGTACAGCTTAAAGCGAGTTCACTAGAACAAAAAACGAAGTGTAAACAAAAAAAACACTCAAAGTGTTTATTTGCACGTTTATTTCTACGTCATGGGTTGGAGAACTCTCTAAAAAGTCGGCTGATTTGTGCTCATTCAGACTCGCAATGAGCTGTGAGTCTCAGTGAGTAAGGATAAGCCTATTTTGATGAGTTTAATTCTGACTGAGTTCAGCTGAAGAAAATGTCGGTGAGTGCGAGTCCGAGTGAGTCTGCCTCGGGAAAGTCTGGTGAGTGTGATTCTTAGTGAGTCCAAAACGCAAGCTAAAGTACTAGTGCGAGATTGAGCCCCACATTTTTTTGCCAACTCAACGTGCATTCAGCTCATCTTCAGCATTACCGTCAGCCTTACCTGGATTTACATTTATACTCACGTTTACTGACACATACTCATAGCAGTATCATCGATACGCCATGCAATATTTTGTTGCTCAGAAGAATAAATTACGTAGAAAAGGGGAGGGGGTAATTTGACTAACTGGCCTTCTCTTCCACCGAGGTTCTTGATAATTGTATCTTATGCCATAATCTCTACCAAAAAACACGTTCTTTATGAATGCAACTACTTCGAATTCAGATTCGAAGGTACAATATCAAATGGCGCCGAAAATAGTGGAACGTACGTGAGGTTGGGGTCCAAAAGCAATGTCCCTCTGGTCGAAAATTTTAATTTAGGCTAACAGAATTATCACCATCTCACTCAGACTTAAATTAAGCTGTGAGTAAGTCTGAGTCAGTCCAGGTGAAGCTGCGAGTAACTCTGAGTCAGACACTGATGAGCTTTAGTCCTAACGAGTCTGGTTGAAAATAAAATGTGGAGATCCCACGTACAGTGGGGATCGATGACATATGAAGCTCGAATACGGAAGGTTCATATGTCACTTTAAAATCAGCACAACGTTACGAGGCAGAGGTAAATTACACCATACACGACTTCCATAATGTGGTTATCATGTTTCGACGTGTCATATACCTTTGTCATCTATTCACGTCACCTGATACCAAACATGGTATATATGGAGCTAGCGAAACGGCTGGGAGCGTGCTATGAGCGTACCATGTAGTCGTTTCACATGACACGCATGTCATGATTGTCATGTTAGGACGTTTATTTACCATCGTCGTCTATTGACGTTTCGTGATACCAAATTTTGTATATGTGAAGCTAGCAAAACGGCCGTGAGCACATCATGAGCATACTATGTAGTCATGCTCTTACATGGCACGCATATTATGATTATCATGTTTCGACGAGTCACATACCTTCGTCATTCATTCACGGGGCGTGATTCCAAATTTGACATATGTGAATCATGCGCAATGGCCACTAGCGCATTGTGAGAGTGGCGTGCAGTCGTGTTGTAACAGGACATGCATGTCATGAGTCACATGTTTGGACGCCTCATTTACCTATGTCGTTCGTTCGCGTCACGTAATACCGAATTTGGTGCATGTGAAGGTTGCGAAACGGCCGCGAACGCAATATGAGCGTAGCATGTAGTCATGTTGTTGCATGACACGCATCTCATGATTATCACGTTTGCACCGGTCACATACCTTCGTTATCTATTCACGCTCTGTAATACTAAGTTTGGCACATGTGAAGCTAGAAAACGGCCATGAACTCACCATGAGCGTGGCGTGTAGTCATGACTCATGACTTATATGACATGCATGTCATGATTTCCACGTTAGAGTTGTCGTTATGTTCGCTACGCAGTAATGTCATACTATACCAGTTTTTCAACATGCCATGTGAACGAAACCACTGCAGGAGCAGCAGGACCATGAAATGTTAATTGTGACGTTCATTACTTGCAAGTCATGATAATAATGTTATGACCAGTCAGTTATGCTGATAATACAGTAATGTCATGGCATACCAAATTTGTATCCATACAATAAAGAAACGGCCATGAGAGCTGAAAGTCGTAGATAGATAGATAGATAGATACGCTCAATGTCACTGAATTTCGCAAAGAAATGCTTCGCATTTAAAACAACGTGCATAATAATCCTCTGTCATAGTAATCTACAAGTAAAGTAGCGCTATTGGCGGCCAGCCGGCTAGAAAAAAATGGGCCCCGTATCTACATGTTAATTCGCAACTTTCGTCAAAAGACGATAGTCTTGAGTGTGGAGAGAGTGAACAAAACATTTATTCGAAGGTGTGCGCAAGAGAATGGGTGAATCGTATTTAGAGGCGCTGCGTTAGAGTGCCTTAAGCGCGCAGCGGAGGCGAACGAGTGCATCAAGTCACGTCACACGTGAGACATGAGCGCTATCTGGCAGTTTTCTTGGAATACGAAACGCGTGTTCTGAGATCTCAGAGGTGGTAAGGTGTAGGACGCAAGTCGACAGGTAGGTGCCACCACCGTGTCGTCTTAGCAAAGCGTTGGAAATACTCGCCTTTTCGTGCCATGGCGAGCGCAGCGTGATAAACGCTACGGTCCTTAGAATTATTGATGTATGCCTTTTCTAGTAAAAGATGCACATACAGAATATATACATGTTGTTATGGTGCCTCAGATATGAACAATAATTGCTTTCTAATTGACAATCGCATTAGTGTGAACGCTAAATCTTGAGCGACATTGGCGGGCGCTGCGGAAGGGGTTAGCCAGTTGGGGTATCGGCGAGTGCCGTTTAGAATAGGCAGAACCGTTCAATATGGACAAGCAGACAAACGCACAGACAGAGAAACAAAAAATTTTGCGTCGAAAGTTCTCAAAAAAGGCTATCGTCTTTACAAGACGACGAGCGCTGGTGGCTCGTGGCGCCTACAATTTTCGTAGGCTTCTGGCTGGCTGGGTGCCATGGCCACTGCTCTATTTTGGCATCTCGCTTTCTGTGCGCCTCGCCCTTCCATTGAACCAGCGATGACGACATACCTTCGTCGAACGCTGTCCAGTTGCTTACAAATGGGTGGACACGGACAAGCGACCGACGCTGCACAACTGCAGCCGAGCTCCGCGACCATGTTCCAGCCAGCGCAAGCCTGAGAGCCCCAATTCAGACCGCCCCTGCCACTATTGTGAACCTCTCGCCAAGAATCATTGTTCGAGGAGTTTTCAGTGGCCTTGGATCGGAATGGCATATAAATCTAATAGTTCATGAACGAGGTATTGAATTATCTTCTTTCACATGACCTCAAACGCAGCCTCACATACTTCTCCTAGAGCCCTCGCCCGTACGCTGACGTGCAAGACACCGCGCTCAAGTTTTACGGCATAAAACGGGATATGTCTCCCGAAAGTGACACAACTGCACTTGACTCATCACCATCCAGGACGTCTCTCGCACCGCAGCCAGTTCCGGGTATTCCCCTGCCGACAATATCTGGCCAAACAGGTAATAAAGAGCAAAATTCCGTGCCAGTCAACCCGTCGTCCCAGGCGCCCGCTGCCCCGCAGTCTTAGCTGTTTGCACCGTGATGCTGGATGTGCCACCTCTCTCATTCACAGATTCGACGCTGGCCTCTGTCCCGTGCACCATCATAGTCGCTGCAAAAACCTCCCTGCTGAAACGTTCCGTATGCGATGTCCAATAATTCCGTATGTTTCCGTAAGAATCTTACGGAAATATATGGAAAATATATAGGAAACATATGTATTTTTTATGGAAACATATGGAATTATTGGACTCGCATACGGAACGTTTCAGTAGGGCTGCTCTGCTGCACTGTCTGCCTTAAAGGGCCACTCACCAGTCTCCACACCAAATTTCATTTAGACCATGGAAATTGTTGAGTGTCTGACGAGGAGCATTTTGCCCGAAAAACGTTTTCATTTGGGTCACTACGAATTTTTCGCCACTAGGGGGTTGGAGCAAGCAGGCGCGCTGCTTAGGAGCTCCGCTAACGTTCAAGGATAGTAGCGAAACTACAAACAGTAGGGAAGTGAAATTATCAGCAACGATCTGGGAAGGTCAACGATGCTTACCGACTGCAAAAGTTTATATAGACGAGGCAATTCTTGACCGATACACCTTTCTGTTCATGCAACGCCGATGGCAGTGCTATCCCAAACAATGACCAGGCGACGCCATTACTCCAACCGCAACCCTGGCTCAGCTCAAGCTTCACCGAGGGGAGTGCAGGCTCCCTCACTCACCTCAAAGCCTAACACAAAGCACGTTGATCAAAAGGATGCAGACGTTATCTCTGAAAACTCCAGAAGAACAAGGCTGGATAACGATAGTGGGCGTGGAGGCAGCACCACTGCGGCAATGGCTCACGAGCTTCGCTTTCACGTTATACAGGTCGTCTTGGTCTGGCTGCCGCTCATGGTTCACTCCGGAAGGCCGGGTGACACCCCTGCAAAACAGCTGGTTTCCAGAAGACTGCAGCTTTTCTACGGATCCGAGTGCCTGCGCTGACACACCTGAGCCTTCCAGGCTATTCGGGACATCGTCATCGTCAGAGACATCGTTCTTATCAAGCACCCAAAGCGGCAACAGCGGACGTCAGCGGTTTGGTGGGTCTGGAGGCAGCACCACTGTGGCAATGGCTTACGAGCTTCACTTTCACGTTATACAGGTTGGTAAAACCTATTCATTATATGCTAAGAAGACAAGTAAACGTTATTTACTGCTGCTTCCATGCCCACAGGTGTTATCCGTCTTGTCGCGAGAGTGTACTAACGCCCTTTGCTCGCTACTCTTGTGTTGAGTTGACGTTGGAGCAAACCCAGCGCCTCCAAAAAGACTTCTGGGCCACTAGATGATGTCGAGAACAACATAGCTTCTTCTGATGCGCGTCATGAAGACGTGGTGGCAATGCTTTCTAAGATAAGTGCCCGCTGTGATACATCTGCCGTTGAGCAGTCCAACTTGGCAAAGGCGATCGACGAGATGAAAACCAAGCAGCAACTTGTGGCGAGCAAATTATGCGAAATTGAAAAGTGGCTTTCGGCGGTTGAACTGCGGACTAACTCGGTTACTGACATTGAGAAAGAATGGCAGGTCACGAATGAAGCTATCGGCAGCATAACTCAAACAAATGGCGCGTTGGTGTGCCGTCTAAACGACCTCGAGGACAGAGCCCGAAGGTGTAACTTAGTCTTTTTTGGTATGCCCAATAAAAATGAGACCTGACAAGCTACTGAAGAGGCAGTTACCAACTTGCTCTCTAGTAGCCTAGGCGCCGTATGCAGTAGAAAAGGCCCATCGTTTAGGTGGTCCATATATACGCGAGAAAACTTGACCAGTGATAGTAAAATTTGCAAACCTTAAAGCAAAAGAACTTGTGCTGGCACGTCGATCTAAGTTGAGAAGCCATAACGTCTCTGTATCGGAGGACTACTGTCAGGCTACAAGAACAGCGCGCAAGACGCTGCACAATTATGCGAAATCATTGCCTGGCCGACCCGCTTTTCAGCTTCGTTACGACAAGCTAGTTGTTAACCACAGAAACTATTCTTATGATGTTTCCGCAGGCACTGTTCGCGAGCCTACTGCGCATTCTCGCAGTAATGGCAGTGGATCCCGCATCGAAAATGGGGCGCACTCAACTTCCGATCACAGCCATGACGTTCACGCACGTTCATTGCCTGATGTCGCACTTTCGTCACGTGCGCGGACATCTAATGCCTCTTCATAACAATCAGCAAGGGGAAGTGGCAGTATCGTATCACGTCCCATTTCGGTGCTCTATACGAACATCCGTAGTATAATGGGAAAGCTTGACGCTTTTGACGCTATTATCGATTCTTGTGAAGCCGGCGTGATTGCCGTGACCGAGACTTGGTTGAATGCTCATGTTTGCAATAATGAAATTTAAACTATTTCCAAATCGTTGAACATTTACCGCCACGATAGAGATGGAAGACAAGGTGGTGGTACTTTGCTTGCCATTTCGAAGCGTTTCATGTTCTTTCTTATAAACGTGACGTCTACATTGGAAGTGACTTGGTGCGGGCTGGTTGTGAATAATAAAACGCTTGTTCTCGGCGTCTGATACTGCCCTCCAGATACAGATATCGCCTTTGTTCAGCAGTTTCACGATAACATTAATGAAATTACAATGCGGTACCCATCTTCTTCGATAACTATTCTCGGCGACTTCAACTATCCTGCGATAATGCGGGCGTCATCGTTACCAGACGTCGTACCATTTTCTTCAAATGCCCAATGTTTTCTCGATACTTGCAACCTGTTTAATTTTACGCAGATGGTGAATAACGCAACTCGCGTCACCAAATCTTCATCGCACATTTTTGACTTTATTGCTGCAACAATGCCCGACAACATTTATGCACTAAACTCACTTCCTGGTCTCAGCGATCACTGTCTGCTACATTTTTACATACGCAACAGCATGCCAACTGCTACTAAGAAATGCAAGGTTATCTATAACTACAATGCTGCGAACTTTGAAGCAATGAACCACGAACTCTGTCTATTTTACGACGCTTATCTGCATGATTTTGATAATAGAACCGTGCAGGAAAACTGGGATCTGTTGTTAACAAAATCTACGAACTTACTCGCACCTTTCTTCTCCTAAAGTCCATACCTGTGAGCTCTTGCTCACCCTGGTACAATACATACTTAAAACGACTTTCTAAGAAAAAGAAACGCTTGTTTCGTGCTGAGAAATTCTAGAGTACGGAGGAACGCTGGCGCTCCTACGAGAGTGCTGCGCGAGTTCACTCGTCAGCAGCTTCGGACGCTAACGTTAACTTTCTATCTAACACTCTGCCATCAATGCTTGTCAGCAACCCTAGAAAGTTTTGGAAAACTATTACAAATACCAAGAACTGTGAAATTGTACTTGTTGACTCGGACGGCTTTCCCGTATCTTCCGAGATGTGTGCAGCACATCTGGACGAAAATGTTGTTCGCAACGTTTCAGTATCGTCCGCTTCTGCTACCGTCTCTACCAGCGTGCAACTATCCATCAACGTCTGTTATAGTGACTGAAGCCCATGAAATTGTAAAACTAATTGAATCACTCAGAGTGTCCTCTGCTTGTGGTGTTGACAATATAAACGCAAGAAGTCTTAAAAAACTAAGCGTGCCTCATGTATGTTTTTGTGTAAAATATTCCAACAGTCTTTGAATGAAGGTGTGGTGCCACACGTTTGGAAAGAGGCAAAGGTGGTTCCGCTACACAAATCAGGAAACAAGCATTCTGTTTCTAATTACCGACCTATTTCAATTACTTCTATACCATGCAAACCGTTGGAGCATATAATCTCTCTAACTTGGTCACCTTTCTAGAATCAAATTCTTTTTTTAGCACGTCACAGCATGGATTTAGGAAGACATTCTCATGTGAAACGCAGTTGCTTTGTTTTACCCATTCGGTACATATCATTCTATATCGGAGTTCACTGGTCGACTGCGTTTTCTTAGACTTTTCGAAGGCTTTTGACGAGAATAATCATCACCTATTACTATATAAGCATAGGACCCTTAATATTGATGGCGGCATTCTTGCTTGGATCAAGTTTTTCTTAATTATACGCTCACAATTCGTTGTTGCTAACAACTACAGCTCACCCTCTTCTTCCTATATTTCTGGTGTGACACAGGGTTCTGTGTTGGGCCCTTTATTATTTCTTATTTATATTAACGATTTACCCGACGTTGTAACTTCTTCGATTCACCTTTTCGCCGACGACTGCATTGTTTACCCAGAAATTTTATCTAACTCTGACGCTAGTTCTTTGCAAAGTGACAATAATAATATTGCCAGCTGGTGTAGAACTTGGAACATGCACCTCAGCACTAACAAATGTAAAGTTTTACGTATCTCACGAACTACCGGACCCCCTGCTAACTACATCCTAAATGACGTTGATCTAGAGTCTGTAACTTCGTATAAATACTTGGGGATTCATATAACATCTGACTTGAACTGAAAACATCTCATTACCTTTGTTATTAACACTAGCAACCGTATGCTAGGGTACCTACAACGCAACTTTAGCCGTGCCCCTCAAGCCGTGAAACTAACAATGTATAACACACTAGTTCTTCCAAAACTCGAATATGCATGCTTCATTTGGGACCCTTTTCCACTGAACATAACTCACTCGCTTAAAATGGCAGAGAATAACGCAGCACGCTTCATCCTATTTAACTACGATTCGCACTAGCAGTGTTACGTCAATGAAACACAGCCTTTCGCTACAGTCACTTGAATCACGTCGCAAAGCATCTCGTCTCGTACTTTTTCACAAGATATTAAATCATCCATTTTTGAAAGCTCACTTCATTACCACTCCTGACTATTACTCAGCTCGTTTAGATCACCAACATAAGGTACACGTCATTAGCTGCCGCACTAAAACTTTCCATCATTCCTTCGTCCCACAAACATCCAACGACTTGAACCACCTTCCCTCGGACATGGTTTGCATGTCAAATCATGATTTGTTTTCTTCCACAACACAGGAAAACTTACGTGATGACGAATGAAGTGTATATTGTACACTTATATTATTGTAATGTGTTTCCCCCATGTTTCTCATAGTACTTACACATACATTCAGTGTATTGCCTAACATCAAACTTAAGTGTCTTGTAATTTTTATTGTTTTGATGCTACTAAGTTTGCTCTTGTTTATAGTTTATTATCCTTTTGTACCCCCTCCCCTCTGTAAAGCTATGTGCGGTTGAGGTTAAAATAATCGAATTGAAATGAAATGAAATGATCCGTGCATGTAGTGGTAGTAGTAGTACATAACTATTATGTACATAAACCAGACAGGCTAGATCTCCAGTGCCCGGAAGCATATATAAGATAAAGAACGAAGTCTGTCTGGCAGGGTGGTGCCTCTATTCCAGAGCCTCACTGGCACGAACTATCCGGTCAGCTTTGTGGATCAGTCGCAGCTGATCCACCAGGGCTGGGCTAGGCAGCAGCGCCTCCCATTCCTCCCATGTGCCATTCGCGTTGCGTCCTTCGTCGTGCTCTGCACACTCCCACGGGATCTGAAAGAGTGTTGTAGTGGCTTCACACCACAGGCATATGTCTCTGTACGCCATGGGGTAGATGAGGTGCAGATTTATATGTTTCTCTGTATTCTTCCTAGCAAAGTCACTTCCGCAGCGCTGAGCTTGCTATGAGGACGTGGATAGAGCTGCCAATTTTCCCTGTAGTACTTTAAAATTGTTGTGAAACAAGGGCTCAGGGGTGTAATGTCATCTAATGCATTGTCTTGAGTGGCTTGGTGATATCGAAAGCCTCAGGCCGCCTCGTCCGCATGCAGGTCTCCTGCCACGCCATCGTGCCCTGGGGCCGAAGTCACAGTCTGTACGTATTTTACTTTGGGGTCCCATCCTGTTCTAACCAATATCTGGAGCGCCTGTGCTCCAATTTCGCCCTTTAGAAAGTTTCTGCAAGCTGTTTGCGAATTTTTCATGATTTTTAAAGAAGTGCTCCGCGTCCATGCCCCTTTTAGTGCGAGTGCTAAGGCGACCTGTTCTGCTTGTGTTGTCGACGCCTAATCTGTTGAAGCGCATGCTGTAATTTTACTCTAAACGGTCGGTGACAATACACACAGCTTTTTTTGCATCGATCTGATAAGGCGTGGTGTGGGTGAATCTTGCGGTGTTCAAAAATCTTGTAATTTTGTCAATATAGTCAGCCCTTGCCTTCCTTCTCCCCACATGCAGAGTAGGATCCATGTTGCTTGGTGTTGGCAATACAATGTACCATTGTGTAAGTCTTTTTATATTATTGATGTTTTCTTATTAATCTATTGCGCCCTAGTTTTGTTAGGACTGCTCTGCCAGTTTTGGTTTGGAGAAGGTCATTTTCTTGCGCGAGTAGATAAACCTCCGATGGTGTTACGAAGACCAAGCACCAGTAGCCTGTCGTTTGAAGTATTCCACGGTACTCTTAGGGCTGTCTTGTAGGCCATTCTGATTGTTTGGATTGCTTTTATTCCTTTCCCCTATTCATAATTTTGATACGGAAGCGAGTCTGTTATATGAGTGATGACGAGAATTTCGACCAATCTTAGGGTATCTTGTTCTCTCATGCGTTTACGATTCTTTGTTATTCATGAGATGATGCGTGAGATCTGCTTTACCGGTGTTCTGAGTGTATTTTGTGTGTGTAGACATCTCTGATTAGCTTGCAGCCACATTCCTAGTCCTCATACGGTATCTATCTCCGGAATGATATTTCCTTCAAGCCGAACTTCAAGCTTTAGATTCGGCTCAATCACCTCTGCTTTTCTCTTCGTGAAGCGAATGAATTCCACCTTTTCGGCTGAGCACTGAAGACCCCGTATCCTCGCGTACTCTTCTATGGTGCTAGCTGCCTGTTGCAACCTCTCTTCTTTCTGTGCTAGGCTGCCCGTGGTTGTCCATACCATGATGCCTGCATATATCGCATGTTGTAAACCGGCAAAATCTTCTTGTTTTTCTGCAAGGCCTGTTATGGCGACGTTGTAAAGTGTCGGTGAAATTACCACGCCTTGGGGTGCGTTTTTGTTTGGAGGTCGAATGATGTCGGATTCATAATCTCCCAGCTTGAATGTTGGAGTGTTGTGACTAAGAAAACTTTAGACGTATTCGAACAATTGTTCTTAACAGTTAGCTTCCTCCAGATCTTCTAGCATTGCTTTGTGACTGATGTCATCAAAGGCTTCTTTCATATCCAATGCCTTAACGACGTTTTCGCCAACCTTAGAGATGTCCATCAATACTTCTTCCTTTGAAAGTAGTAGAACAACTTGCATTTACAGCTGTGGGCGAAAGCCGAACATATCTTCGGGTGTAAGGTTGTTGTTCTCAAGATAATTGGGGAGCTTGGTGCTCACCAGTTTTTCAAGGATTTTTCCTAAGCAGGACGTTAGGAAGATAGGTCTGATGTTTTCAATGGCAAGTTTTTTCCTGGTTTAGGCATTAAGATCCTAATCACATGTTTCCATACTTGTTGAACAGTTTCAGTGAGCCAATTTCGTTTCTTTACTTTGTAAGAGCTTCAATGGCTTCGTCATTTAGGTTACTTATCATACAATCGGTGATTTTATCTCCATCCCCGGCGGTGTTCCTTTTCTACTGAATTTCACTGCTCTTCTCTCAGCATCCGTAATAGGCTTCTCTCAATCAGGTTGTGGTAATTCTTTATACCTTCCTTTATATGAAGATGTCGTTCCATCTTTTCCCAAGCATTTTTTATTCATGACTTGAATGAGCTCCTCTTTCGTACCACTGTATAAGTGCAGCAATTGTTCGACGGCTCTACTGGTTTCACTTTTTGTCTTCGTGGGGTCTATCATGACTTTCAGTATGTTTCATGCTTTTGCCATACTCAGTGTTGCGTTCAGTGAATCACATTAATTGGCCAAATTAGTTGCAGCTAGTGCATTGGCGTAATCTTCTGCGCACTGTCGGCTATCTCTGATTTTTTCTTTGATTAGACGGTTACGCTTTTGTCTTTTCCATCTTTTCATTAGGCTTATTTTTGCTTCACAACGTTGTAGACGGTGTGAGTCGACCTCAGGGGCATTCCTTCATTTCGTTATTTATTTATTGTACCTTTGTTTTTGACGCCTCATTTCGTCACGCCAATCACTCAAGTTTGCTATATCTGAGGCAGTCAACCTCTGTTCCAGTGATTTTATGAACGCATGTCAATTAGTTATTTTTGAAGTGCCGATCTTTTTACGTATGTAGTCTGTGTGTATAGTGGTGCATACTATGTAATGATCACGGCTAGAATTTTTAGAGTCTGTCTTGAAAGTTACTGTTTCCTAGTCTTGTTGGCATTGGTGGACCCGTCAGGAGTGCCATACCTGTAATTTCTATTTGCTGGTCTGTGTTTTTGCCTTTGGAATCCTGAGTGAAGTACCCCAGCTTGGGTCTTTTGAATCAAAGTCCCCCACCACCATTAGCGTGTTCCGCTTCGCTAGTTTTGCTGCAACTTCGAAGAGTTTGTCGAAGGTTACCTTTCTTTATCGAGGTGGGCTGTAAATGTTGAGGATGAAAGTACTTTTTTCTTCTCTTTATAGAAGATATTGATATTGATATGTGAGATTTCGATTTCTTCCTTTGGTTTATGCTGTATAGCGGTTATAGATTTGTGGACTAATGTTGCCACTCTCCGTTCGTTGTTATTATTCACAGCTTCACTATGAGTCTCGCAGCTCTCCATTCTTCGCCTTATTCCGAACTCTTGGACAGCTATCACAGCAGGTGGCCTCGGCTGCATGGCCACCAGCTGTGAAAGCTGTTTCTTTTACTGTTGAAGTCCCCGACAGTTCCACTGCCATATATTTCACTCTTCCGTAGCTTTTCTTAGTCGCTTATGTATTGCCAGTAGCTTCTTGCGTCATGTTAAGTAGACCCGGCCTGTTGTATGCCCTTAGATGGCTACCATTGCTATGCTTTGTCAACGCCTTCGTGAGTTCTCTCTGTTGCGCTGGAATGTTTCTTTCCAACACGTCAAGTTTTCTGTCTACCTACCCCATGATCTCTTCGATGAGGGAGGCTTCTTTCTGAATCGCTATCGTGACCACAGTGTCGCCATTCAATATTGATACACTTGGGTGCTGTTGCTGTGCCGCCCTGCCGATAAAAATTGAGTGGGTTTTTCTTGTGGTTGTTGCTGCTGTTTTTGTTGGCTTTCAAGTTGCCTATTTTGTCTTCCTTAATCCACCCCTCTTACATGCATTAACACTAGCTCTCGCTGAAATCACGCGAGCTGTGTGTTTGTTGATTGTGCTTGCTTTGGAGGAAGTTCGGAGGCTGCTGCTGCCCAGCTTGCCCTCGATTTCTGGTGGTGCTGCTGTTGCTGTTGAGGCTGTTGCTGGTGTTGCTGCTATGGTTGCTGCTACTGTTGATGGTGGTGCTGCGGCTGCTGGTGCTGCAATGTCTTGAGCTTCTTGTTCCCGTTCGCCTTGCTTTCTTCTCGCCAATCGCCTTTGCAGCTGGAGTGGTCCTGGGATTAGGATCTCGACCTTTATCTGGAGCGGAAACTGGATCTGAATCTGGAGCGTAATTCCGCGTCAGACCACTCTGTTAAATCTATATCCTGCCTTTCAGTGCTGAACCACCGATGCTTCAGTATTTCTACGGATCGTTGTCCATTTGGTACCTGGGCTGCTGTAGCTGTTCTTTTCCCCGTTGGGGGACCTTTTTAAGCCTTTTAGTGTATTCCTTTGCCACTGTTAGATGATTCCCGCCACATAGTGCGCACTCGAGAACGCACTTGTGGTCTTTTCGTG
Organism: Rhipicephalus microplus; assembly: GCF_013339725.1. Taxonomy (NCBI): domain Eukaryota; kingdom Metazoa; phylum Arthropoda; class Arachnida; order Ixodida; family Ixodidae; genus Rhipicephalus; species Rhipicephalus microplus. The sequence goes on along the minus strand of NC_051169.1, from coordinate 137,844,153 downwards.
GGTATTTGCGCCTGGAGCCATCTTACACTGTCCCCGTAGGTGTTGCACAGATGTCAGTCCTGTGGCCTTGAATTTTACGCAGTTTACAATAATGTCTTGTGTTTTGGTATAGTAGACATGGCATCTCACCATCATGTTGATACAAAAAACGTGGTAACAGTGGGTTCATCTAAGGTTATTATTGCCATCTGAGATTTTCCTAACATGTGTGCTTGCGTGATTGTGACGCCTTGTGTGCGTACTCTAATGTTGTTCAGAAGCTCTTCTTCCGTTGTTTCGCTTTCCAGTCTATGTACGACTCCCTTGAGAACTGCCTCGGATGTAGAAATGTAGGTAGGTATTCACGAGACGTCTGGGAATCTTAAGGTCGAGCGCCTTGATTTTGAAAGTTTATTCGGCGGCGTGCTCGTGCGGAGTACGAGCAATGATAATGTTATTTATTTATTTTTATACTGCAGACCCTTAGGTCCAAGCAGGTGGGCAGTTTTAGGAGGGCATATTTGATACAATAGGCGAAATAAAAATTGTTTGAAGTGAGTGTTTCATACACTCATAGTGAGCACAGGGAGCGACTTAGAAAACTATTTTGTAATAATTCATGTACCAGACAAAAATAGAAAAAAAAGACACCACAAATTCATACTTCATATGTTGTGCGATTGAAGTGAAAATAAACACATGATAAATGCGAAACAATAAAAACAAGAATTTTTAATGTTCAAGCCAAGAAAGTAATGTATACATATGTGTAAAATACGTACAGCACATACAAGAAGAAAAAGAAATGGAAAAGTAAAGAAAACGCTGGCATAAAAGATCGGAAACCTGGACTTGCAAGACAATATTATTTAGAGCGAAGGAGAAATAGATTCTATGAGGATCCTTAGTTGTTTCGTTCCAAACTGAAACCGGGTGGGGAAAATATGAGTACATATGAGCATCTGTCCTGCAGAAATAAATTGTTAGAGATTTGGCGTGATGATGCATTGTGGGTCTAGTTGATAACGATGTCAAGTACGGGGATGGCTCAATCGCATATTTGTGGTTCAGAAGAAGAAAAAGAAGGTCAATTTTTATCTGTTTTCAACATGTGCCAAGAAGAGCAATGCTATTGGCGTTAATTATTTCAGAAGGAGAGTGGACTCGTGACAACTTGTTAAAAATGAACCACAGAGCTTTTCTCTGCATTCTTTCCAGACAGTTGATGGTAGTTTGAGTGCATGTGTCCCATACTCCACTCGCATATTCTCATTTAGGTCTTATTAATGAATAAGAGGCAAGTAATTTAACATTGCTTGGGCCAACTTGAAGATTATGTTTTAGAAATTAGAAATTTGTGAATGCAGAGGAACAAACAATATTTATATGTTTATTCCATGAAAAGGTAGTGTTATTGTAACGCGTAAGTATTTAGAGCTATCGACTTGCCTAAAAGGTAAAGAACCAAGCTGGTAAGTAAAAGGCGGGGGCGCTTAACTTACGCGTTATAGGGAGCAGTACGGCTTTATCGGTGTTCAAAACCATCCCAGTTTTTCACACCACTGCAATACGTTATTCAAGGTGCTATTTACTTCAACCTGATCATCGAAATGAAAAATTTCTTATAGTATTACGCAGTCTGCAAATAATTGAATTTGAACACCATGGCTTACTACGTTAACAGGAGCATTATTATAAGCCAAGAAAAGCAGGGGGCCTAGGAAACTGCCTTGTGGCATTGCTGAAATGACTGCCCAAGTTTCAGGACGTTTACCTCCGATGGCCATAGGTGGCTTCCTGTTAGTCAGATAAGCAAAACTCATTCAACGAATTGTTCAGGGATACAAAAAACTCTAAGCTTTATGATCAGTTTTTCGTGCGGAACTTTGTCGAAAGCTTTGCTAACATCAAGAAATACTATGTCTACTTGGTTGTTAAAATCAAGAGATGAAGCGAACGAATGAACTACAGTTATTAGTTGCGTTATGATTGAATACCTTTTTCAAAAGCCATGCTGATGTTCTGTTAGTGCAGCATTATTTTCTAGGAATTCGCGAACATTTTTAGCTATAACATGTTCCACAAGTTTGCAGCATTGGAGTGTCAGTGAAATAAGACGATAATTTTGTATAAGTGTCCGGTCACCTTTCTTGAACACAGGGACAACCCGCTTGTATCACCTCCTCATACAACGGAAAATATTCGCCTAAATATTCTGCAGAGCCCATTTCTGTGTTCAAAGCTTGATCGTCTGTGTCCATGGCTTGCTTTGCCGTAGCCTGGTCGTCGTCCATCGGGTTGTTGGCGGCAACATTTGCACACCCAGGAGAGTTGCTGATAGTCGATGTACTGTTCCCCAGGCCGCCGCAAGTCTTAGCGTGGTGTCTGGGTATGCCAGGTCTTTGGTCAATTCAAATTCGAAGAATTCGGTGTCCTTGTCCTGATACCTGGCTGTCAGAATGATCGCGTCATACTTCCAGATGCACTCTATGTTGACTCTAGAGGAGCCACGAAGTTTAGCGCGAAAACATGCAAAATGTTGAGGAGCCGAGACAAACGCGTGCAATCAACTTGACGTTACCACATACACCTAAGAAGAAAACCATTTGCCATTATCTACATGTTACACTCTAAATGTCGTCGAACGACGACCGTCTTGCGTCTGAACAGAGTGAACAAAACGTTCATTTGATGTTCTGCAAAACAAAATTGGTGAATGGTATTCTGCAGGCGCTGCGTTAGAGTGCCTCGAGCGTATGGCGGAGGTGAACGAGCGCATCTAGGCACGCTAGACACAAGTGCCCTCTGGCAGTTATCTTCGAAAACGAAGGCGTGCAGCCCGTGGAGAAAGATGCGCGCCAGTCTCGGAGGTGATAAGGCGTAGAACGCAAAGTGACAGGCAGGTGCCACCACCGTGACGTCGTAGCGAAGCGTTTGAAGCACCTTTTCGAGCATCGCGTTGCACTGTCAGCGCAGCGCGATTAAACGCTACATTGCTTAGAGTTACTTGTGTGTGTCTTTTCTAGTATGAAGGTAGACATAAAAAACATCGAAGCATTGTTATGGTGCCTCATATATGCGCAATAATTGCTTTTTAATTGACCATCGCACAACCATGAACGCTCAACCTTGAGCAATATTGGTGGGCGCTGCGGATGGGGTTGCCCGTTAGATGCCGTTTGAGGTATCGTTAGGGCAGACAAACAAACAAAGGTACAGACAGACAGACCAAAAATTTTTCAGTCGAAGGTTCCCAAAAAAGACTGTCGTCTTTAAAATTGGCAGATCCCACGTACAGTGGGAATCGATGATGTGCGAATCACGAATGAGGAATGATGATATGTCACTTTAAAATCAGCCCAGCGTTACAAGGTGAAGTTAAATGATGCCGTACATGACTTCTGTGTCATGAGTGATATGTTTGGATGTGTCGTGTACCATCGTCATCTACTCACGTCACGTGATACAAAATTTAGTATATGTGGAGCTAACAAACCGGCCTTAAGCACGCTATGAGCGTGGTATGTTGTCATGTTCTTACATGGCACGCGTGTCCAGATTATCAAGTTTGCACCATTCATATATTTCGTCATCCATTGATGTCAAGTAACATCCAATTTGTTATATGCGAAGCTAGGAAAACGGCCGCGAGCGCATCGTGAAAAACCAATATACTACAATATAGCGTTGACGCGTGCGCACACTGGGCACAGCGACGCTACGTTACCAAACGCGAGCAGGGAGCACTTTATAATCTGACGCCAGGCACGACCAGCGTCTGTCGGCGCAGCCCGACGGCAACTGGCGTGAAATTCAACATGCTGCATTTCGGCATTTTGTGCTGCTGCGTTATCCAGACAACACTGCGTCTCTCTCTTTTCTAACGGAGGGACGCCGGACGCGCTGAAACGCACATGCTTCAAAGTGACGCAGTGCGGCGTGCGCCTGCGAATATATGGCAGGACCAGTACCTGGCGTGGCAACGCCAGCGTGACGCGACGAAATGAACGCCGGCGAGCACGCACACAGCGTCAGGTCAAAATGTATTAGCGTCTTGACTGTGGCATGTAGTCATGTTCTCACAAGACAGACATTTCATTATTATCATATTTCCGCCAGTCACATACCTTTGTACGCCATTGACAACACGTAATATCACATTCGACATATATGTAGCTAGCGAAACGGCCATGAGTTTGCATCAGTGTGGCATGTAGTCATGTCGTTGCATGACACGCATGTTATGATTGTTTGGATGTGTCCTGTACCTATTTCGTCCATTCGCGTTACGTAATACCGAGTTGGTACTTGTGAAACTAGCGAAACGGTCGCGAGGGCGTCATGAGCGTAGCATGTAACCACGTTGTTACATGACATGCATTTTATGCTTATCATGTTTGCAACAGTATCATACCTGCGTCAGCCCAATTTGTATAGGTGAAGCTAGCAAAAAGGCCACCAGCGCATCATGAGCGTGGCACGTAGTCATGTTGTTACGTGACACGCATCTTATGAATATCATTTTGTACTAATCCCATAAATTTGTCTTTCATTCACGTACTGTAATACCAAATTTGGTATATGTGATGCTAGCAAAATTTCTGCGAGCGCATCATCAGCGTGCCACGTAGTCATGCTGTTACATTACATGCATGCCCTGGTTTTTATGATAGGGTCTGTCACTTGTTTTCGCCATGTAATCATGCGATACCATACCAGTTTTGCAACAGGCCACGTGAACGAAACCACCGTAGGAGCTGCAGAACCCTGAAATCTAAATTATGACATTCGTGATATTCATGTCATCATTTTCATGCTATGACTAGTCATATATGTTCTTCATACAGCCATGTTATGTCATTCCAAGTTTGGTATCGATACCATTAACGAAATGGCCAGCAGGCCTGATAGTACTAGGCGGCTAGATAGATACGCTCAAAGTCACGGAAGTTCGCTAAAAAATGCTTCGCATTTATTAGTAGGGCAACAGACGCGGACATTACTGCAGGGAGGCAATGGGACGCTGCATCAGCAGATGTGGAAGACAATAGGAAGTGAGCGTCTAGGAACATGGAAAAGATGAATGCGGCCCCAAAGAAGCTTCAACTTCCTAAAAAGATATCAAGGTGAATATCAGACCGAAAAATGGCTTTAGCACAGCTGAATACAGCATTGCTCAGATAGACGGCTGCATGTTGAGAGCAACTGGGCTGACGTCCGAAGAAGTGATAAAGGACTCATTCGCATCAACAAGTGCCAGAACGTCATTGTAGTGAGTACACCATTGCTCGCAAGAGCAGAAAAATACAATGCGATGAAGGCCTTCCACATTAGAGTCAGAACATACGAAGCCACCGCATACTTTACCACACCGGAAGATACGTCGAAGGAAATCATCCGAGGAATGCCGGACTACGATACGTACAAAGATATTGAGCAAAGTCTAGTGAACGAGAGGAACCCTGGCATATTGCACACGCCAAGAGGAAGGGTCAAACCAGTCAGGCCATCATTTTTTTCCAGGGCACGTATGTACCACGTTACGTGTACTACAGTAGTTGTGAGTACCGCTGCGTACTGTACAAGAAGCAATATTAAACGTGTTGCCTGTGCGGACGAATAGGTCACAGATCGGACGTTAGCCCACAGCCACAAGCAAAAGGTGTCGTGGATGTGGCAGCGCTGAGCCTACCGCCGATCATCGGTGTGAGTCTAGGTGCCTTCTCTGCCGCAGGGACCATCCGAGTGGTGACAGGAAGCGCAAGGCCAGGTTTAGGACTCCGTACCACAAGAGAGCACAACAGCACAGTTAAGGCACATAGTATACTTTACTGACAAATTATAAAACACTCTATTCTTCAAAAAACTGTTGAAAGCGTGTATTGTCACAATTTTATAACTGGGCTTGACACAAGAGTATCAAGACATTTTTTGTGTAATTTTTATCATAATAGTGCCGTGCACAAATATTTCGCAAAAAGCGAGCTTCAGCTTTTTTGTACAATATCTGATCGTGTTTTTTTATTTAGACCCGAGCATTTCCCCCTGCATTTCTGCCGCGCCCGGTCGCCCCCGACATGGCGTACATGGTTGAAAGAACCACAATTTAGGCAGAAAAATGGTCGGGCGGCTCTTCGCAGCCGTCGCCCGGTTTTTGCGCCCAGCAGAAGCGCCGCCTCGAGCTCCGCCAGGCAACGCCGCACGAGGCACCCAGCAAGCGACGCCCCCACATAACGACTTTTAACCGCACCCACCATCCTTGCGAAGACAGGATCCACTACCAAAGATGCCACCTGACGCCATCTTTATCGTTGGACAGCCAAAAACTCCCATTGACCTTACAAAGCTGCCGCCATGAAAACTGTACGAAGCCCTGCTGGAGGCCTTGTCGCTACCGGACAAGCCACCAGCTTCCCACGACGAAAAGCGGATTCATACCACAAACAACGCCTTCACCATTAGTGTGCGAAAATACATCCGAGCACAAGCCTACCTTCACCTCACGTCACTGCAGATCGGAGTCCCAACCATCCAATTTCACGTTTACGTCCCACCACCCGACGATGCATTTCGTGGCATCATGTTCAACGCCTACGCAGCTTTACTGATGCAGGAATTTTGAAGGACTTGCAAGAGAGCAACCCAACTATGCCTGCCGTGGATTGCCATCGCATGGGACAGACCAACCACGTACTCGTTATCATGCTAGGAGATTGTTTGCCACGATGGATTCTCTATTATGGCCTCTACATTCGCCTCTACATTTTACCTAAGCGTAGAAGCATGCTTTAACTACCGCAAGGTGGGTCATCGAACTGATCTTTGCCCTCATCCAAAAGGCAGCCGCTGGGCGCATTCTGGCGAGGAACACCCACTGATCCCACATGGCACCGAACAGACATGCCGCGCCCGCTGCATCGTTTTTAAGGGCGGTGACGCAAATAACTGTTCGAACTTCAAATACCGTTTCGTTAAGAAGCCTACGTCGTCCAGCTACGCACTGGCGCAAGCACCCGACGAAGAGCCGCAACCGAAGCAGCCAAGCAATGGTAGAGAAAACGCTTGAGCAACCAGCCGAGACACGTATGAATCGATGGAAGCTGTCTCTTCCCCATCCCAACCACAATCGCAGCCCGTAGGTAAGCGCAAACAAATACCTCTACCGCGTTGCTTCATGCCAAAACCGATATCGCTACGGCGGTCTTCAAAGCAGCATCTGCGGCTCTCACGACCCTAGACGAGAAATTTGAAGTCCATTTCAACACTATGCAACACGCCATTGCGGACACGTACACCTCACTGAACGCCCTGAAGAGTTATACGGAGGCCACCAATGATTGACTGAATGCCTTTAAAGATTACACGGAGTCCACCACCACCGAAGTTCTCGCACGGCTCGAGCACCGCGAGCATTCGCCCAAGTTCGGCCAAGCTGCCATGGTGCAGGCGGGCCAAGAGTCCGCAATGGCTTAATCTTGGCTTGTCCCACAGTGACCGTATGGCAGTGGAACTGCAGGGAATGCCGTGAGAAACGGAGCCACCTGCAGCAGCTCGTACAGAAGCCACAAGCTGATCCACAGGTGACGTATTTGGCCCCGGATGTTATCGCCTTGTTAGGGATGTCAACTCTCTCCACCCTCCCCAGTTACATGGCCTACCATCAGCTTGATACACACGCTTCCCCCTGCACATTCACGCTTGTTCACAGTGCCCCGCCGCCGTGGCCTAGTGGCAAAGGTACTCAGTTGCTGACCCGCAGGTCGCGGGTTCGCATCCCACCTGCGGCGGCTGAATTCACGATGGAGGCGGAAATGTTGTAGGCACATGTGCTCAGATTTGGGTGCACGTTAAAGAATCCTAGGTGGTCGACATTTCCAGAGCCCTCCACTACAGCGTCTCTCAAAATCATATGGTGGTTTTGGGACGTTAAACCACATATATCAATATATCAATCAATTAATCAACGTTCGTTCACAGCGGCCTCGCAGCTGTACAGCACGAATTGGAAGCAACGGGCATTCAGCATGCTGTCGTAGAAATTCTACCACGTGAACGCACAAGCAAGTCGCCTCCTCACTGAGATGATCGCTCTCGTCGGAGACGCGCAGCTGCTCTTCTTGCTCGGCAACTTTAACGCACGACATCCCGATTAGGGCTACACGCACACGGATCCGAAAGGCAGAACGCTATGGTCGTTAGTAGAAGACGTTCGCCTTACCCTATTTGACGATGTGCAGCAGCCACCCACATGCATATGAAAGAGTGTGAGCCATGATACATTGTCAGACCTACCACGCTGCAAGAACGTTATGTGGGGTACTTGAGACAACACGGGCCTTTTAGTGGGAAGTGACCACTACATCCTCGCGATGACAATTCAAACGTGCCTCAGCAAGAAGCCAATACACACAGCTCGCACGAACGATTGGCCTAAATTCCGCCAGTTGCGTGAACAACAAGTCTCCGACATCATTACGGATATCAATGAATGGTTCGCTTTTTGCAAGAGCACACGCAAGTCACAACCCATGAAGTGGAGACGACCACCGACTTGCCCACAATCGACTCTTGCCTCCTCCACTTATGGGACGCACACGCTGGCCTCATGCGGAGGGTGCGCCGGCAGCGTCACAATACGAAATTACGCTGCCGCATTGAAGCACTAGCGCGTGAAATTGAGCACCACAGCCTCGCCCTCGCGAGACCGTAGTGGCGTCAGATGTGTGACAGTCTCAACAGGCAGATGAGCTTCAAGAGAACGTGGAACCTACTACGACACTTGCTCGATCCCTGTGCGTCCAAGTCGTCTGCGCACAAACAGTTTCTTCGGCTGCAACATTGTTGTCTTGGCGCAGACTTTGAGCTGCTCGAAGAGTTGGCTCGTCGTTACGTGAACCTCGCTCAGTCGAACGTGCCACCGTAGGGCTTTCCTGTGTACAGCAGCAAACTAAATCCAAAACTGGACGAAGATGTTACGGAGGCGGAAATCTACGCCGCAATGCCCACACTTTGCACAACGTCGGCGCCTGGTCATGATGACGTAAGCAAGAAGTCCCTCCGAGATCTCACTGGGAAATCGGTGGCTGTACTCACGCGGTACGCTAATGAGTGCTGGCGCTCGGGCCACATACCACAATAGTGGAGACACGCGAGGCTTGTATTCATCCCCAAACCAGGCAAGGAGATGAACATCGCCAACCTGCGCCCCGTAACGCTTACAACTTGCATTGGCAAGCTAATAGAACACGTTGTCTTTGCCCGATTACAGAGCCGTTTTGAAGAAAGTGACCTTCTCCCTCCCACGATGCTCGACTTTCACACCCACCTATCGACGCAGGACGCTAGTGCAAATACATCATCACCTCCTTCGCACTCCGCTGAAGGCTAGCTCTCGCGTCGGGCTCGGTCTACAGCTTCATAAGGCATTCGACTAGGTGCGACACAAAGCCATCGCCTCAAACATTGCCGCCATTGACCCGGGTGAACGTACGTATAACTACGTATGTGACTTGTTTTCGAACTGTACTGTTGAAATCTCGTTAGCCGGTGGCTCCGCGTCTAAACAACTCACACTCGTAGACAGAGGCACCCTTCAAGGAGTGGTTTTGTCACCATTTCCATTTACCTTGCTATGCCCACGCTGCATTCTTCACGCGATGGCATGGTGGGCATTTGTCATACAATCTACGCAGACGACGTCACGCTGTGGACGACTACAGGTTTAGACGGCGTGATAGAGGAGACCCTTCAACGTGCGCCTGACGCCATTGTTAGCTACGCTATGCAGGCAGACCTCACGTGCTCGCAAAGCAAGTCGGAGTTCTTGTTGCTTCGTCCTCCAGACCACCATCGGAACAAGTACCCTCCCCCACCGGCCATCCAAATCTATGTCAATGATGTAGCCATACCACAAGTTGACCACACACGCAGTTTAGGCCTATTCATTTAGGCGAATCAACGGAACACCATCGCACTAGAAAGCATCACCGTTGCCGTCATTCAAACAGCCCGCCTCCATTCTCGCATGTCCGCTCGAAAGCAAGACATAAAAGAAAAGAGCAACTCCAGCTTATCCACGCCTTCGTCATATCTCCTCTCACGTACGCGCTACCCTACCTGCGCCTACTGAGATTCTAGAGGGACAAACTGGACCTACTTATTGGCAAAGTGTAGAAGACGGCTTTTGGAGTCATTCGCACGACCTCTACGTCACATCTCCTAAGCCTTGGTATCCACAACACTGTCAACTGAGTGGTGGGCCCCGCTACGAACCCAGAGGACACCGGCGAGCCCCTCATATCCTATCACGAAATCGCTCAGCACTATCGCCTCACACGTCGACCAAAATCACTGCCGCATCCCTAACTCACGAAACCACAAGAAATCACATGGCGTCGCTTCCAAACAAACTCGTTCTCGTGCCCGCAGGTATACGCACATATTTACCCCAATTTGTTCAGTGCGCATTGCTCCGTCGCCTTCCTCTTTCTTGAGACCGCAGCGAGGATCCACCCCCGCCTGATCTCCTGACCACTCCCTCGTCCGAGGTTGGGAAAGAGTACTGCGAGATACGAGCCTGGAAGTACAGCTCCAGGCCATACAGTGAACTGAGGAGGGGGCGGCCGGGCACGACCTGGTCACCATTCTTCTGTGAATTTTTTTTACGTAACTAAAGTTGTCTCTCCCTCTCTCTCTCTCTCTACTTTCACCCACTCTGTTTACTGGTCACTTTGATCTTCATAAAATACTGAGGTAATGGTGAAGACCCATTCGAAAACAAACATTCCGCCCTAAGTGCGAAATTAAAGAACGCAGTGGTGAAATGCAGTAACATGGAGAGATCCAATGGTGAACAACCATCACGATGCGCTTCAACGATAGTATTTAGAATAGATAAAATGCACTGTTTTTATGATGATGCTGTGCGCAAGTGAGGCCTAGCTATAGCACACAATTTCCACGTGGGTTCTGTCAGAAAAAGCATACTAATATTTTCCAAAAACAGCATCATGAATAAAACGTAAAAAAGGAGGTACAGGTCTGAGGTTTTTAAGGTCTTTAGGTTTCCCTTATTCTTCGCAATACGCAATATGTCGTTTTTTGTGCTGCACAAGTTGTTCAGAAGTGTCTCCGCTGCAGCACTTACAACATTCTTGATTACTTCCTTTGCAAAATTACCAGAGTCACACACATCTATGTCCTCATAGTCTGCAAGGACAGAAAACAAAAGGCTGACAGTGGTGTCCTTCTGCACAGCATGGCTGAAAAATCGCACAGAGTACCCTGGTGCACTGAGCTTGTCTAATATAATTTAAGTAAGCAGCACAGCGTTAACTAGAACTGCTCGTGGAAACTCCAGCCCACACTTCGACATCTTCGTAATTAATTCATTCTCAGCATCATTTAGGTCGACGTTTTGCATCACAAGGTTTGCTCTTCAAGATTCGCATGTCAATTTCTTTAAAGCTGCATGGGCACAATAGCCGGCAACATATGTTACTGCAAGAAGCTTGACGCTTTTTTGTGAATGTTAGAATCAGTCACAGCGACGTCAATTTTGGCGTGCGCTGACGGCACACCTGCCCTTCATGTGTTCGCACTTGGTGCTGGTAGCATGTCTGAGTCAGGCAGGTTTCGGAACGCACCGAAGCATACCCCCATATGAAATTCAGCAAAAAGGACGAGCGCAGTTTTAAATTTGTCCCCCACATTACCGATCCGTCGAATACCTTCCGAGGGGTCATCCGTAATATTCCTAATGAATACACGTACCTGAAACTATCTTGTCAAGTCTATTGGATGATGACAAACTAGGCCTCATCCTGACCAGACGTCGTATGGGTTCCACAACGTTCATCTTGGTCACCTTCAGAGCTACGTACGTGCTTTTCTGCATAAATTACAAGGGCGACATTACCAGGTGCGTACCCTATCGTCATAAGACGGAAGCCTGTAATCTGTGCCACAAACTTGGCCAAAGACCAGACATATACCAAGGTGCCTTTCAGTCTTTATGTCCATTGTGTGGCATTTCTAACCCAATCCTTGATCACGATTGTGAACCTAAGAGTGTGGTGTGCAACAGTGACCACCCCAGCCGCTCGCCCTAGGGCCCACAGCTCTACAAACCCAAACCAAAGTACGCATCCTCAACTTTCGAGCAACATGCAGCTCTACTCCTCGACCCAAGCACATATCTCCAGAACGCCCCTAGAGGACGCTCACCCACCATCATAAGACAAGAAAGCTAAAAAAGTCGCAGTCACAGACAAAGCCGCAACAAAAGTATTTATCAAGAACTCATTGCCGGACTGGCCCAGGACAAGAGGTGAGCTGGGCTGATGTAGCCTCCCCAGAAAGCTCCATTCAAAAGCAGCTCAAACTATTGCAGGTTGAGATGGCTAAATTGAGGGCAGAAAATGCAAAACTACGCCTAGAGCTTCAGTCCTTCAAACAAGCATCTACCACCCACACCTCCCCGCCTCATTTCTCACCCCAACGCCTATCTCACCACCACCAGCTACTATCTCAACCACTCCTATAGCTAGAGACCCCGCTCAATCACCTGCGCAAAAAAGAAAGTCTCCAACTACCACATTGTCATTCGAAGAGCGAGTAGACCCAGTCTTAGCAAAACTAGAAAAGGTTGACAAAAATGAAGAAAAAGTAACTAAACTCGAGTAAAAATTAGACAATTTTACTGCATTCTCGAGAGTTTCCTTGCAGAAGCAACATGAATCCGTGGCCTCGATACAAGAAGCCAAGTAGCCGATGCAACAAACCCTAGTTAGGGTCACGCAGTCGATTGACACGGACCACGCTAACCATACAGACCTTGCCCAAGCTAAGCCAAATCTACCTAGCGAAAATGGCTCTTCATAACCGCACCTAACTTTGCGCATGTCGATAGAACCGCAGGGTGTTTCACCGAAAAAAGGCAAACCTCCAGCAGTACATCAATTCACAAATCACCTCTTTCCAAATCATTGCGTTACAGGAAACAAAAGGTGTAGGGCAGCGGCCATGTTATAGAACACATCAAAACCTGGCTGACACCAAACCAAACACCGCTGTCTTATCTCACAAGCACCTTACAGTTATCTAGTCAAAATTTGCTAACATTGACATTGAGCACGACTTTCTCAACAGTACTGCCTGATAATTTTGACTCACCATTCTTGTACACTCCCAACGTATATGTAGACCACACGAGAAAAGCCACCGCTTCCTTTCCTTACTCGCCAGAGCTACATCCTGGGCAGACAAACACACCCTCCTCATAGTGGGGGATTTTAACACCTCCATCCCAGCATGGGGTTACACCGCATCTACACCGAAAGGTAGAGCCCTCCGATTCTATATTCAGGCACATCATTTTACACTGCACAATGACCCGGAGGAGCCTACGCGTTTAGTGAGCAGTGTGAAAAAATATGCATCCCTCGATCTTGCCCTCACTCACAATGTTTCTACAATGGTTTGTACTAACACCCAAACTAATCTTGACAGTGATCATTGCGTTATTATCATCACTTTACAACGAAAACACACACCTATCGCAATCAAACCACAGGTGCCTACAGAATGGGAATATTTTAAAGATACCCGCAACAGCGACTTCCGCTAGGGGGCCAGGCAAGGCTGGTGGGCCTTGCATGGGCTCCGTATTCTACGAAGTTTTTCTTGAAGCAAGACAGCTTTTTTTGGTGCCAACAGTGGTATCTCTTGAAATTCAGCAAGTTGCCGACGCTGCTTGTGAGTGCCTCAAGCCTCTTCGTTCTTGATGACTCTTGCAAACTTCAACTCTTGCTGAGCCGGGGAACGCCACCTCGTTAGTCCTAATGCATCCCGCACCAACGTCGGGCTCGCGCTTCGACGTGCGTGCACAAGTTCATTCGGCAATGCAATGGCATACGAGGTGAGTAGCACAGACCTACCTGCCACAGAATTCAACCCAGAAGAGTGGAGTGTAGTCCTGAATGCCCGACAACGCTCTTCTCGACAGCAGTCAAAATAAACTTAAGAAACGCAGTCAAGTAAAGCGGCGTCAGCTGATTAAACGCCAGCACGCAAAACGGAATCAGCACCCAGCGTTTCCTCAAAGCTCGACGACACAGCTGTGGCACGTCATCACTTAAGACGAGTGCCACGGTTGCCAGTCGATGACTTAAAGATCATTTTTCGTCCGAGTGCAGACGTAGGTCGGGCCCAGTACAACGATGGATAGTTACGAACAGCTGTAGTTGCTTACAGCGGACTGCACTCTGTGGTTGCCAACGAAGATCTTGTGTGCACCAATCTGGCCAAGAATATTTTCATTGTGTCCGCTTGATGCGCCAACTGAGTGCCAACTAGGTAAAAATACGAGCAATCGCGTTACATGGTAAAAAACTGGGATTTCATGCGTACATAGCTCCCTAGGACGAGGCACGGGGAGGGATTATCTACCACGCTTGGAATGGCGAATTACCTCATGACTTGCTTCAAGGATTACGTCAGGCGAATCCCTTTATACCAAAAGCCCAAGTAGGGAACATGGGGCGTACCTCACGCTCAGTGCTCATTCACTTCATGAATGAGGAGCTTCCTCCATCAGTCAAAATCTTTGGCATCCTCTGTGCCATTTTCAACTTTCGACTGAAAGTAAAAGCGTGCCTAAACTGCAGACAAGTCGACAACCAACGAGATGTATGTCCTTTGCGAAATCGCCTCACTTGCTCAAGCTGCGGACAGAAACACCCGGAGGAGTATCCCTGCACTCCGCAGTGCGTCATCCGTGGGGACGCTCACAAGACACGCAACAGGGCATGTCAACAACGCTTTCAGTGTGGCTTCAGTCATCTCTCTCGGCCAAGACAAAGGCTGCAACCAGAGCACCGGCAGGAGCAGATCAAGTTCCAGCTCGAGAAGGAATTTTTTCCAAACATCAACGATTGAAAACCTAGCAGCAAAAGCAAAAGTCCTGGAAAGATCGTAGCAGCAGAGGCAAAACTTCTGAACGAGGCCATAGCAGCAGAGGCAAGAGTCCTGAATGAAGTGCATCACAAAGCCGTGGCTTCGGCATCAAAATTGAAAAGGTGAGCTGGGCAAAGCAAACCTGCTGCTGCTGTTGTATGCTCTCTGACGCTAAGGAAACTTCTAAAACTCAGGAGACTATTGAACGTCTGATGCGAGAAAATCAAGAGTTAAAGCAACAGTTGGCTTAGGTGCTGGAACATATAGGTGCACTCACAGCTGCCGCACCTGCGTCTTCTACACCCCTATTGATCTCCCCCTCTATAAAGCGCCTGATATGGCCGCCGAGTCAGAGACCAATATTAAAAATTCTCCCCACAATCAGCAAACAAGGAAAAGACAGAGCAGCCCCAGTCCTCGGAGGATGAGTTTGAATGCACCAGTCAAAAAATTCGGAAAAAACACCGGGAACTCAAACAAAAGGTTGATTTAGGCTTTACGCAAATTGCTGAACGCTTCACTAAGAGCGAGAGTATTCTAGACGTGTTAGTTGCTCGGCTTGAATCTCTTCCACAATCTCAAGCCTCTTCAACGCTCTCACAGCCATAGCCCCCTCCTGCATCCTTGCCTTATCCTCACCCTCTTCACTCTGCATATGGCAATGAAATTACGTGGATAAAGAAACAAGAGAGACAATCTCTCACTTTATATAGAGCGGTCTACACGGGCCCCTGATGTCACCGCCGTACAGGAGCCTTTAAAAGCTTGTAAACTCCTTGGATATCAGGCTGTACATTCGCATCCTAGCTTCCCATGGGCTACCACGTATTTACACAGGAATATCTCGTTTATAGCGCACGATCTCTCCGATCTTTACAGCGACTGCTTTCTTCTTGAACTTCTCCCGCATCTTACAGGACAAGGCACATATTTTATTTTGAATATCCATTCTTATCCCAGAGATGGCCTCACTGATGTTTTTGGAGCAACCGATAAGGCCTTCCAACTAGCAAACTCTGCTTCCATAGTTGTAGTGGGTGACTTTAATGCCCGGCGCCTAAATTGCGGTTACAGAAAAAAAACTGGGAAGGGCACCAGCCTTTTTAATTAAATTCAGCGAAACAGGTGCACTCTAGTCACTGACTGCATGCTGCCAACACAATTTGGCAACAGTGTGTGCAGAGATACCACCCCAGATCTTACTTTCACTAAAACATGCGACCAGCTCACTGGGCACACACTGGGGTCAACCTCGGCAGTGATCGTTACACTGTCCCATGCCAATTTTCGTCCACAGTTTCATTTAAAATCTACTGTTGACTGCGACAAATTTCGCAAAATCCGGAACCGAAATTCGAAAAAAGAAATTCAAGACTACAAAAACTGGGGGTCTCAGCTTAAACAAGATGTATCTCTTAGCGAAAAAGTAGCCCCAGCAGCACATATCCACGATGCAGTAGACAGCAGGCTACTCCACGTAAGGGAGGCCTATCGGAGCTTGGAGAAACGATGGCTCAAGCAAAATTATAATCGCAAATTAAAGCGCAAAATGGCACAACCACTCCAGCTTGTAACTGAACACGCGGCCGAACTTCATCGCAGCAATGGAACCTGATAAGTAAGTGATTCGACGGCACTCTACAGATCAAGAACTCTTCGTCCCTGCTTCGCCTTATGTTAGACCTATGCTCCTCGCGATCTGAAAGTAATAAGCGAATTACAAAACTCTTGTTTGAAGCAGAAAAGCAAAGGTAAGACTTTTAAAATGCTCTTAAAACTAAGTATTTTCCTGGCCCAAGGCGGGAATCATTACCTACCTACTATGGAACTCCCAATCTATACATGGATGCAGCGATTGCAGAAGCAAAAGGTTGGGCTGCACTAAGCAAACTTCGCACCACATCCGCTCCAGGACTATATAGAATTACTAACAAGACACTCCAAAGTTTAGACTTCAAGACAGTGTCCACTCTTACCGATTACTTGAATCAACAATAAGAGCAGGGCAGGCGGCCGCAGGAATGGAAATCAGCTTAAGTGACTTTCATGCCCAAACATAATATGCCTTCAGACCTTAATTCTTTGAGACCGATCTCTCTTACCTGATGTACAGGAAAACTGGCGAAGTATGTGATTCTCGATCGTCTTATTTGCTCCATGGAACAAGAAAAACTCTTTCCCACCACCATGTACGGCTTCTGAGCGGGACTCTCCACTCAGGATGTCAAGCTGCAGCTTAAGGAGGATATGCTAAATCCTACTTTTCAACGCATCACGAGAGTCATCCTTGCATTGTATTTGACTAAGGCTTTAGATAATGTTTCTCACTCCTCGATTTCACAATACCTTTGCGAACTAAACGTAGGCTCTCGCACGCACAAATATGTAGCTGCTTTTCTCAGCAACAGGTCTCTCCGCCTAGAATTAGGCACTTTCAGAACCGATTCCTTCACGCTACGTAGCAAGGGAACGCCCCAGGAATCAATTATGTCCCCGTTCCTTTTTAACGTTACTCTCATACGACTAGTGCGGGAACTTGCCAAACTTTCTTCCATCAATCACTCTTTGTACGCAGATGACATCACAATCTGGGTCAATGCTGGCAACGATGGTGAAATAGAATCGAAGCTTCGGTTGGCCGCTGGCATTGTTGTTAAACACGCCAACAGTATTGCGCTCACCTGCTCGGCGGCTAAAACAAAAATCCTTGTGATTGAGTGTAAAAAACAATACACGTCACATTCAAGTCACCTTGATGACACCTCTATTCGCAGGGTCAGTAAAATCAAAATTTTAGGCTTTAATATTTCTGTCCATAGTTTGAACGCTGACACCATAAAGTTATTCGACACTTCCGTTCATAATACAGCTTCCATCATTAAGCGCATATCCAATCATCATTGTGGCATGAGGGAAGCAGAGACAGGCCACCGCATTCAAGCCTTTTTTCTATGCAGAATTACTTATTCCTTCCTCTAACTCTATCTCTTACCGACGGAGACCGAGCAACTTAACAGACTCATTCGCAATTCCTATCAAACTGCGCTTTATCTCCCTAAATCAACAGCCACGGATAAATCCGTGGCCACGGACAACGGCCACGGACAAACTAGGGTTGCAGAACACCCTGGGAGAGCTTGTAGAGGCGCATATTTACAGCCTTTATCCAAGACTATCACTCAGAGAAACAGGACAACTACTCTTGCGCCGACTTAGAATTAAAGTTCCTGGTCACACCATGGCCACACACGCAGTTCCCGTGACTGTTCCCACCACTCCCCAAAAATACTCACCCAGAACATAATCGGGCGCGACGGGTAGCTCGAGTCAAGTCCCTTCAAAATCGCTTCCCTCCTAATTCTCCCGCAGTCTGTAGACGCAGCCAAATATGAAGATCATCGAGCTTTCGCGATAGCCGTTTTGAACAAATTTCAAAATTTTGTCTATAGTGTGTCTCTTCAATATTCGACAGAATTCCTTGAAGCAGAGGAAACGGCAATTGCTTTAGCCATTGTTCACTCCTCCGCTGAGTATAATTTTTTCGATCCAAAACTGCAATTCTTAATTTCGCCACTTTCCGAAGTCATTATCCAGCTGCGAAATTTCTAGAATCATCTCCTCCACCTGATCACGTCATCACCCTACTCTGGGTCCTTGAGAACTTTGGAAACTCAGGCAACACAGCCGCTTACACTAAATCCCGAGCACTCACCAACCGGGCTCACAGCGACCTGCCTTCGCTTCGAAGTGCCAGGGATCGAATCCTCAGCTATCACGATATCACGCTATTTTGCCGAAATTCCCGCCTAACATATCCCCCAGCGCATAAATCTCTTCCCAGAAGTGACCAAGTTTTGTGGCGCAGACTTCAAACCGTCACAGTGACGACTAATGTTTTTGTCTTCATTTTTACACATGACGAAATCTCGCCTCATGGCAACTTATGTCTTGTACCAGAGCCGACTTCCAGCGCACATTTCTGAATTGTACGAACAAACCCAAGCCCCCGTGACAAGGGTCAAAAGACCAGGAGCGATGGGAGGCTGCTCTGCGCTGCTCGTAACCGTGGTTACAGCTCCGGACAGTGAGCTGAGTGTAGAAAACAGGTTGAAGATGGAGCTCGGAGGCGAAGAAGAAGAAGTAGCAAGGGTCACGCTCTGCATATTTTTTTTTATTTTTCCTGTTCTGTCAACAATAAACCGAAGACTTGTCGGTTCTGCGCTCTCCCTGGTCCTTCTGAAACATGTTGCCGTGACCAGGAGGATCTGAAGACAGACGCACAGACTTCAACCCCATTCGCAACAACGGGTTGAAGAACGAGGCACCGGCATCTGGCTCAAGGACGAACCGTCGAGAGAAGAACGACCGACGACTGTTGGAGACGCACATAAAAAGGCAAGAGCTCTTTCAACACGTTTTAGGCATGAATAAAGAGGTCCTATCGAAGAAGCGGAAGACGCTTCGAGCAAATGTGACGACGATTACGAGCGAAATCGATAAGAAGATAGAAGAAGACGCCGATCAAGCGCAACTTATGACGCTTCTGAACCAGATGAACCGCGTGTCACAGACGCTAAGGCAAGTTAACGAACAGATAGAACCGTTCATTCAAGAAGACAGCGCGGAGGCAGAATTTGAAAGAGTTTTGCATGATGAGATGAAGATCGTCACTGCAACGACAAAAATAGAGGAGCGATTACGCGAGTTAGAACAAGCGACGCAATTGACTACGAGAATAGTGACAGAACAGGTGAGTTCATTGCAAGGTACTAACCGAATCTCGGAGACGCAAGAGCTTGTTAAGTTGCCACGTCTTGAGATGATCAAGTTTGATGGGAAAAAAACAGCATGGCCAAGGTTATGGCATTAGTTCGAGACATCGGTGCATAACAGAGCGAACATGCCGAAGAATAAAAAATTTAATTACCTTAAGGCGTCTCTGAGCGCGGAGGCTGCGTCCCTCATAAAGGTTTGCAGTTTTCTGATCAGAATTACGAGCATGCAGTCGCTCTTTTGAAAGAAACGTTCGGACGAGAAGATAGTTTAAAAGAGAACTACATAAAAGAGCGTGCAAATTTGGAAGCAGTGAAGAGTCCTGAAGATGTAGATGGGATGAAGAAGCTCTTTCAAAAGTTGCAAGTGAACACACGAGCATTGCAGTCATTAGGAGTGGAAATGGGTAGTTACGCCACAGTGATAGCTCCTGTTGTAAAATCTGCGCTACCGGTGAATATGAGGATTGAGATGAAGATGAAGGAGTTAAAGAAAGGTGACAACAGACCAGCAACTATAGAATCGGACTCAGCGTCAAGCGACAGCACGAGCAGTTTGAAAGAAATTACAGAGTTTTTAAACATATATATACGCAGCAGAGAAAAAACTCGAGAGGAAAAATATGACGTTACCCAGTCACCACACAGTTTGAGGCGGACTAGAACAACTGGGCTTCAAAGCACCTCGATGAAAAAATGCATCTTTTGTGAGATGACTGAACACTACACAGAAGATTGCAGAAGAAGCATTAGTATGCAACAGAAGAAAGAAGCCTTGCAACGGGAACAAAGGTGCTTCAGATGCACCTGACCTCACCACACGGCGAAGATATACCGCGCTAACGTACGCTGCAAAACATGCAAGGGAAGGCACGCGACATCCATGTGTCGACCACGTACGCCTGCAGGAAAGTCAGCACAGCAGCAAAGCGCTAATGATGTTGAGCAACTGCGCAAAAGCGCGCAACCTGACCGGTTAGACACTAGCAAGTCCTGCAACATGCACGCACAGCAGTCTGACGAACACAAGTGCAAACTACTGCAGACAGCCTTTTCTTAGACGGAGAGAGAAGACAGCGGGTGCTACGCACGGATTCTGCTGGACAACGGGAGTCAGAGGACATTCATCCTCAAAAGATTGTCAAGAAAACTAGCATGCAAGGTAAAAATATCCGAAAGGATTACTGTAGGATCATTTAGAGGAGGAGAGATGGAACTAGACATGAAAGTCGTCGAGGTCAGCGTGAGGAAAGATCCCTTCTCGGAGCCAGTCGCGATTTAGGCACTGGAGATAGACGTTAAATCCTGTGACGTGCTACTATCGCCACCGTTGACAATACACGAAAGAGCAAGATCGATGAGAATTTGTTTGGCTGATGACAACGAAAAGACGGACAAAGAAAGAAAAAAATGGAAACCTCTTAATAATTGGAGCAGATTATTACTGGACTGTAGTCACTGGTCGCATTTGCGAGATTCATCCAAAGGTAATGGCAATAGAAACAATATTGGGATGGACGGTCCAAGGTCCTGTAGGACTTCATTGTGTGCCGATGAAATCATCGACGGTTATGATACTCAAGGCCAGTGCCAAGTCGGACACGACTGTGGACGAACAGCAGAGATTCTGGGACTTAAAAAACATGGGCATCAAAAAGAAACCAGTAACAAAGATGAACGATGAACATATGCTAGACCACGTCCGACAAACAATGGAGTTCAAGGCAGGAAGATACCAAGTGCGGCTACCATGGAAAAAAAACGTGACATTGGACGACAACAACACCATTGCAGAGAAGAGGCTTATCCAGGTGACCAAAAAATTATGCAAGGATAAAGATGAACTCCTAGCCTATGAAAAAGCTATTATAGAGTACTTTGAGCACGAAATAGCCGAAAACGTCGACGAAGATGCTGGATCCGATATACAGAACAAATTTGTATACTACATGCCGCATCAAGTAGTAATTAAGAAGGACCGAACAATGACAAAAATACGGATCGTCTTTGACGCATCGTCAAGTCAGAATGCAGGTGAATCCTTGAATGACAACTTGGAAAAGGGGCCAAACGTAAACCCCGACATCACAAGCTTGCTGATGAACTTTTGACTTCACAAGATTGCTATGTCAGCCGACGTGGAAAAAGCATTCTTGCAGATAAAGATACATGAAAATGACCGAGACGCTGTGATTCATGTGGTGGGAAAGAATACCCAGCGAATATATGTCAACCCCGAAGATAAAAACATGGAGGATGACGAGGGTTACTTTCGGAACTACACCAAGTAGCTTCCTTCTAGCGGCCACGGCCACAATTCATCGACATTTGAATAAATTCGAAGAAAAATATCCTGCAGTTGTGGCGCAACTCCGAAAGGAATCTACGTCAATGACGTTTTACTAGGAGCCGACGAATACTCGACATCGACAAAGATATACAAAGAAGCACGAGATAATTTTCGCTATGCGGGAATAAATTTAAAAAAATGGATTTGAAATGACGCCGAGCTAAGGAAACTCTTGGATGAAGAAGGAGAGGATCTGGATAGAGGGATAAGAAAAGAGGGACAAATCCAGATTTTGGGACTGAAATGGAATTACGTAGACGACGTGTTGAGCTTTCCTGACAATACATGGCGAAATGACAAGGACATGAGACAACTCTCAAAAAGACAGGTTTTGCAGGACACGGCAAAGCTATATGATCCTTTGGGTTTTTTGACACCATTTTCAGTCAGAGCAAAAATATTGCTGCAAAAAATTTGGATGAATAAACTGAAATGGGATGACCCGTTACCAAGCCAGCATAGATCAGCTTGGAAGGACTGGTCGGAGGAGCTTCAGCCCTTAGATGACTTCACCGTTAACAGATGCTATGACAACAGGCACGCTGAAGTGAAAGTATCGACTCTACACGTGTTCTCCGATGCGAGTCCAATGGCGTATGGAGCAGCAGCATACATTGTAACAGAATACTACGATGGAAGCAATGAAGCCAATTTAGTCATTGCAAAGGGTAGAGTCGCTCCAATCAAAAAGATCACACTAGCAAGATTGGAGTTGTTGGCGGCCACAATATCAGTCAGATTGGCCAGTCATATAACTGAGAATTTCATCAGGAAACTTAAGAGTGTCAAATTCTGGACTGACTCTCAAATTGTGTTATGCTGAATAAAGTCAAACAAGACCAAAGATCTGTTTGTTCGCAACCGCGAAGCAGAAATTAAGAGGAAGTCCAATGAGAGTCAATGGGGTTATGTTAAAAGTGATGAAAAGCCTTCGGATTTGATGACAAAGGGGATGAAGATGACACGTTTGCTGGACAGTGAATTATGGTAGAAAGGCCTCACGTGGATCAAGAATGAAAAACAAAGGCCTCATTATGACATCACGCAAGAATCGGACAGTCATGACAACAAAGACGAAGAAAAGACCATGGCAAGCTTAACTACCACCACGGGTGAAGAAAAGATAATTGATGTGAGCAGATTTAGATCATACAAGAAAGCGTTACGCGTTACCGCGTGGGTGATGTGTTATATAGAACACCGACAAAAAGAAAGGAAAACAGGTTCGCTGACAGGAGTTCAAGTACTGACCGGAGAAGAATTGGACAAGGAAGAGTTTGTGCTGATTAAGCAGGAGCAGAAAACGCTACAAAATGCAGTGACACGAATATATGACAACATGAATCTGTACGGCACGAACATCTTCGAAGATGATGAAGGTGTCCTGAGAGTAAAAGGGAGGCTTCAGTGGAGTGATTCGAGCTTTGATGAGAAGCATCCTATTATTTTACCAAGAGAAAGTCACTGTTCAGAACTCCTAGTTCTGAACGCGCATCAAGTAACAATGCACGGTGGCGTTGCGGCAACATTGACACATCTAAGAACGATTTTTTGGATTCTGCGTGCCTGACAGATGGTGAAATATGTAATAAAGAAATGCATCACATATAGGAGATTCAATTTTAGACCAATGGCACAAGAATTTCCACCACTACCAGCTGACAGGATAACACAGACGAGGCCATTACACACTGTTGTTATAGACTTTGCTGGACCGCTAAATGCTCGAGAAGAAAAAGGCGAAAAAGTTACAAAGTTTTACATTGTGATATTTAGGTGTGCAGTAACAAGAGCCATACCAATGGAGTTGGTCAAGAGGATGTCATCAGAAGCGTTTATACAAGCATTCCGAAGATTCGTAGCTAGAAGAGGATTGTGTACTATTTACAGTGATAATGCAAGAGCATTCAAGAAATCTGAGAAAGAGATGAACAAGATATTAAAGATGGAAGATGAAAGGGTTCAACTGTATACCAGTAACCTGAAAATAAAATGGAAGTTTATTGTAGAGTTAGCTCCATGGTGGGGAGGATTTTATGAAAGACTGATCAGAAGCTTTAAGACATCCATGGCAAAAACTATAGGTGTTCGACGTTTGGATGAAGAAGAACTACGGACTGTGGTTGTTGAAGCAGAAGGAGTACTTAACAACCAGCCTCTTAATTATGTGTATGACGATCCTAACGAGCCACAACACATCACACCGGCGGACGTTATAGGAGGCAGGCAAGCAATGAACAAGCCGGGAGAAAACAGACTCGAAGAATACAGTTTGCTGAATTACTGGAGTGCAAGAAAACAGGCAATGATAACATGGTGGACCAGATGGAAAAAGGAGTACCTGAGGGAGCTTAAGTGTGCCATCAGAAAAACAGAGCGTCACACAAATGTACAAGAAGAAGATGTACTTCTGCTTGGAGAAGCGCGAAAAAGAACTCAGTGGAAACTCTGCAAGGTCGAAAATATTTTCCCAGGCAAGGATGGACTAGTGAGAACATGCTTGCTTCGTACACCTGAAGGAAAATTAGTCAAGAGGCCGATTCAACTGTTGTATTCGCTTGAAGTTTGCTTCGGTTGAATCTGGCCGGCGAGAAGATGTAGAAAGGGATTGAAGATGGAGCTCGGAGGCGAGGAAGAAGAAGTAGAAAGGGTCACGCTCTGCATATTTTTTTTATTTTTCCTGTTCTGTCAACAATAAACCGAAGACTTATCGGTTCTGTGGTCTCTCTGGTCCTTCTGAAACACTGGGCCAGAAGGATCACCGATGCACAGCAGTGCCCGGCCACCTAGAGTGGCCCGAGGGGCCGTCGTCATCCTGCTTCTACTTCCACTGCCACCCCCCCTCAAATGATTCCTTCGTGAATCAATAAAGTTGCTTGCCTACCTACATACTGCAACAGAACCGCTTCCTTACGTATTGCCGACTTTACTGAGTGAACTCCACAGCTCCAAAAAAACGTTGAAATCCACACAAAAACTCTACGCACCGACACTCCGTTAACTACTCGCGACTTCAACCTTCTCCATATGTGGGAAGTAAAACAGTCACTTCTGTGACGGCGGAAACACCAGCGCGACCACAGGAAACTTCGCATTAGGATAGCGAAGCTGCATCAACTAATCGAGCGACACACGACCCAATTGTCGGCACAACAATGGGGACAGCTTTGTGAAGGAATGCATGACCACCTCAGTAATAAACGAACGTGGCAACTGCTTAAACATCTTCTAGACCCCAGTCCTTCTCACACACGGCACTGTCACGCTATCACTAACCTGTTACGCAAGCACAGTGACAATTTTGAAAAACTCTTCAACAACCTCCACACGTTGCCATCGGCCATTCCATGCTGATTGCGCCGGTTCTCGTACTCCACACGTTGTATTTACCTAAACTACGTAAGAATTCTATACCATCTCACACAGGGAAACCTAATGAGTCATGAGATGTGCCAATAACACAGGCGGAAATTAGGCACGCCCTCGCAACACTCCGTACCACATCGGCTTCAGGCCCCGACAACGTTACCAACAAATAACTTAGAAAGCTTGACCCTACTTCAAATGAAGCTTTGACTGAGTATTTTACCAACTGTTTTGACACGGGCACCCTTCCGACTTCGTGCAAAGGTGCCAACATCATATTTATACTTAAACCGAACAAAGCTCCCTTAGCAGCTAATCTGAGGCCCATTTTCTTAACATCGCATCTCGGAAAGACAATGGAGCAGGTTGTACTTGCACGCCTCCAGAGTAACGTGGAGGAATATGGACTTCTGCCTCAAGAAAAGATTGAATTTTTGGCCTCACTTTAGGTGCAAGATGCGTTACTTCACCTTAAACAAGACATCGTAACTCCTAACCAGAGCGACGACACTCAGGCGATCCTTGGTCTGGATATACATGGAGCATTCTTTCACGTAGCCCACTCAGCTATATATGCTGGCCTCAACCGCATTTCTTGTGGCGCTAACATGTACTCCTACTGGAGAAGCTCCCTTACAGACCACACAGCTACATTAACATTGGCACCAGAACATTCCTCACCCTTTACACAAGGCAGCTTCGGAACACCTCAAGGGTCAGTGCTCTCTCCAATGCTTTTTAACCTGGCCATGCTACCTATACTGAACGCTCTTCAACGTACCCCTAACTTGAACTTCTCCATCTATGGCAATGATATCACCTTGTGCGTGAAAGGAGGCTCAGATGAACATGTTCAAGACAACGTATAAACAGCTATAGATATAATAGCAGCATTAACATTGCAGATGAGGCTCTATTGTACCCCGTGTAAATCAGAGTTACTCCTTCTACCAACTCATCGTCGGAACGAACACGTCCCAATGATTGAAGTTCACATAAATGGGTTGCTCATTCCTAGAGTATCCCACATTCATGTGCTCGGTTTATTATACAGAACAACCGACTTATTACGCACACACTTGAAGCTTTACACAATACTTTCTAAAACACCCTAAGAATGATAGGAAGAATCTCAGGGGAAAATGGAGAGTCAGACCAAGAGTCAGACCTTCTTCGTATATTAGAAGCTTTTGTTGTTAGTAAGCTCACATATACTTTCTGTTACCTTCCCCTAAATGAGCAGAGAAGGAATTGGTTAACACCCTCTTCCTCAGAGTTTGCAAATACGCGCTAGGCATTGCAATCAATACCTCTAACGCACGACTCCACCAGACAGGAGTCGTCAATACCCTATGTAAAATTCGTGAAGCCCAATTAAGAGCTCAGTACGCAAGTCTCGTGACTACTAGCGCAAGTCACCACATTTTGTCGTCTACCCGAATCACTTCACCTCACTCATCAGTGCTAAACACAACCTTCCTCATCACATACACAAACAATTACTCATACAGCCCCTTCCTAAAAACTTGCAACCAACATATCATATTGAGCGTCGAATTCAAAGAGCAAAAGCTCTTCAGAAAACATTCCATGCAGCCGATGACGTGCTCTATATTGATGCGGCAGAATACCCATCCTCCTCATCCAATGCCCTCTTAGCTATTGATTACAACGCCAACGTGCTCACAACGACATCCATTAATGTCATCTCTTCGCAGGAAGCAGAGGAGGCTATCATCGCTTCAGGTCGGTCTGTTCCCAAAATCACTATTTATTTATTTATTTATTTATTTATTGGTACCTCAAGAGTCCCGAAGGACATTACATCAGTGGTGGGTATCATAAGTGAAGAGAAAATGATAAACAATATAACAATAAACATCTATAAGACTAAAATACAAAATGCAGATACAAATGGAGGCAATAAAAATAAGACAATCCATTTCAAAAAGGCAAGTCCAAAGGCATAAATTCATGTATGTTCGATAGTATATTGGAAGCGTGTTGCATCACGGACAAGTGCAACATCTTTTGGAAGGCCATTCCAGTCTCGGGCAGTTCTGACGAAGAATGACTGATGGAATGTAGTGGTGCGGGTACGGGGTGGAATTACCGCGTTCAGGTGGCTTGTTCGGGATGAACAATGAGTCAGTTGAATCAACCAACTGTCACGAGGCATGGTGTTATGTATTCCTTGGTAGAGGCAAAGGCGTGAGATGTGGCGACGAGAGGCAAGGGACACCAGCTTCAGCTTAGACGTTAGAGACAAAACGCTTGTATGATACGAATACTCAGAAAGGATAAATCTGGCGGAACGTTTCTGGACTGATTGGAGAGCTTTAGTGAGATTAGATTGGGGGGGGGGTCAAAGATAGCAGAGGCATATTCAAGTTTAGGTCGCACGAGCGTTATGTATGCAAGTAATCTTACATGTGACTGAGCCATAAGAAGGTTTCGGTGAAGGTAACCAAGCATTTTGTTCGATGAATTGATAATGGGGGTTATACGATCCGTCCAAAATGAGTCTTGAGACAGGTGAAGTCCTAGGTACTTGAAGAAATGCACATAAGCTATAATGCTGGTATTAATCTTATACACAGAGGGTGCATAGTTGGGTCGACGATGGAATGAAATGTTCACGGTCTTACTGGTGTTCCGTGACATGAGCCATGTGGTACACCGGTCTTGAATACAAAGTAGGTCTTCCTGAAGAGTACAAGCGTCGGAGGAGTTATTGATAGGGCGGTACACGACGCAATCATCTGCAAAAAGACGTATTTTAGAGGTTACAGTAGATGGCAGGTCGTTGATGTAGATTAGGAAGAAGAGCGGCCCCAGAACAGTGCTTTGAGGCACGCCAGGCAGAATGGGTGAAGTGGATGATGTGTAGTTGTTAGTGTATACTAACTGATTCAAGTTGGTTAAGAAACACTCAATCCAATTGCGAACAAGCGGACGAATGTTTAGGCGCGACAATTTTGTATGATTGTAAGTGACTCCAAAACTGCCATACGTAACTTCAGCGCGCGTCGCATCTCATCAACTGCCCTTTCAACTCTTAAGAAACATCCTTCCACGCAAGACGTAGCTCTCATATGGATGCCCGCGCCGGTAGGGTTGAGTGGGAATGAGGTGGCTCATACGTGTGCTCGAAGAATGACCGACCGAGCACAGCCCTTTCCTGGTGCCTTAGACTACGCAGCCTTTTTCAGCGCGAGAGATCGTCTTTTCACCTTTAACGATATAACAAATCATTACTGCCTACAGCGCAATGTATACCTCCCCCCCTTACACCATGGAGCTTCGCGCTACCAAGAAATACTTCAGCGTCAGCTACAGACGCGTACGTTTCGTACCCCATCTTTTCGCCATCTTATACACCATGCGATATACCTCCCCCTTTTGTGCTTTTTTTGTCAACAATGTGCGAACCTAGACCACATCATGTGGATGTGTACTCGAAACCCCCCACCTAATTCTCTACACATTAGTAGTAAGGAGCAGTGGGAGGCTGTTTAGAAAAAAATAGTTACAGTATGTACACAACACAAAGGCTTCACACCATTCTAGTAACAGGACATATATTTCAGCACATCTAAGTATCACGACCAACAACACTACGTTACAGAGAAAATATTTTCTGTAATGGCCATGGCAATGTTGGCATACATGTACACAAGAACTCAATGCGATATTATGATACTATACTATACCAATACAATAGATGCAATCAAACACAATTTGTAACAAATGAAATCTTATATAACAACTCAACGGGCGCGGCTTAGCAACAAGTGGGTCGAAAAATAAGTTGTATCCTTTCGTGTTCCACCTTGACGAAAGGGCACGACCATTGCCGCAGAATCTTCTGCTCCCCGAGGAAGAAATTCTCATCAGAGAGGAACGCGAGAATCTTTCGTCTCATTATCCTCAGTATTGGCCACAAGGCACGCCGGCGGCAATTGGCAGCTACGGCCTTACATCGGCTCCTTCAAAGGCTGCACAGCACCGCAATTATTACCGGAGCGGAGAAGCGACCACGCTGAAATCGGCCGTTGGACACGAAAGTTTGCTCACCTTGTTCCCGAAAACCAGCATTACCCGCACGCCAAAAAAGCGGGAAACCATACATTCAATCGTCGCATGTCGATTGGTCTCTACCATGACGCAGTTGGGGCAAGTGGAAGTATGAACCACCTGCCATCGCTGCAACCGATCTCACGTAGAGAGCAAGCCCCAGAACAACCTCCAGGCAAAGTCTCTTAGATGCCCTGGCAACACTGCGGCATTTATTGGTTTCCAAGCTCGGTTCATTACAGATTGACAATGCTGGGGCACCAAGGGCCGTACAAGGGCGGCTATTGAGTTCACCACTTTAGGATCAAATCGGCCACCTCTATCTCTGGGCACGTAGCTTCCAAAAGTCGGTGAAATGCCAGAAGGACTCGATACAAAGATGGTTGGTATTTCAGTTGATTGGGGACCTTTGTTAATTTGGCTATCCGGCAAGAAGACACGTAGGAATAGCGCTATAGGGTAGCGAGCCAGTTTCTGAGTGGGCGGGCCATCATTGCTTAGTATTTGCAATTGAGTGCGGAGGCATAATGTACAAGCCGTGACGGAAACGTCGGGGAATGCAAAGCCGCCTTGATCTCGCGGTTGAGCTAGCGCTGGACGAGATAACAATTCTCTGCCACTAGACTAAAAAATGAACTGATGCAGCTTTGCATTTTCATGCAGATGTGGAGCGGTGGTTTAGCAGAATGGCAAAGGTACCAAAATTTTTCTAGCTACACCGTTTGAGTTAAGTATCGGCGTTCCAAGAGGGGGAATTCGAAGCACCTGACGGTTTTGATATCATTTCAAAGAGTTTGTAGAATGGATGACCAGATGCTATCCTGTACACCAAATGCAGTGAAAGTAACTCCGAGTATAGCAATCTCAGGAGACCACCGTGAAGGCGACGTGATGTTGATAGGGCCGCCGGGGTTGCCAATAAGGAATACTGGCTTTTAGAAACGTTTAACTTTGCACCAGAGATAATGCTGAAATCATGGAAAGTACGAAGAGCATGCTGCAGCGACTGATCATTATATATATAGAGAGTAATGTCATCTGCATATAGAGTGACCTTTACTTGAGTGTTACCGGGTAGAGGTAAGCCACGTATTTGCGGGTGACATTCAACGGCGCCCAAGAAGGATTCTAATGCAAGAATAAATAACAATGGGGAGAGGGGAAACCCTTGACGGACCCCACGCGTGACTATAAATGCGTGACTCGCACGGAAATCTAAGTAAAGGGTATTTTCTGAATTAGTGTACATGATGTGGATGACGTCAATAAACTTATCTGTGAATCCGAATGCATGTAAAACAGTTAATATGTAGCCATGTTCCATGATATCGAAAGCTGTCTCCTGATTTAAGGGAACTAACAGTCCTTGCGCACATTGGCTATTGGTGTATTGAATCATGTCACGCGTTAACCACGTATTGGTGTGTATTTCTTGGCCCGGAACAGAACAGACCTGGTGGGGAGCGATTAATGTTGCAAGAGATGGACTGATTTGGTGCATCAGGATGTTGGCTTAAAGCTTTTAATGTACATTGATCAGGGTAATAGGACGCCAATTTTCTGGTCGCGTGGACATTGGGTCTTTCTTGGGAACTAGTGTTATACGGTCTTTGTAGAAAGAGGTTGGAAGGGTAATATCTCGGAAACACTTGCGAATGACGCGTGACATAGTTGGACCAATGATAGGTCAGAAGTGTACATAAGTCTGCAGAGAAATTGTCGGGCCCTGGGGCCGCTCCCTTTTTCATTGCGTGTAATGCGCGCTTTATTTCGTCATCGAATGACAGTGATAGCAGAACGTCAAGTGACACGTTGGAATCTTGAGGTAAATCTTTTATCTGTGGATGCGAAGAAACAGATCCTGGGTAACAGACATTAGCAAAAGGTTGAGCCATTGACTGAAAGTGTTGAGTAAATGCCTGAAAGTCACGCATACCCGCAGCAGCTGGCACGGGAGAGTTTAGCGAATAGGCAGGCGAGCTTGGTGGACGAAGCAGAGTTCTGCGTGCATACCTTAGCACCTCAGGGTGCGCACAAGGTGCAAGTCTACAGCGCGAAGCTGCAGCCGAGAGCGTAGAAGCGCGCCTAATACGTTGGTACCATTGAACGAGCCTCTCTTGCCATGTCCGCATTACAGGGGAAGGACTGGCATCACGGTTGGCAATGCGTATTTTCTGGATATACAATGACGCATCTTTGGACATACGGGTGCGAAGTCCTCTGCCCAACGCACTGCAAATATGGGCCCACTGTTCTCTGAGGTGATCCCAATCAGCTATATCCGCCCCTACGAGCGATGCGCGTAACACCCGGGACAATTTTTCCGTAGAAAGAGAGTCCTGGAGGACGCGGTAATCGAGAAGCCATGGTCAGTGAATCATTCGTGTCCCCGCTGGCAGGCGGAGAGAGAACATAACCGGGCGATGGTCGCTAATGTACACTGGTGTCGGTGGCAATGACATTACCCCGGTGTCATGAACGTAGGTAATGAGACCGGCGGTTGCATACACGCGATCAATTCAGCTGCTCGGCGCTGCTCGATGCCAAGTATACGCATAATTGCTGGCATGTACACTTTCATAAATATCACTCAATGCAAAGTGCTGCACTAGACGTTCGGGTTCTCTAGCATTCCAGTTTGACCGGCCGCGACCCGGACCTCGAAAGTCTGCGTCTGAGTCTAAGACACAAGTGAAATCCCCTAAAAGTACCACATGTGGGGAGTTTAAAAGGAACGCATCAAGAGATTGGAAGAACGCATTAGTGTTCATGGATGCCGCCGGGGCATGCACGCCAGCAAATCCTATACTTGACGAAAAGATTGGCAGCATATCCACGGAGTGAATAATGGAGAGTGGGGTGAAGCACTCGCCCGTCCATTTGTTCTTGCATCCATCCGTCCATGCGTCCGTCTGTGTGACCATCCATGCGTCCATCTGCCCGTCCGTGCGTGCGTCTGCTCGTCCGTCCGTCCCTGCGCTTGTCCATGCATCCACCCCTGCGTCCATCCATGCATCTGTCTGTGTGTACGTTCGTCCATCTATTCAACACTCCATGCACCACCATACCGAATCTTTTCATCATATATTCCCCATATAGAAGCATCGTCCTCCAGCGGACATTACCAGGACTAAACGAAATGTGGCATACGCACAATTTCTTACGGCTTGCGCTTCGGGTCTACTCCCCACCTTTAACCACCTCGAGTTCATGGTATATACTAGTTCACTGTATTCATGGCACTGCGGCCCAACGCTCGCTGAATCTTTCTAGAACCAAACAGGTTACGCCCAGCAAGTATAACGTAGCAACCTTTACCTGTCAGACAGTGTTCAATGTTCATGCCAATGGCTGCTAAAGGAAAAAGAGAGACAGGAGAATTCGACCTTTACTTTCTTACGGCTTGCGCTTCGTATCCGCTTCCCACCTTTAACAAACTCGAGTTCATTCATGATATATATTAGGTCATTGTATTCATGGCACTGCGGCAACACGCTCGCTAAACCTTTCTAAAACTAAGAAGGATACACCCAGCGAGTATAACGCAGCAAGCCTTTATTGTCAGATAGTGCTTAATGTACATGCCAATGGCTGCTAATGGAGAATGAGAGACAGGAGCATTCGGCTTTTAGTTAATGCCCACGCCACAAACTTTTTATTTTTCACCAAAACACAGGAGAAATCTTTCACCAGCACCACCTTGCAGGTCAAAATGTAACACTGGTTATACACTACGACTACGACTACAACAACGAGGGACGAACGGGTGCCGCTGTAAGGACATTTGCCCCTAAAAAAGGTGCAGTTGAACGCCAGCACGCGTCCGAAGGCATCGAAGGAAACATGATGGTTACGTAAAAGACCTCGTTTAAAAATAATTACTCCGAACCCAGTGAAACGCGTGCAGGCGTACGAAAATAAACGATCAATATTGAACGCGCGCTTGAAAGCGAGTACATCATAGAGCTTCAAAAATTTTGCTTCTTGCTCGAACAGCAAATCACAATGCACTGAAGGCGCGAAAGCAAAAATGTCAGCCTGTATTTTGTGAGTTGCGGAAACCTTGAACGTTAAAAGTAATAACTTTTAGAGCGAGAGCCATGGGGAAAATTAAAACGTATTATGGGATCACGCAAATTCAGGATACTTTTAGCAGGCGCGGAAGCCGGTGCCCTGCGAATGGCTGAGTCATTTTTGTGGCCAGGCGATCCACCGGAGGCTCGGGGCTTCCGGGATCGCGTCGAAGTCCGCAGGCGACTTCTGTGTCTGGTGGTCTGTGCCCGATTGCTAGGAATAGATCTGAAGTGGGCCAAGAGGGTGGCGGAGACCTGCGCTGGGTGGGCTCCTGTGACACTCCGACACAACATATTTCCCTCTTGGGATATATCAAATTTTTCTCCTCCTCCTCTTACGACGAGCCGACAGTGCTATTTGTCTTGTTCACTTCATAGTATTTTTTATCCGTGCACACTAGCTATTAGAGCTGGAAACGAACACCGTGTTTTTGTGAGAGAAAAAATTGCCAGATCCCACGTACAGTGGGAATCGACGATTTGCGAAGCACGAATTAGGACGGTCAATATGTCACTTTAAAATTAGCACAACTTCACCACGCTAAGACAAATTACACCGTAAATGACCTCCATGTCATTACAATCATATTGGGACGTGTTATTTACATTCGTCGTTCATTCACGTCAGGTAATAACAAACTTAGTATTTGTGAAAATCCTGAAACGGCCACGAGCACCCCATGAGCGTAGCATGTAGTTATGCTTTACATAACATGCCTGTCATGATTATTGTGTTGGGACATGTCGTTTACTTTAGGCGCCTATTCACGTTCCTTGATACCAAATTTGGTATATGTAAAGCCAGAGAAACAGCTAGCGCATCATGTGCGCGGTATCTTGCCATATTCTTCCATGACACGCTTGTCATGATTATCATGTTTGAACCAATCATATACCTTCGCGTTCATTGACGTCACGTAACTCCGAATTCGGTATATGTGGAGCCAGAAAAACGGCCGCGAGTGCATCACGAAGTGCCCCATATACTCTGATGTATCTTTGACGCACGCGCACGCTGGACGCAGCGACGCTACGGTAGCCAAACACAAGCTCTCTATAGTCTGACGTCAGGCATGACTGGCGTCACCAGCGTCCGTCGGCGCGGCCCGACGGCAACTGGCGCAAAATGCAACATGCTACTTTTCGCGCCGATGACATCTCCCAGATTGCACTGCGGGCATGCTCAAACGCACACGCGTAAAAGCAACTCAACGCAGCCCGCGCCTGTGAGAATATGGCAGGCAGATCGACGCCTGGCGTGACATGGCCGGCGTGACGAGACGAAATGAACGCTTGCGCGCATGTGCGCTATGTCACGTCAAACTCTAGTGTCGCCTTCAGTGTGGCATATAGTCAGATCTTCCATGACTCACATCTCATTTTTGTTATGTTTGAGCCAGTCACACACCTATCTCATCAATTCGCGTGACGTAATACCAAAATAGGCTTATGTGAAGCTAGGAAAATACCAGCAAGTTATGAGTGTGGCATTTAATCTTGTTGTTACATGACACGAATGTCAAGATTTTCATGTTTGTACGTTTCCTTTGCCTATGTCTACCGCTCGCGTCACACAATACCAAATTCGGTACATGTGAAGCTAGCGACACCGGCGTAAGCGCATCATGAGTGTGCATGCAGTCATGTTCTAACGCGACACGCATCTCATGGCTATCATGTTTGACTCAACCATATACCTTCCTCTTGCCTTCACGTCTAGTAATACGAAATTTGGTATATCTGAAACTAGTGAAACGACCGCGAGCACATCATGAGCGTGGTGTGCAGCCATGAATCATGGCTTACATGACGTCCAGGTCAGGACTTCCACGTTAGGTTCAGTTCGTATTTCCACGTTAGTTCAGTTCGAGCTGTCACGGTGGGTGGACGTGTTTTTTTAGCGCTCCGGGTCGACTGCGCAGATAAGTGTTTTGCATGTTTTGAGCTTGTCTTTATAATTATAAGGCAGCGGTTGAAATCTTCGTTGCACTTATTTTATGGTACGGCTTTTTCGGGGGCCAGTCACCAGGTATTTATTAGTTAGTGCGGGTGTGTGTGTTTGAATTTTTTGTTTTTTCGCCACCCCGTGGGGGAGGTGCGCGTACATTGAACACGCAAATATTTGTAGTGGAGCTTAGACTTTCTTTTTTTCGCAGTGCAGGGCTCTAGTTTAGTAATTATCGAGTATAGGGACAATTGGTGTCAGAAAGACATGGTTAAAAAGACTGTAAAGTGTTCAGGATGTGGAGTGGGTTTGAAAGTGTACCCAAGTGTAGAAGCGGATGGAGAAGAGGCTGACGCGAAGTGTTGGCAATGTGAGGTCGAGGAAAAAATGGAGAAAATGAAGGTTGCCCAGAGAGAACTGCTGATGAGAATCGCCGAGCTCGAGACTGCGTTGGCGACGGAGCAAGAGAAAAGGAGGGCAATGGGAGAAAGACTGAAGTCCGCCAAGGAAGCACTAGCGAAGCTGAACAAAGAAGCGGCCTACGGAGAGAACAGTAGGGAACCGGCAACCAGAACGGTGGAGAAGGAAGACCAAGCAAGTTTAGAAAAAACAGGTTCAGCCGGTTCAATTCCACAAGGCCCAGCTTCGGCGAGGTAGTGGTGGGTCTTGGAGGGGACAAAGCAGCCGGCGTCACAGGTGCAAGTAGCCCCCAGGTGCAGGACGCTCCAGCTGAAAAGTCACAGCATGTGATAATCGCCGGGGACTCGAATTTATATCGATGCACAGAAGCCATCAAAGAGTGGGTAAGGGGTGACAAGAGGGTTGCTGTAGGGGTGTTCCCAGGACGCAAGCTTGAAGCAGTCATGAGGCCAGCGAGCGCAAAATTCAAAACTACAGCTGATATTCGAAACCTCGTGATAATTTCAGGTGGTTTAAACGATGTCTTAAATGAAGATACAGCAGGTCTAGCAACCACACTGGCGAAAGGCGTCGATGACATGCGTGCCATTTCTCCTAAGGTACAGGTATAGATATGCACGATATGGAGGTACCGGTGCGTGATAGCAACCTGCAAAGAGCGGTTGTCAACACAAACCAAGAGATATGGCGGATGAGTCGAGAGAAAGGCTTTGAGGTGGTGGAAATAAACAGAGAGGTGCATAGGTGGGGGGGGGGGGGTTTCCGCGAGACAGAATTCACTTCGATGGGCGGCTAGGTCATGAGGTGTGTTGGCGACTTACAGGACGCGCCGTAGCTTTTTTGGGGGGCAAGCGAGCCCTTCGGGGTGCTGGATATCTAGTAACGAGCGAAACAACCAGGGAGACTCTTCAACAGGTGGTATGGACAGATACGATTCCAAAGTGGCACCAATATTTAAGATAGGTAGAGTCCGGGGCACAAATAGACAGTAGCCACGAGCGCCGAGCCAATTCAGACATAGGGTAGTGAGTGAGTGAGTGAGAATTTATTAGAAGGCAGAGAGGTTGGCCTGAGCTAGTTCGCTCTAGCCTGCTACTCTACACAGGGGATAAGGGAAAGGGGAAGGAAAGAGGGATGAAGGGTGATGATGGGGACTAGAAGAGGTGGTGCGTATGTACAGTAGCCACTTAGCATATTACCCTACAGTCTAGTTTCTAGTCCAGGGCTTTTTATAAAGTCTAGAACAGTCTTTGTAGCAGTTTTCGACACTGTTTGGTCGTTCATTGCTGACAATATGTGGCTTTCACTTAATGGTGTTCGTCCGATGCTTGCCAACGTTGCAGTTAGCATTTTTCTTTGCGCCACGCATAATGCACAGTCACAAAATATGTGAGCTATCGTTTCGCGCACTTGGCAGCGTTCACAATTCGGGCTGTCTGCACGGCCGATTAGGTGGGTGTAGTTGCGAGTGAAGGCGACGCCCAGGTGAATTCGGTGCAGTATATTAGCATGTCTTCGGCTGATTTTATCTGGAAGACGAAAAGTCATACCGGGGTCTGTTTCCCGCAGGCGCTTGTTCCGGTGATCTGGTAGCGACCAGTAAGTGGCAGCGCATTCGCGCATGAGTGATCTCAACAATGTATTGACGTCACCTTGCAAGTACGGTACTTTGACGTACATAGGAGCGTTGTATAACGCCGCTCTTCGCTATCGGCTGTTTCGTTGCCAACTAGGCCGCAGTGTCCAGGAATCCATTAAAGTGTAATCAAGTGACCGCTCCTGTGTGTTAGGTCAAACACTTGCACGATTCCTAACGTTAACTCGTAAAATTGGCCTCTTCTTGAGCAAGAATGGATAACTTGAAGCGCTGATTTTCAATCAGACAGAATCGTCCATTTACGCAGTGCTTGGTCGTTCACAAATTTTATGGCTTTTTGTATAGCAACAAGTTCTGCAGCTGTCGAAGATGACCTATGATCTAATTTGTATTGTCGGGAAATACTGAGTTGAGGGATCACGAAGGCTGCAGCTGAGGCGGATGAAGTTACGGATCCATCGGTGTAAATGTGCACAGAGTCGCTGTATCGGCCATCTAAATGTGCCAAGGTGAGTTGCTTGAGAGCAATATAAGAAACACGCGACTTATATGAAATTCCACGTATGTGAAGGCACACCAGCGGTTTAGTCAATGTCCATGGAGGAACTGCAGGGATTACGGCAGGTGCAAAGCCTGAAGGGATCATGTGCCTATGCGTATCGAGGCATCGCGAATAGGTACAGCCTGGTCGGTCCACTTGTAGCGAAGACAACGGGTGCTGTGCATGTCGGGTCAGCAGACGAAGGTGCCTTCGAAGAGGCTCGCAGGACGTGTAAACCTGTACAGAGTAGGTGCGTGACTCCTCTATAGTGCCAGAGTGGACGTGCACCGTGGCAGGCCAAGGCATATTCTCAGTGCTCGTGCCTGAAGGCTCTCTAAAGTACGAAGGCACGTTGCCCGCATGCTGGAAAGCACAGGTGAGCTGTACCTTATATAGCCCACAAACAATGCCTTGTATAACTGCAGAAGACTTTTCACCGAAGGGCCCCATCTCAGTCCTGCTATATCACGAAGAACATACACAAAACTGATTAGTTTGTTTCGCAGCACAGTCACATGCTTTGACCAGGACAGGTTGCGATCAATGACGACCCCTAAATAGCGGTGGTGCTTGACCACGGGAATCACTCCTCCGTGAGCGAAGATTGGGTACCGCGACATTGATTTCTTCGTATTTTGATATTGAAAGTTCCAGGCCCTGACGACGTGAGTACTTATAAGTTATTGATGTGCCTTGTTGTAGCCTTGCTCGCAGTTGTGGTCGCGTTGCTCCAGATGCCCTTATGCATATGTCGTCCGCATACGCGCTGATTTTGACAATGTCGGGAAGCTCAGCTTCAAGGCCTATGAGTGCTATGTTAAAAAGCGTGGGGCTCAGGACGGCGCCTTGCGGAACTCCACGGCTTACGATGTGCCTCGCCGTGTCACCGTCAGATGTCGACATAAAATTGGTACGTCCTCTGGGATAGCTCCTTATCCATGCGTGTAGTCGGCCACCTACGCCGATGTCTTGAAGTGCGTCAAGAATGGCCTCATGGTAGACGCTATCGTACGCGCCCTTTATATCTAAGAAAATGGCCCCTACTAATCTCCGACGTTGTCTTTCCTTTTCAACAGAAGAAACTAGATCTACAACACCGTCTATAGATGATCGACCTCTACGGAAGCCATTTATAAAATCTGGTAAGCCGACATTATTCTCCAGCAGCCATTCCAATCTTGCCAGCTTCATGCGTTCCATCACCTTAGCGATGCAACTGGCTAGGGCAATGGGTCTATAAGAAGACAACTCGTGTGAACACTTGCCTGGTTTCAGTAAGGCACTGTGCAGCTGCACTTCCAACTCTCTGGGACTGTCGCTGTTTCCCACGTAGAGTTGTAGGACGAAAAGAGAGCCTGTCTTGCTTCCTGGCTGAGGTGATATAGAGCCGAATAAGTAATTCCGTCAGGCCCTGGTGCGGACGACCGTTGGGACGTAGAAATCGCAGCGTCGAGTTCATGCATTGTGAATGGTAAGTCGAGGCGATCATCGCTGGATGGCGGTGAGGCTAAATACGAAGGTGATATCGATGAGGAGGACATACCTACGAGTAAGTGGCAGTAATCTTCTCTAACCTCTAGTTCAGGTCGAACCTTGCTTTAGAGC
Organism: Rhipicephalus microplus; assembly: GCF_013339725.1. Taxonomy (NCBI): domain Eukaryota; kingdom Metazoa; phylum Arthropoda; class Arachnida; order Ixodida; family Ixodidae; genus Rhipicephalus; species Rhipicephalus microplus. The sequence goes on along the minus strand of NC_051169.1, from coordinate 137,804,473 downwards.
CAAAGATCGGAAAGGGAACAATGGTTGAGTGGGCGTCTGAAGGCTTCGGACAGTTTGCAATATTCGAGACAGGGGTTTTCTGGGATCAAGAAAGTTACAAAATACCCTCCACCGTTGCCTATTGAGCTTATTGAGGTGTTGCAATACATGTCGTTGTGCTTGGCGTGTTGTAGATAGGTCAGATGGTGATTTCATCCTCCTGTATTTTCTCTCTGCCCGGCGACGGATTGCACGAAGGTATTCATATTGTGCGTCAAGTTGTGATCTTGGTAGCGACACATTTACAAGTTTCGTATGCGTTGTTAAGGCTGATGCAATTAGGCTTTCTATTTCAGATATAGATTGAATGTTCCCGCACTGAGCATTTACAGAAGCTTGGAATCCTGGCCAGTCTACGCTTTTCACAGGCCGGGGAGTCGAACGACGGAATCCTTTTAGCTCTATATATGTAGGGAGATGGTCACTTCCATGTGTTTCAACGTCTGCGAACCAACAGGTGGTAGGCAAGAGACTTCTGCTCACAAAACATACGTCTAGACAGCTGCTGTACGATGCGCAATGGAGGTAAGTAGGTGAGCCATCGTTAATGGACATCAGGCCCTGATTGAGCACAAAATCGGCAATGTCACTATCGCGGGTCTTCATTGAGGCAGAACCCCACATGGGATGATGTGCATTAAAATCCCCAACTAATACATGTGATCCAGGGCAAGCTTGGAGCACAGACAAGAGATGGAACAGTCCACGTGGCTTCTAGGAGGAATGTATCCACCAATGATTGATATTCAATGTCGCTTGTGCTTTATATATAGGCCAATATAGTTGTTAGAAGTATGAGGAGCCACGGCATGTCTCACGTACGTAAATCTTGACGTACGGATATAATTACTTTGCTCGCATTTCGGTCATCACGTGACCACAATGTGACGTATCCGGAAATACGTAACGACGACATCATATTCGGCTCACATATTACAACCAACGGAAATCTGTATTCAAACATCTGTTGTCGAAAGTCAGACAATCGGCTTCGCAATCCTCGTGCGTTCCACTGCATTATAGCAGAGGTGCGCACACGTTCATCGAAGAAATTCGCCATATTGTTTATGGAAGTGTCAGCAGTAGCGGTTCCAGCACGTTGAGGATCTGCACTGCTGTTTTCGCTCCTGGTGTGTGTAGCTCGTTGAGAATCGCACGAATAGATTTTAGTAGGTGCTTCAGCATAGTTTGGCTCTTCTCATTGTCTTGCCTATCATTTTCCGCCTTATTTGAAGTTGCCACCCATTATGTGGTCTTTTTCATTGCTCTGGTTGGTAGCGAAGGCCACTCAGTATCTGAAGCATCGGCGTGCAACGTGGGCGTTGGTCCACTTTCTGCATCCCTGGGACGTGGTTCGTACAACATGGGTGCAGCGGCCTGATAATGCGCACGTGTATGTTCATCTGTTGCTGATGGTCATGTATCACTCCTATGTCCACTATGCTTTCGCTGGTGCCTACGTTTTGTACGACGTCTGTGTCGGCGGATGGACGCTACTGCCTCTCTGTGTGTCGAGTTGTCTCTGACCATCTTCCGCAGGACGCGAATATCTTCTTTGATCTTCGGGCACTCTTTTGACGTTGCTTCATGTGCACCAGAGCAGTTTGGGCATATCAATGGAACAGCAGTATCGCAGTTTTCCACCTTATGAGACCCGCCGCAACGCTGGCAAGTTGTCTCACTTTTGCACACTGCGCTGACGTGTCCCAACTTGCAGCACTTGTGACACTGCAAAAGCCGTGGCACGTAAGGGCGCACGGGATGTCTCACGTATCCGACCGTCACGCTAGGGGGCAGAGTCTCAGAATCAAATACTATTTTGATGCAGCGAGACTGCCCGAAGCGGCGTATGGTCACGATTCTGACTGTCGACGTCACAAGATTCTGCAGGTCAGCGTCTGCGATGTCAGCGTCGACATCATTTATCACGCCAGTCGTTGCTACTTTCCCGTGAACGAGAAACGCGCGAACAGAAATACTTCCGAGCTGCGTGACAGCCTTCAGTCTGTCAAGAATGGTTTTGTTTGTCACATCAACTGACAATATGTTTTTCCTGCTATTTATGCGAATTTCATGCACTTGAGCAGGTGCTACTCGCTCGAAATAATTAGTCAATGACTGCCTGTTTAGTGAGTTCAGGTTGTCGGATGTAGACATGGGTACATACGAGATGGTGAAACATCGCTTGTCTTTGCCTAGCGCCGGTTGTGGCTCCGCCGTTAATGACGTCCTGCGAAGCTTCCTTTTCAACCGGCGGGTATGGAATGTTCTGAAGTCGGCTTTCGATTCCATCTCTTCCACTGATGAGCTCTCGGTAGAATGATCACAAGGAGCAGATGCGCCAACGTGGTCACCCACATTCGGTCCATCCTTATGCAAACGGCTAGGGCCCGCTGTCTCGTTGGATGGATGGTCCCCCATCCCGGGGGGTGACGTCTTCCGTTCCGCTTGTTCAGAGAAACTCAGGTATTCTGACAGTTTAAGAAAAAACGATAGTTGTTCAAGGCAGAAATATGCCCGAACGCATTTCTTCTTCCTCGTCTTCCCCCAGACATAGGGTATATTAACATGCAGGATGATAGGAACAGGCTGAAGCGGGAAGAGATAGAAGAATAGCTAAGGGAAGAGAGGCCGATGGTATAAGGTTTTGTAGAAACACATCTCACGGACGTGGAGCAATCTCTGAACAATCCGGACTACGCGTGGGAATATTGTAATAGAACAGAAGGCAGCAGCAAGGGGCGTGGTATTGGGGCATTCCCTCATAAAAGTACAGACTGGCAAAAAGTCAAGCAGGAGTGCAAGGAACATTTATGGCTAAAAGGGAAAGTGGCAGGTCAAATGACACTCCTTGGTTTCGTGTACTTGTGGACGGGAGCAAAGGCCAGAAAGGAAAACCAGGCAATGGTAGAGTGTATATAAAAAGACATTCAGGAGTTAGGAAGAGAGTGCGACATGATTATACTACGAGACATGAAGGCGCACATAGAAGCTATAGATGGGTATACCAACCAAACAGGCAAAACGATCATGGATATGTGTGAAAGGCTTGATTTGATCATTTGCAAGAGTACCGAGAAGTTTGAAGGGCAAATAACATGGGAGGCAGAAAGGCTGCAGTCGACGATATATTGTGCACTGATGTCACATAAGATGTATGATAAGCTCAGGGGAATGCACATAGATGAAGGTGGCTCCAGAAGTCTGAGTAGTGGTCACAAACGTATCAAGCTAAGTTTTTGAAGAGCAGTGAAAGTGGGAAGGAGACAAGATGAGCAACTACAGGAAAATTTTTATCCAGAAAGGCAAATCGAAATAGCCACTAAAGAACTTGAGAAAGTTATCACGGATGATAATAAGACAGTGTGGATATACACGAATCTAATTAGACTCTTTGAGCTAGAGCTTGCTAAGACGCGTGACAACTCACCCCGGAAAAGAAGACACAAACCCAAAAGTTGGTGGGATGAGGAAGTTAAGAGAACCATAGCGAAACGACAGAAAGCCTCTAGGGAACACAGACATGCTAAGCAGCGGGGTGAACCGACAGATGATGTGGAACGAAAATGGGAAACCTTTCTAAGCTATAGAAGGGATGCATCTCCTCTGATCAATGAAAAGATTAGAAAAAAACAAGCTCAGTGGCTGGCAGAAGTACATAAAAAAATAGAAATGCAGGTGCGAATTTTCGGAGCCATCTAAGCTCCCTAAGAAATGAGATGAGCCTAGAGCAGAATTTTATAACTACCGCCTAAGGCGCTAGGCTAGTAGGGGACGAAGCTATTGAATTTATAAGAACAAGGTTGACAGAAAAATTTCAACAAAGAAGTACTTTATGCACCACAATAAACAAGGACGAATCAAGTGGTGCAATGGCTCCATTTTCACAACGAGAGTGGAAAAGAGCTGAGAAAAGAATTCCCAGTAGTACATCAACAGGCCGAGATGGCATTCCAATTATGCTGATAAAGAGATTGGGTCCCAAGCCTGAGCAGACTTTGAGAGAGGCAGTGAGCAAAATAGTATTTGATGGTGAAGTTCCCGATGGATGGAAACTTAGCAGGATCAGCATGGTCTATAAACGAAAGGGGGCAAAGCTGATATAAACCACTACCGTCCTATAACAGGGACATCAGTGATCTACTGGCTGGTGAATTAGGTTATAAAGGAAAGACTGTAGGCATCGATAGAGGGTGAGGGGTGCTGGAGAAACTACAGATTTGGCTTCGGAAATACAGGAGGTTGGAAGACAATCTGTCCTCACTGACGCAGTGCATTGAAATAGCAGAAAAGGAACACCGGCCCCTGTGGCTAGTATTTTTGGATATCGAGGTAGTGTACGATGGCATGGCTCAAGAGGACTTGTGGGGAGAACTGGACACACTAGGTGTGGAAGATGGTGTCACTAATCTTTTAAAGCATACTTATAAAGGTAACAAGGTAGTTATAAAGTGGCAAAAAGTGGTTTCCAAGCCTGGAGAGTTAAAACGGTGATTTAGGCAGGGGTGTCCCCTGTCACCCTTGTTATTCATGATGTACCTACAAAGATTAGATGCCAAATTAGAGGAAAGTGGACTTGGTTTCAACCTCTCTTTCGTCAAACAAGGGAAACTTATTGATCAGGCATTACGAGCATTAATGTACGCAGATGATATAGTGCTAATGGCCAACAACAAGGAAGATTTGCAGAGATTGATGGACATCTGTGGTAATGAGGGAGGTAGGTTAGATTTTAGATTCAGTAAGGAAAAATCAGCAGTCGTTATTTTCAATGAAAACGAAGGTAGTGAGCTCAGAATACAGTAGGTCACGCTAGAGATAACAGATAAAAACAAATATCTGGGCGTGTGTATAAGCAATAGGACCGAGTACCTGAGGGAACACGAAATATACGTAACGACTAAAGGTAACAGGAATGCAGCAGTGAGGAAAATTAGGGCACTGTGGAATTACAATAGGTATGATGTTGTGAGAGGATTATAGAAACGGGTCATGGTTCCTGGGCTGACGTTCGGCAATGCGGTCTTGTGCATGAGATCAGAAGTTCAAGCAAGATTAGAAATTAAGCAACGTGGAATACGTAGGCTTGTTTTAGGAGCTCACGGGAATACACCAAATCAGGGAGTACAAGGTGATATGGGATGGACATCATTTGAGGGCAGGGAAGGTAGCAGCAAGATAAAATTTGAGAAGCGATTGAGAGGAATGGGGGAGGAGCGTTGGGCTAGGAAGGTTTTCAGCTACTTGTACATGAAGAATGTCGATACAAAATGGAGGAAGCGAACCATGAACTCGACTGGTAAATACTTAGAAAACAGCAGGTGGCCAACCGAAAAAGAACTATCGGTTAAGAAGAAAGTGAAGGAAACGGAGACTGACATGTGGAGATTGGGCATGAATAAGAAGTCGGCACCAGAGATCTATCAAACGTTTAAGCAGGAAATTGCCAAGGAAAGGATCTTTGATAATACTCGGGGTAGTTCTCTACTGTTTGAGGCCACGACAGGAGTAAAGGGCTTCACCCAATAGTCCAGGATGATGGCGCAGAGTTTTTCAAAGCACTGGGATTTAGGGACCAGGAGGGCAAAATAGACTTTAAGCGGGTAGACTTGACTAGAAGGAGGTTATCTGACTGCTGGCTAAAGTGAAGGCACGAGTGAAAATTAAACTCTTTATTGCAAAGTACAAAACCTCGAACTCACTTTAAAAAAAAATAAATCTAGTTTTTGCTTCATTGAGTATTACGGCTTGGTGACGCTAGCCACCATCCGATCTAAAGGGTACAGCCATATCCATCCATTCATCCATCCATGGTAGTAGACACTCCACGTTTCGTTACCAGCCTGATTACTAGCTATCCTGCACCCCGAAGAGTACAGGATAGCTAGTAACGAGGGGAACAAACAGGGAGACTCTTTGACAGGTGGTATGGACAGATACAATTATAAAGTGACACCAGTATCTAAGATAGGCAGCGCCAGGGGCAGAAATAGACGTAGCCACGAGGACCGAGCCAATTCAGACATATTAACATGTAGGGTGGCAGGAACAGGCTGAAGTGGGAAGAGATAGAAGAACAGCTAAGGAAGGAGAGGCCGATGGCATACGATTTTTCAGAAACACATCTTAGGGACAAGGAACAACCTCTTAACAATCCGGAATATGCGTGGAAATATTGTGATAGAACAGAAGGTAGCAGAAAGGGGGGTGGTATCGGGGCATTCATTCATAAAACTACAGACTGGCAAAAGGTCAAGCAGGAGTGCAAGGAACATTTACGGCTAAAAGGAAAAGTGGCAGAGTAAATAAAACTTCTTGGTTGGGTGTACTTGTGGACAGAAGCGAAAGCCAAAGAGAAAAACCAGGCAATGGTAGAGTGTATAAGAAAGGACATTGGGGAATTGGGAGGAGACTGCGAGATGAATATACTATGAGATATGAATGCGCACATAGAAAATATATATGGGTATACCGACCGAACAGGCAAAATGATCATGAATATGTGTGAAAGGCATGATTTGATAATTTGCAACAGCACTGAGAAGTGTGAAGGGCAAATAACATGGGAAGTAGGAAGGCTGCAGTCGACGATAGATTATGCACTTTTGTCCTATAGGAAGTACGACAGGCTCAAGGGAATGCACGTAGATGTATGCGGCTCCAGACGTCTGGGTAGGGATCACAAACGTATCAAGCTAAGTTTTGGAAGAGCAGTGAAAGTGGGAAAGATGAGCAACTACAGAATTTTTTTTCAGAATGGCAAATATAAATAGCTACTAAAAATCGAGAAAGTAATCACTGAGGATAATAAAACAATGTGGACATACACGAATTTCATAAGACTGTTTGAGCTAGAGCGTGCGAAGGCACGTGACAACTCACCTCGGAAAAGAAGACACAAACCATACAATTGGTAGGTTGAAGAAGTTTGAGAGCCATAGCGAAACGTCAGGAAACCTCTAGGAAACACAGATATGCCAAGCAGCGGGTTTAACTGGCAGAGGATGTTGAAAGAAATCAGAAAATCTTTGTAAGCTGTAGAAGGGAAGCATCCCTTCTGATCACTAGAAGATTAAAAAAAAAGTGGCTGGAAGAAGTACATATAAAGGATAGAAAGGCAGCAGCAAAAATTCGGAACATTCTAAACTCCCTAAGAAATGAGACGAGCCCAGAGCAAATGTTTATAACTACAGCTCAATGTGCTATGCTAGAAGTGGACAAAGCTATTGAATATATAAGAACAAAGGTGACAGGAAATTGTCACAAAAAGTGCTTTCTGCACCACAATGGACAATGATGAGTCGAGTGGCACAGTGCCTCATTTTCACAACGAGAGTGGGAAAGGGCTGAGAAGAGGGTTCCTAGTAGTGCATCAACAGGCCCAGATAGCATTCCAATTATGCTGATAAAGTGATTGGGCCCCAAGCCTAAGCAGACTTTGAGAGAGGCATTGAGCAAAACAGTATTTGATGGTGAAGTCCCCGATGGATGGAAACTTAGCAGGTTGAGCATGGTCTATAAACGAATAGGGGCGAAGCTGATATAAACCACTACCGTTTTATAACAGGGACATCAGTGATCTACTGGCTGGTGAAGTAGGCTATAAAGGAAAGACTGTAGGCATGAATAGAGGATGAGGGGTGCTGGAGGAACTACAAATTTGGCTTCGAAAACACAGGAGGTTGGAAGACAATTTGTTCTCACTGACGCACTGCATCGAAAGATCAGAAAAGGAACACAGGCCCCTGTGGCTAGTATTTTCGGATATCAAGGTAGTGTACGATGGCATGGCTCAAGAGGACTTGCGGGGAGTACTGGACACACTAGGTGTGGAAGATGGTGTCACTAATCTTTTAAGGGATATCTATAAATGTAACAAGGTAGTTATAAAGCGGCAAAAAGAGGTTTCCAAGCCCAGAGAGTTAAAATGGTGATTTAGGCAGGGGTGTCCCCTGTCACACTTGTTATTCATGTTGTACCTGCAAAGATTACATGCCAAATTAGAGGGAAGTGGACTTGGCTTCAACGTCTCTTTCGTCAAACAAGAAAAACCTATTGATCAGGAACTACCAGCATTAATCTACACAGACGATATAGTGCTAATGGCCAACAACAAGGAAGGTATGCAGAGAGTGATGGACATCTGCGGTATTGAGGGAGATAGGTTAGATTTTAGATTCAGTAAGGAAAACTCAGCAGTCATTATTTTCAATGGCAACGAAGGTAGTGAGCTTAGAATACAGGAGGTCACGCTAGAGATAACAGATAAATACAAATATCTGGGCGTAGGGATAAGCAATGGGACCGAGTACCTGAGGGAACACGAAATATACGTGACGACTAACGGTAACGAACGCAGCAGTGATAAAAAATAGGGCACTGTGGAATTACAATAGGTACTATTTTGTGAGACGGATGTGGAAAAGTGTCATGGTTCCTGGTCTGACGCTCGGCAATGTGGTCTTGTGCATGATATTTGATGTGCAAGCAATATTAAAACTTGAGCAATGTAGAATAGGTAGGCTTGCCTTAGGAGCTCACGAGATTACACCGAATCAGGGAGAAAAAGGTGATATGAGATTGACATCATTTGAGGGCAGGAAAGCTAGCAGCAAGATACAATTTGAAAAGCGATTGAGAGAAATAGAGGAGGAGCGTTGGGCTAGGAAGGTATTCAGCTACTTATACAAGAAGAATGTCAATACAAAATGGAGGAAGCGCATCAGAAGGTTGGCTGGTAAATACTTAGAAAACAGCAGGGGGCCAAACCAAAAAGAATTATCGGTTTAGAAGGAGAAAGAAGCTGAGACCAATATGTAGAGAAGTGGCGTGATTAAGAAGTCCGCACTAGAGATCTATCAAACTAATAAGCAAGAAATCGCCAAAGAAATGATTGATCTATGATAATACTCGATATAGTTTGCTACTGTTTGAGGCCGGGACAGGAGTATTATGAACCAAGACATATCGGGCCAAATACGAAGGGATAGACACGGTATGCAGTGCGTGTGGAGAGGAGGAGGAAACAGCCGAACACTTGATAGTGTTCTGTAAAGGGCTTCACCCTATAGTTCAGGATGAAGGCAAGTTTTCCAAAGCACTGGGATGTAGGGACAGATAGGGCAAATTAGACTTTAAGCGGGTAGAATTAACTAGAAAGAGGCTATCTGATTGGCGGCTAAAGTCAAGGCAGGATTGAAAACTCAACTCTGCACTGCAAAGTACGAGTCCTCAACCTCACTATTTAAAAAAAGAAATGTATTTTTTGATTTACTAAGTATTATGGCTTGGTGGCGTTAGCCATCACCTGATATGAAGGGTACAGCCAAATCAATCCATTCATCTAGCCATAGTGGATTTACGGAGAGAGGGAGAAACTTTTTATTTCAATCTTAAAAAAAATGCCGGGCGGGGCTCTCAGTTTAGAGCTCAAACAGCTGCTGCTGCGTTCCGCGCCCGCTGAATTAGCACCCACTAGCCACTCGGGCTTTCGTCACGCAGCATCGTCTCCCAGGTTGTGGAATAGAAATAGGAGGGGAGTTGGCAGAACCTATGGCAGGCGGACGCTGATAATCCAGCGTTACGTGAAATAAGGTCGGTACCACTCCACACCCAGGGCTTTTGTCATGATAAGAAGTGGGATGAAGGAGGTGATTCACGGAGGTCAACACGTCCGCTGGCGATAGCGCAAATATTGAGTTTTCTGCAGTGTGATTGCGGTTCACGCTGCTTTGTTGAACGGGAGCGGGTTGTTGACGCGGAGCATGTTACTTTAGTCGGCACCAGTGGTCCCACAAGCGCGAGTGGTGTCCTTGAAGTGGTTGCGTTGTGTGTGCTCATTGCAAGCGGTGCACCACGGCTCTGCGAAATTTATTTACAAACTTCGGGCACCGCAGCGACATGTAGTCTCAGGATGCAATAGTCATTTAATAGGTTCGAGTTAACAAGGCGACATGGTGCCTCACTCGGAAAGAATAAATCTGCTTGGATTTAATTTTTTTTTCACGGGCGGCACCATCCTACCGTGCTCCTACCATACAGTAATGGCACTTGGACCTCAGTACGCAGCTTCCATATATTGCCACTAGGTGCCACAAGACTTGCTGGAGTCGCGAATAGGTGGCGTTGGCTCAGGTGCAACGTTTTATTTGTTTGAAGGTGAAGTGAAATAATACTTTCGCCTGCCGTACTCCCGCATATACTCACGCATATACTCACGCCCATGCATTGAGCGCCTTCCGCCCTGCACACGCCACAAAGAAAACACGCTACCAGCGCGCGGTCACGCATATGAAAATAAACTTGAAAAGACGCAGCGAGGAATTCAAGAGTAAGGGAGCATGTGCACGCGTATCCCTGTTTTAGGGTGATGTCAGCCTTTGACCCTCCACTTGTCGCTGCCTGATAAAACACAATGCTGCTAGATCCCGTTTCCATGGCAACGAGCGCCATGTTGTTTCTCGTGGCCAGGCACTCCTGCTCCGCCGCACTGCACCAGCTGCATGTTGGCGCGGGTGTGCAAGCTGCGGTATTAGCTGCGTTTGACTACACTGTAGACCTAGCTTGCGCTACGGCACCTCCTTCACGCTAAGTGCACCTCAAGAACTTTCGAGTGTAAATTCAAGGCTGCAGCGTGCCGCGATGCGAAATCATCTGGAGACCGTCCCGCTCCCCGCCCTGCTTTAGTCCACAGAAACACTTGATTACACAATTGAGGCGAGATTGCTTGGAGCCGACTACTTCTCGTGTTAGCGAGGTGAAAACTCCTTGTGGTGCAAGTTAATCGAGTATATCACCGCATATTTCGTGAAATAATTGACTTCTTCACGCAACAAAAAAGAGTTTGGGCAAAGTAAACACGACAACTTGCACAGTAAAAATAGCATCAGGCTTCGTTCGGCTACGCCAAGTTGTGCGAGCGAAAGCTAATAACTTGAGTATGCTTGCTTATCCTCGTAGTGGAAGCGCAGTTCACCAATCGAATGATATGACTAGTTGAAAGTGTGATCCTGCATGCAATCACTATCTGCGTTTCGTCGATTTCTGAAGCCGCCATGGCATCTGTCGAGGGGGATGCTAGGCCAGCAAAGCACCAACAGACGCTCGCGTTTGCGTCTTCCTTTGCTGACAGATGTTCGCGTTCTTGCACTTTAACCTCAGTCCCTGAGGAAGGGCATTTGGAGAGGTAAACAGGCGAGCTGACGAACGCGTTTCCTGTACCCTCCTGTAGTCTTGTAAAGTTGCAACACAACTAAATTTTGTGCAGCTTGCCATCGGGTTTTCATTTTGTGCTTTAATGACACGCGGAATCACACAAAAGTTCGCTCAACAATGGCGAAAAGTATTTCTCTATATTATTATAGAATAGGCAAGATTTACTGTTCGTGTCCACCCGTCTATCTCTCTCTCTCTGTCAGGTGGTCCTGAAAGGTGCAACTTATGTGCGCTAAGCATGTCAGTTGTTGGCCAATAACTCAAGTATGCACTATGGCAGATTGATTCCGCGTCTTCTTTGTCATCCTTTTGTTGCATAACCAACAACAAAGGTGATCTGGTATCGTGAGCTGGGATTGTATTTTGTGCTAGTAGAGAATTGTGTATGGACTCAATATATGACTTTCTAACTGTTTTCTTTATTGTAGGCCCAGTGCGAGGACACAAGCTTCCAGCAAAGGAGGCGAGATGGTTTCAAAAAGTTAAGGCCAGATGCTGTTTAGATGATGTTTGCAATAAAACCTGACCCAAGAAAAACTTGGCATGTCCCTTATTGCTCCCCTTTGCTTTTCTTCAACCCTAATATACAGACTTGAGGGGGCAGAGAGAGGGTTGGTGTAATATGATTGAGTGCTATATTACTTTCTGGCACTGCTTAGAGCTTGTAGGGTTTTTAAGCAATCCATTGTACAGATTCATTCGCAGGAACTACTTGCAGCAGGAAATTAAATCTCGGACAACAGCGATGTTTCGGGTGTGAGAAACAGCCTAGCGTGGTCATGCGCTTCACAGAGAACATCGCGAGCAACCCGGTGGTTCGATCTGCTTTCCCTGTCGTTATGGGTACCGTCATATAATACGGCACGATCTTGAGCCTCGCACTAAAAGGCCTTTGAGGTGTCTGCAGTGATAAGGTGAATTTGCTTCAGGAATCTCGTGCAGACATTGAAGTTCGTTTACAGTGACATCAAGGTTCTCCCCCTCGCAAATATAGGCTCCCTAAAAATCCTCACTCACTTCGCCAATGCAGTTGTTCTACCAGGTGGGATAAACGAACTGTTTTAATAGTATTTTATCGAACCTCAAGCCACGAACACATTTGCCCTGTTCTACAAAACGGCGGCTTATTTCAGAAAACAACCTTCCATATTTCAGACTTGCCGTGTAATAAAAACATCCCCTTCTCGTTAAAACCCACGCTCCCTTCAATGTAATTGAGCGACCACTAAGAACCAACATGGCGCTTCATCAAGTAAAGCGGCCATTTTAGACCGTTTGTAAGCAACCATGATCAAAGTTGTCACCACCCTAAAACACGGAGACGCGCGCACATCAAGGCTCCCAATCCGAGCGCTGCCCGTAGCTGTGTTCTAATTCTTAGACAGCATGTAGACAGTCTACGTAAACTGCTTAGAAGACAGCACCAAGCCCATGCTGTCTGATAATGGGAACACTTTTGGATGGCTTTTAAAGGACAATGGCCCACCTCGCGTTGTGAAAAAAACTAAAATAAACAAACGTAACTTTTGTATGTTCTGGCGTATTTTGTGCTGAAATCAAAAACAAATGAACGTTACTCACATTTAGCGTCTGGGAAAGCGTCTGCTCTAGTGCAGATCACTATTGCGGCGAGATTCAATCTATGTGACCAATTCGCTGAGCCGCCATCTCGTTTACACAGCAAAGTAGCCTGTATCGTATTTGTCTACCTAGCGGTCTTCTCGAACCTGTCTATTTTGCCGGCTACGTGAGAATTGGAATGAGACTTAAGATGGCCACCGTCCATTTAGCTGTCTATTTAGCCATCTACAGCGAGTATTTGAACGCACCCCGTGGCGTTTTGGGTGGCCGAGGCAGCAGCCATCCAAAACGGAGTCAATAACGATGAGTGGGGCTAAGCGTCCGTGCGTCTATCCAACCATCCGTGCGTGCGTTCGCCCGTCTATTAGTCTGGTTGTCCGGGGATGCGTCAATCGTCTTTCTGTTCATCCATGCGCCCATCTGTTCGTTTGTCTGTCTATCTGTCCATCTATCCATCTTGTGAACCACAGAGTTTCCTAAATATATAATACAAGGAACTGTGGCGCCATTGTCTAGAAGAGCTGCAACACATAGCACTTCATCGAGCATTGCAATTACGGGTAAGAGATGGATTTGCCTAGTCTCTGTACTTCACGTTCGTTCTGGCTTCGTGTGGCATGAACTGCTTTGTCAGGAAACAACAATCAGCAAATATTCGGCAGATGCGCTTCACCACCTTAATCTTCTAGGCTTACCATTTGAATTGGGTCATGAAGTTGAAAGGGATTCTTTTTTCTTTCGAAACAAAACCAGAAACAACAATCAACGAAGCTACAGGTGCATTCACCGCCCGCAAGGACGAAGACTTGGCAAATTCATGGTATACCCATAGTTTTCATGGTCGCTGAAGAAACGCAGCACCAGTGTCCCCTCTAGTTACTTTTGGAAAACTCCATGTAGTGAACTCTCCAAGTCATGCTATATCGCGCCTTTTTATTATATAATAATTACGTACAAGTACCGCCACCCAACGGACAATATAAGGACTAAACGACAGGTGGCTACTGCATCGACATGGGACAACTACCCACGGTGTAAACTGCTTCGACGCTAATGCGGACTGCGCGCACTGCACAACCATTCACTGGACACCCCATATATGTATCCACTGGGTCGTGCGTTCACAATTTTGTAAAAGGCGTCTTTACTTGGCTTTCGCTTGATGAGCGCCAATGTCCACGTCACCACCAGTGTAGGCGTTAGCTCCCACTGCTCCGCATATACACCTGGTTCCCCACAGCGGGAAATTGTCCACGTTTTTAGCGCCTGTTATGCACGTATCACAAAAAAATCTTACTTTACACGTATTGTGGGCATTTAGTATACCCATCATCTTCACCCGTACATTGTCATCAATATCATGTGTTGCTCATGCTTCCTCGTCGTTGTCGCGTAGCATCATTATCTTGGTTCATTCACTGTACCTGTCGGCTGCCGGCTCCTCGGGCCTAATAACGATCATCCAAACCAAGACTCCATACGTGGTGGAGCGTGCTGTGCGATCCCCCGTCGTCCTCTCGACCACTGTACCCCCTGAAGTGACGTTCAGGTCGCCGCTTAAGCCAGGTGTCCGGAAATATGTCGCACCAAGTTCAGGCCAGTGGTGCAGTCGTTCCCACTCCACCACCGCGCGCCGCGCCTTCTCACGTCATCAACAGCCTCTACGCGCGGGGAGGATGTGGAGGAATGGCTGGACGATTTCGAACGTGTCGGCGCTGCTAACCTGTGGGATCACACCTACAAACTCGCTCACGTCTCATTCTACGGTCTCATTCTACAAACGTCTCACGTCTCATTCTACAAACTCGCTCACGTCTCATTCTATGGGTGTCGCGAAAACGCGTTCCTCAACCACTTCATCAACATCCCCGACTGGTCAGCCTTCAAATATCAGCTTCGCCATGTCTTTGCACACCGGATGTTTGTTTCGCTCTCGAAAAGAAAGCTCTCTCGACTCGGAAACATCACATCGGGGAGTCGTATGCATCCTACATGTAGGATGTTCTTTCACTTTGCCGCCGTGTTGACACATCAATGACAGAGTCAGACAATGTACGCCAGCTCCTAAAGGAAATTACACTCGTCGCATTCAATGCCCTTACAATCCAGAATCCGGCTACCGTTGCTGGCGTTGCGACAACCTGTCAGAGCCTCGAAGAACTTGATTCTATGTCCTTACGACCGGACAGTGACGCGGCCCGTATTACGGTGGATCTAAAACTAAGAGACACGATAAGGGTGATTATGCGCGAAGAATTAGAATCAATGAGATTCACACTACCTTAAGTGTGTCCCATTCAGTCTTCTTCAACGTCATTGCGGGATGTCATCAGGGAGGAGCTCACGTCCATGACCCACATGGCCCACCTGCAGTCGACTGTCGCTCGTACTCTCGCATCGTTCCCGCATGCCACCGCTGCGCAATCAGGCACCGTCAGCTCGGCGTCGCCACCACCACCGTACGTGTCGGTTGCTGCCGCACCTCCCACAAGCTTTACCACGAGCATTCCATCCCCACCACCTGAGCCCTCATCTGTCTCTCTCACTGCTATCTCTCCAGGTGCAGTTAGCGCAAGCTACTACCCTCCTTATCGATCGACTCGCCCTACGTGCTATTATTCTGGCTATCGTGGTTACATTTCACGCTTTTGCCGCAAGCGCTAGCAAGGCGAGCGTCGACGGTACGACATACGCGAACAGGACTATAGCACAGGAACTTTGTACCAGGGCCACCGTTTTTCGTCACTGCCGCGTCAATCTCCATCTCCGCCAGCATCGGTGAACTGCATTCCAACACAGGACTCCAATTCCTCCAGCCCGCCCTTACAATATGATTGCAGTCACAATTGAGGGAATGGACGTTGATGCTTTAGTGGTCACTGGGGCTGCGTTTTCTGGTATTCGTGCTGATTTGTGTGCCCGTCTTCAAAAATTCACAAGGCCTTATGATGGACCAACACTGGTTACAGCCCACGGAACAATGATTCTTCTTCCGCTGTCTGTACTTCCGGCGTGCAAATCGACAAAATTCTTCAACGTATAGAATTCACTGTGCTATCCCCATGCTCTAAAAAACTGATTTTAGGCTAGCACTTTCTTTCCCCTGCTTCCGCTGCTATTTGTTGAGCACAACGTGTCATCGATCTTATTGACCCGGACCACTTCCTCAACGATGAAACCTACAGGCCACTTCGACTCATCGCGGCTGTAGACATTCAGTTACCACCATGCGAACGTCAATTAGTCACAGTTTTGTCCAACGACGTCGACTTTGGTGACATTGTGGTCACTCTGTCACCTCGCAGGCCAAATAAAGGCATAGCTCTCACATCAGGTGTGGCTCGCTTCAACAATGAATCAATTGTCGTCACTGCTACCAACACCACACCAAATAAAGTTTTACTGCCACGGGGTACTACAGTCGCCTGCGTTGCCGATCAGGAGCCTGTGTGCGTTATGCGTCTTACCCCTGCCTCCTCTAAAGGCCATCTTGCAGATCATGCTGCTTCCTCGGCCTTTACAGCAGCCATCAACAAAGACTTGACAGACTCACAGAAGCACCAGCTGCATGATTTGTTGGAAACGCATGCAAACCCTTTTCACGTTCATTCATCCACCCTGGGCCCGACAACCGCTACAGCACATCGGAACAACGAAACATTCATTGTGCACCGCCATCCGTACCGCGTCTCTCTAGCCGAACGAAAAAATCATTGAGGAAAACGTAGACGATAAGCTGCAACGAGAGATAATCAGGCCTTCAACCAGTCCTTGTTCGTCTCCAAACATTCTGGCGCGTAAAAAAGACGGTTCCGTATTATTTTGCGTCGATCACCGAGCACTAAACAAGATCATTAGGAAGGACGTATGCCACGCATCGACGAGGCCCTCCATTCCTTACAGGGTGCTGAAGCCTCGACTTGCGTTCCGGCAATTGGCGAATCCCCATGCACGAAGATAATAAAGAAAAAACTACGTTTGTGACCCCGGATGGCCTATATGAATTCAGTGTTTTGCCATTTGGTCTGTTCACTGCGCCCACAACTTTTGAGCGCGTGATTGACACCTTGCTGCGTGGCATGAAATGGAAGACTTGCCTATGTTACCTCGATGACATTGTTGTCTTTTCATCGACATTTCCTCAACACCTTCAACGCTTGGACGAGGTTGTGACTTGTCTTGCGTGCACTGGTGTTCAAATTAGCACCAAGAAGTGTCATTTCCCCACCAAATCTATCAAGGTCCTCGGTCATGTTGTGAACAAGGACGGAATTCGTCCAGACCCTGATAAAACTGATGCAGTGCTTGGCTTTCTTCGTCCTGACAAACCGAAAGATTTGTGAAATTTCCTTGGTCTCGCCTTTTACTTTTGGCGATTCATGCAAACCTTTGCCTACATAGCCGCACCACTCCATAAGCCAGTTGCTTCCGGTATGCCCTTTCAGTGGTCTCAGGATCGTGATTCGGCTTTCGTCATGTTGAAGAGTGCCCTCATGACCGACCCTGTACTTTCTCATTTTCACGATGATGCACCGACCTTCCTGAACACAGGCGCTAGCGGCCGCGGTTTAGAAGCCATGCTCCTGCAACCCAACAACTCTTCGTGAGAGCGAGTCGTTGCATACGCCAGCCGCGTCCTCTCCGCAGCCGAGAGGAACTACACGATCATCGAGCAGGAGTGCCTCGGTCACTGCAGAAATTTTTTTCATACCTGTACAGCCACCATCTCCCCATTGTGACCGACCACCACGCTTTATGTTGGTTTTCGACGCTCAAGAGCTTGTCGACACGCCATGGCCGCTGGATTCTACGCCTCTAAGAATATGATTTTAACAGCGTATACAAGTGTGGCAGGAAGCGCAGTGACGCCAACGCTCTTTCTCGCTGCCCACTACCAGTGACTCCACTCGAGGTTTCCGCAATCAGTTTGCACAACACACCCTCGGAGTCCACGTCTACGGCGGTTTCCTCTCTCGCCTCTATTGACCAGCTGCCTTCGGAGGACCCCCACGACGATTTTCCTTCTCGACAGCTGGCTGACCCATACTGTCGACGTATTATAGGCTACCTCACTAGCAGTTCCCGTCCACCTAATGCAAGGCTCCGTCACCAAATCTCGCAATTTAAGCTGGACAACTCGGTGTTGTACCTCAAGATATACCATCGTGACGGTCAGCGCTGGCTTCCCGTTCTACCCCGATCACTTCGGTTCGACGTCCTCAGAGTGCTTCATGACCATCCGACTGCTGCTCGACTCGGTTACCATAAAAACTACGATCGCCTTCGAAGTTGGTTTTATTGGCCAGGCAATACCACTAGTGTAGCTCGGTACGTCGGGTCATGCACAACCTGCCAATGTAGAAAACTACCAACATCTGCTCCAGCCGGTACCCTAAAACCTCTCTCCCGTGCCCAGCCACAACATTCGAAGTTGTAGGCGTCGATCTTTATGACCCCCTTTCAGTCAATGCTGCTGGGAACCGGTGGATAGCACCAGCTGTTGACCATTTGACGCGCTAAGCCGAGACAGCATCCGTCACTACTGGTTCAGCTTCTGCAATTGCCGATTTCATCCTCCAAGCCAATATACTGCATCATGGTTCTCCACGTTTATTGCTCAGTGACCGTGGAAGGGCCTTGCTTTCACAACTAGTAAACGAACTTCTTTAGCCTCCAGCACAACTCACAAGACTGCCTCTAGTTATCATCCCCAAACTAACGGCCTCTTTGAAAGATTCCACAGCAATCTTGCAGATACGATTGCCGCTTCTATATAGCCAGACCACAAGAACTGGGACGTAGTTCTACCATTCGTCACTTTCGCTTACAATAAGGCCATTCAGCGGACAACCGACTACGCACCATTTTAACTAGTTTGTGGACGCTCCCCTACTTCTTTCCTGGACATCACCTTATTCACCTGCCAAGCGGATTCATCTCCATCCTCTTCAGAAGAATACGTTTTACGACTCGGACAGTGCCGCCAACGTGCTCGTATAAACACTGAAGCCTGATAGCAAGACAGAAAGCTAGTTTATGATGAATCGCATCGTGCTGCATCCTTCCAACCTGGAAACGAAGTGCTACTTTTGACGCCTATTCTCACACCTGGTTTGTGCGAAAACTCTCAACCACGGTTTATGAGGACATACACAGTTATTGAAGAGACTTCACCAGTGAATTATCGCGTGACGCCACTTGTAGCCCCAGCAGATCGCCGTTATCGAACTACAGAGGTCGTCCATGTCACCCGTGTGAAGCCCTTCATGCGACGTTCTTTGCTCCCTTCACTTGCCGCGGCCAGGCTGGCTGCTTTCACGTGGGAGAATTGGTGTTGGAATTCAGTATACCCTTCCTCTTGACCTGTACATTATCATCATTATCATGCATTGTCATCGTTGTCGCCTAAGATCATAATCTTGGTTCATTCATAGTAGCTGTCGGCTGCCGGTTCCGCGGGCATAATAAAGGTCATCGAAACCAAGGCTTTATAGTATATTGGCTCTCTTGAAGCGTGGGTGCGTCCTCGGTGAAGAAAACGTTTTCACCTACAATGAAGAAACTCGCTTCATCAGTGTGGGGCCTGTTTCAAATCAGACTTAACCAAAAAAAGTGAGTTATTATTTTGTTTTAGCGCGGTCATTTGAATTTTAGGTATTAGTTTTTGTAACCAATTGAATCATCGTGCCAGTGTTCACAAATGATGCTTCATAAGGCTATGTACTTACGCAGGTCTCAGTGCTAAAATAGGCTAAATACTTTTGGGCATCGGAATTATGGCATGTTCATTTATGATCATCGAACAAATTCAAAAGTGAAGAGTGAGTAAATTTCAGCCCATTTTTTGAAAAAGTGTTATTTTTAGGTCAGCTGCAGTGCAACCATTTATTCGCTCTTGTCTTCTCTAGAGACTCGTGCAATGACTGCCAGCGTTTTCTTACAATACAGAAAATGTTTTGCAAGGCGACTTCAATAATAGGTTTAATATTTTAATAAACAATTATTACCTGCAGTCTGCGGGACGAACAACAAGAAACCGGCCTTATTTCAGTCATTTTTTTATATATTTCTGTGGGGTTTTTTACTCTCTGCTTTCAGTTTCAAGGCTTCATTGTTCTCCGAAAAATATACTACACACAATAATTCAGTACTGATTGAAGTGGACATATGGCGTATTTTCGGCCTTTTAATATTGAAGCTTGAGTAAAGATAAAGCGCACTCCATATCATACTTGCAATAGTTTGCAATAGAACACTAGAGTACAGGTATACGTATTCCGCTAAAACCCTCTGCCTAAGCATACACAGATGACTGCTGTTTTCGAAAACATATCTATTGAAGGATTAATTTTACGGTGAGCTTCACATTTCTAAGTCGGGCCTGATTGCGAATTTTTCAAACGTTTTAAAAAAATCCCACCAGTATGTTATCTCCTAGTCCATTGGGCGACGGAAAAAAAATCCTAAACAGCCAATAAACAACCACAGCCTTCAAAACTTGTTTTAAAGAGAAATAAGTGAACTTTTATTTCGGGAAGGCGCTGTGTAAAAATTTTGCGAATACGTGCTAAATAGTAATGTAACATGATTTAGAACATCGGTTTCAGCTTTCGCGCAGACTCGGCATTCTTTTCCATCGCATAGACATTAGGCGCAGTCTGTCGTCCTAGCTCCACCCACTTTGGCAGCGTGACACGACAGTCAATAATTGGTGTCATTGGCGAAGCCAATCAGTCGCAACGCACTACCACTTGCTGTGAAGCTTGGTTATGTTTACCCAGTGTCAATGCTTCTCCACTGCCCAGACGCTCAATTTTCATCCTACAAAGGATAAATGATCTTTTTTCGTATTGCTTAAGCCAAGGGCAAAGCACATGCGTGCAGGCACTGTGCTAAGCTGTAGTTATGGGCTATAGTTGAATGAGGAGTGTACACGCGACAACTAAGAAGCCAAAAGTGTAACACCGCACTGCGAACAAACAAGGGGTAGTTTCGTAGCTGTGGGTAGTTACAGGAACTGACTTTGAATTCACTACTGTTTGTTGATACCTAGTTCAAAGTCAATCGATGAGCTGCGTGCTGCATCGAGTCGTCGATCGCCGACATCGCGTCACTGTACGTGGAAGCAGGATCGCTCAGGCGTAGGATAGGAGTGCAGGAATAGTTTTCGGGTTGAAGCTCCTTACGGCGAAGGTCGTACGTCCCAAGTCGTTGTAGTAGCCCCCTCTCATTTGGTCTTTAGAATGTCCGCTGGATGGTGGTACTTGTATATGGTGAATAAATAATGAAAAGATGCGAGATGGCGATACTTGGTGTGCCTACCAGATGGATGGACGGAGGGACGGACAGACTAACAATAGTACACATGCAGGCACAGACAAACATGCAGACGAACAAAGGAACGGATTGACGTACGGAGTAATGCACAGGCGCACGGAAGGATGGACGGAGGGGCGGACTCATGGACACACGTATGAATGAATGGACTGACGCTTCGCCCCACTCATCATGATACACTCCTTGATTATACTGTGACTTTTTTTTTCAAAATGAAGGCCCTGAGCCGCTCGCACCACTGTATTATTCAGAAAACGTTATCACTGTGGTCTACTCTACAAATAGCCTACCTTGTTTCGGGGTTGTAAAAAAAGTCGGAGCCACTTTACTAGGCTTTTAAAATAATAGAGATCCCACTAAATAAGTAACAATTATCAAAAGACAAAGACAAAATTCACACTCATTAGCAAATGATTTCGAATCATACCATGGCCAAGCGTCCTTGTTCCTTGAGGATAACAATACATGTTCAGTCTGTAAAAATAAAAGACAATATGCCAACCAACTGTTCATGTTTAAATAAAATTTCTTGAACTGCCACGAATTGGTAAGTGAATTACCCTGGCAAGCATTTAAAAGACCATTTTCGTCACTTTAGCTTGTACGAAAGTCTGTTTTTGCAGAGTGGGCTGCTTTTTAAGGAATGGCATCCAGTAATGACAGCAGCTGTAGGTGCTGCAGGGGAGGGCTCTTGAGTACTGTACTATACAAAAACTTCATACAGCACATGCACCAGAAGCATTTCAACTCTATCAAAACGCAACAGTCTAGACCAGAATCAAACACATGTTTTTCACATCACCAAGGGAGCATTGTAAGCTGGCGTACATTGAGAGGCCAAATATTCTGTGCAGCTACTTTACTTAAATAAGCTAGGGGGCAAGAGACAGTCGCTCTCCCTTAAAGTTCCTGTTTTGTTTGGAAAATGTGGAATAGAGTGTCCCATAGCAAATTGTTCTGCCAGCTGGAATACATATACATCTATACCCTATTTAAACGTTCCATATCAAACCTTACAGAAAAAATATGGACTCCATACAATTTCCTTCTGAATTATAAGGAAGAATATGAAACTTTATGAAAATATACGGAAGTTGTATGGCATATACGGAATCCTTTTCAAGGAAATTATAGAAGAATACGGAAATCGTGGCGGACATACGGAAAGCTCAATATAAAAGTTATAGATTGATACGGAATTCGTCTCGTATATACAGAAAGTTCATGTCGTATATACGTCTATCATGTCGTATATACGTCTATCACGTCTATACATCTATAATCATGTCGTATATACGTCTATTCAGGTTTTTTAGAGCACGAAGTAACAGATGCACTCTTGCTATCTTGTGGTGCAACCTCACACATACCAAAAACCCAGACTGTTTTGCATTTGTTCGCTTTAAAACATGGTCTCGCTCGGGCCCATGTGAGCTTGCAGCTTGCAAGGGAACTGCTGTAGCTTCGCAAGCGTCTCTTCCTGGGTTCATTGCGTTTATGCAGCTGATGCCAAAATTGCAGATACACGCATACGCGTGCCCAGAGGTGTCTGCTTGTGTACATCATAGCCGACAACGCAGAAAGCCAAGAGCCACTGAGGTCAAGAGTAGAGTCATTTGTGACAGCATTCTTGTTAAATTGATAGATGCCCTCAAGAAAAAGCTGCATTACTACCGTGTTTTCATGCATGCAGATGAAATTGGTTATGCTGAATGTGACCTTTTTAATCTCTGCGGTAGAAGGTATACATTTAGTTTAACTGCGTCAGCGTGTATGTTTCTTGAACTTATTTGCTTGCCTAATTCATTTTATTCTAACAAGACTACAGATCTCTATGTAGCAGTCACAAATTCTGAATCGATGAAAATGTCATTCCCCTCGAATGACATTGGAATGTGCAGTGTGACAGTGGTATTACACAAACTGTTTGGAAATGAACAAATTTGGTAAGGCACACACGATAATTATGGCCTTAAGTGCACGAATAGCACATGCAGGTTTCACTTAAGAGGTGAAATAAGTTTCAGCTTTTACCTAAAACACAAGATTTACCTAAGAGGAGAGTGTGAAGTGTCTGCCTAATATTTTCACTTTGAAGGGAAAAGGGAGTTGAGATGAACCCCAATATTCGCTCCCTGATAAAAACCTGTGCGCAGACCAAAATATCCAGAACATTTATTTCAACATTTTTCATTACTGCAGTCTTATAGGTTTCTGATAATTAGGGTAATGTATGAATTACAAAAATTATGTGCTTGAGCAAACAAACAAATTATGGTATCACAGGAATAACAGTGCTATATATACAAAAGTATAAAAACACATATAAAATTTTAAGCAGAAAAGTGTAAACTATAAGCGTGAGTACCAACTTCGGTGAACAGACGCTTATGCAATACGATTGTCATACTACACCTCCTTACACCCGTCGACATTCACCTATACTCAGACTCGCACCTACTGTAAAAGGCTAAGCAAGCACCCCCACCAAAGCAAGTGCACTCCTCCCTTTGCGGGAGGTTTTGAAATAGGTGCCAGTAACTAGTCGGGGACCGAGCAAGAGGGCTCCTGACAAATCGGTTGAGATTATCATTCCCCGCAAAGGGGGGGGGGGGAGGGAGGACGCAAGGTCGAAATTTTACGTTACTTGCACTGATTAGTATTTATGTGACTCACCCCCACACTTTACTCACATCTATGCATACACTGAAGATTATTCCATCTACTCCCCCTTCAATACTCACCCATTCACCCCCGCATGCCTACTCACACCAGTAAGTGTTCACTCAATTTATAGCTTGAGTCTACTCACATCACTCGTCACTAACTCATACTCACACTCTCTCACCCAATATTATGAGTAGTTACTCTTATTCAAACACTGACTCACACTCATTGACACTCAATCATATTCATGCTACATGTGAACACGCAATCATGTAAGTAATCACTCATGTTCCAACACAGGTTCACTCATGCGTTTTGTCACATACTCGTATTCATACTGATGCCTTTCACATGATCGAGGTGCCTATACAATTTCATTTCATTTCATTTTATTACCTTAAAGGTACCCAGAGGGACATTAAATAAGAGGTGGGGTTACAAAAAAAACGTACAAAAAAGCCATGAATTAGCTTGAAAAATGGCTTGTGACGCTATGCATAAATGTTGATGGACAGGTGATTGCTGCAATATGGTGGGGGAGGTCATTCCAGTCTTTTGCTGCACGAAGAAAAAGTGAGGCAGCAAAAGTAACGGTGCGGGAACGTTGCCGGGCAACTTGAAAGACATGGCCAATGCGATATGTCCTGCGAAATGGGGGGGAAAGGTAAGGTTCGATTGCAAGTGGACTGTGAAAAAGTTTATGAAACAAGCAAAGGGTGCCAATGTGGCGGCGGGAATATAGAGGAAATAGGCCAATTTTTTCTCTTAAAGATGACACGCTAATGTGATAGGCATATGAGGAATGAATGAGTCTAGTAGCACGGTTTTGAAGTGATTCATGTGCAGTAATGAGATACGCGTGTTGTGGGCTCCGAATTGACGATGCATATTCAAGCTTGCTTCTTACGAGGGACTGATATGCTAATAATTTTACCTGGCGGGGTGTGCTGCACAGATGACGTTTTAGGATGCAGAGAGTACAATTAGCAGCTGCGATGATAGTCCGGATGTGCTCATCCCAAGTTAGGTCACTGCACAAAGTTAGGCCAAGCTATTTTTAGGATTGCACAAGTTGAACAGGAGTGTTAGAAATTACGTAAGAAGTGGTGAGCGGGTTATGGCGACGCTGAAACGACACAAGTTTACATTTGTTATGATTAAGTTTCATTTGCCACCGTTCACACCAACGCTGCATTTGGTTAATGTCACTTTGTAGGCTAGTTTGATCAGGTACATTCGTTACTGTGCGGTACAAAACGCAGTCATCAGCAAACATGCGTATGTTACAAGTTAGGTTCGTTGGTAGGTCTTTAATATATATTAGAAATAACAAGGGGCCAAGGACGGAACCCTGAGGGACACCTGATGTAACTGGAATAAAGTTGGAGAGCTGATCATTTACAAGGACAGATTGGGAACGGTTATGTAAGAATTCTTGAATCCAGATTAAGACTGCGAGGTGTAAGTTTAAGAGGGAAAGTTTCAGTAACAGGCGTTTATGAGTTACCTTATCAAATGCTTTGGTGAAATCTAGAAGTATGGCGTCGGTTCAAAGGTTACTATCGAGATTGAAATGAAGGTCATGGACAAAAAGTCCTGGTTGAGTTTCGCATGAAAACCCTTTTCGGAAGCCGTGTTGTGCAGGATGACAAAAAATTAACCTTGTCAAGAAAACTGATAATGTGAGTGAATATGACGTGCTCCATGATTTTGCAAGGCAATGAAGTTAATGAGATGGGATGATAGTTTAGAGGCGAGTATTTGTTACCAGCTTTGAAGGCTGGAATGACCTTCCCTTTTTTCCAATCGTCGGGCAGTTGGCCTGTGGCAAGTGACTGCGAAAAAAATAAACATAAATATTCGGCACAGACATCTACAGTATTTTTAAGGAACTTGGAGTTAATATTGTCTACACCCGTGGAGGACGACAGCTTTAGGTTGTTAATTATAGATACTATACCAGACACGGAAAATGTGATGGGTGGCATCAAGAGTTCAATAGTGGAAGTCGGCATGTAAAATAAAGGTCTGTTTCTTTTGTGAACACTGATCCAAATGCGCTATTAAAGATGTTTGCACAATCAACGTCACTTACAGGTCTGCCGGCATTGTCGGTGAAGTTAGTAGACTGCGTGGGGTGAGGGTTGATTATTTAAAAAAACTTGCGTGGATCACTTTTTAGAATGGTCGGCAAGTTATAGCTATAGAAAGAGTGTTTTGCTTCGCATATCTTTCCTAGGTAGTCATGTTCGGCTAAATAGTATTTTTCCCATGCGCATTGGCTTCCCTTCTGTTTGGCTGAACGAAAGAGGCGTTTCTTTTTGTTTTCTTGGCGTTTTAATGTTTTGGTGAACCAGGGCTTTTGAGTGTCGGTCTGGAAATGAAATGTGGGTATATGTTTGCTCACAAGATAATCCACTTTGTCCGCAAATAATTTCCAGCTATCTTGCACTGATGTATTTTGGAAAAATGATTCGAAAGATGGAAAGAGCGGAGTTCATCAATGATAGCTGTGTAATTTCTTTTGTCATAAAGACGTATAGTTTTTTTACTTTGCTGACGAGACACCGGTTTGAACGTAAACACTGTCATTGAGTATGCCGAGCTAGTTCCAACATTTTCTCCAGGTACACGTTGATGACTGCGAATGATTCAATTCATGTTAGTGTTGTATACAAACAAATATTTGCCTATGTACATACATTTGTTGTTCTCAAGCCTATATTGTGGTTTGTGGGGGGCATGTCAGGAATTGAATTACGTTTCGAAGCTCTGATTGAGGACGAACATAGAATTACTTGTCAAACTTTTGTAGTAGAACATTAACATAGGCAACAAAGGCTCTTTTTCATAAAATGACTTCATAAAAAGTGTTTTTCTTTCTGTGTAGTTGTGTTATTGAGCTTCTGGTATGGTAGCACTGTAGCTGCATGGCATGCATATAATGCAGTTTTTTTTCTGAACACTGGTCTTGATAACATACATTTTATATGTGAGTAAGGACCATGTCATGCATATGAAAACATAAAAAAACAAGCACATGCAGAAAAACTTGAGCTAGATGATGCTTGCTAATAATCATAATGTAGTGTGAAAAACACAATGGACAAACAGAACCGCACACCATAAATGTTTGTGGCACGTGGTTCTTTGTCTGTTATGCCTTTTTTACTACATTTTGATCATTAGCAAATACAAGCAGTTTTTGTTGCAGGAGCTTCACTTTCTCTATTTGTTTGAAGAATAAAAGGGTTTAAGAGGGCATGTGCATGTGTTTACACAATCCAGACACCATGGAAGTGCTAATATACACAAATCTGTCCAAGAGAAAGCTCCGTGCTCTAAGTAAGAATGACAATAAATTAATTGAATGACATTAATAATAAATATCACTCAAAGGTTTTGTGACACGAGTGGAAGTTTAATCAACAAAGAGAAAAGCATTGGTTTATGGCATGGTAATTGGGACCTCACGCCCAGTTCCTTTGGAAATATTCAGTGGCTCACGACGCCTAGTCGTTACCTAGGGGTACCGTTGGACAGGTATCAAGACAGTGAAGCATATTGGCTTGGAAAGGCTGAAGAACTGTGCGCGACCGCCGATGGATGGGGCGGTCGTGGCTTATCAATGCAACGTGTTCTGGCTGTTAAATTATGTACCTTTTGCAAGCACTTAGTTGTAAGCGTAAAAGCATTCACAAAGTCCACAGGATATTAACCACGTTCATCTGGAGCTCTACGTGGGAGAGAACATCTAGAACGAACTTGTTTCGGCGAGTTGAGCAAGGAGGGCTGTCTCTGTGCCATCTGTTTCTTAACCAAGTAATATCACGTTTCCTGCTCATTAGAGACCAGAGAGACTCTTTTTTACATTTTTTATTTCAAGCAATGCTGTTGCACCACATGCCTGACTTCTTTGTATCTTCAGAGAGGCGAGAACCACAGCCCCACCGCAGTGGTCTAGTGGCTAAGGTACTCGGCTGCTGACTCGCAGGTCGCGGGTTTAAATCCCGGCTGCGGCGGCTGCATTTCCGATGGAGGCGAAAATGTCGAGGCCCGTGTGCTCAGATTTGGGTGCACGTTAAAGAACCCCAGGTGGTCAAAATTTCCGGAGCCCCCCACTACGGCGTCTCTCATAATCATATGGTGGTTTTGGGACGTTAAACCCCACAAATCAATCAATCAACTCAGGCGAGAACGACACACTTTGTCACCGTTCTTGCGCGAAGTTGTGTTCTCATATCGTTTCTTAAAGGCGAGGTTTTCGATAAATTACCTAACTAATGTGAAAAGAAAGCGTCTTGTGAAATACCTAATACAGAATGCTTTTCCTGTGCCCCTGTACCGTTCAAGGTATGAAAAATTATATGGTCATGACGTACTAAAGCGAGTGAAAAACATGTGTATACCACCCAATGTGGAAACTTTCTTTTTTAAACTTAATACAGAAACCTTGCCAGTGAAAACGTGGCTTGAAGAGACAGGGATGTATGTACCATGCGAAAGCAGCTGTCTCCTGTGTAACAAACCCGAGACCATTGAACATGTGTTTATTGATTGTAAGAGCGCTATTTTTCGGGGGACATTTTACAGAGGACTTTAAAAAAAGATTTACCTCTTACTTCATATGGAATTCGTTTTTTTGTCTTGTGATCGTTCTGTGCAAAATTTGGATGTTATATTTTTACTTGGTCTTCATTCGGTTTGGCGTAGTATTCTATCGTACAGACACGGTGATCTGATAGTTCAATCCGTTAATGAGTGTTTCGTGGAAGCTGTTATGAAAGTGCGAGATGTGTATAAGGCTACCGACTGTGTTGAAGATGTAATATTTTTGTTTGACGCGTTATCACGCATGAAACACGTTTGATGGTGATTGTCTTGTTAGCTTGACCTGTAGTCAAGAAGGCAATAAAGAAAAAAATAGCTTTGCAAGTTAACGCACTCAGTTCACGTACGCGAGCACAACTAAGTGGCACAAGTTCGATTACCGCCAAATCTCAATGTTTTTAATGTGTTTTTTATGTACTGCTATCCTTTCTAACGCGTTAGGTGCTAAAACAAAATAAAAGCAATATTGCGTTCAAGTACGTATGTGGGACTGTGTTTTTTGCACAACAGTTATTATTATTTTTATTTTCATTATTACATTTTTTTATTTATTTCATAATATAACAACATTAAGGAGTAAGGGGAACATTGGGTCTTCTTGAATGTGAAGGAACTCGAGAAGTGAGGAAACTCAAACAAAACATTTATTTGAGAAAAAACTGAGCATTTCACAGCCGGACCAGCTTCTTCAAGGGTAGGCCCTAGGTATGCGCGAGACTTGCTATGACTCATCTCAAGCTGTGGCAGTTGAGGGAAGGCAATATCACCGAGAAGCAGTTCAAAAATATATTTTGGTTGATGTTTTTTGGTTTCTCTAAAATAAGGGCTGCACAATGGTGATTGAGCCAAACCAAGAATTGCCGGCACAAAGTCATGAGACAGACAATGAATAATGTTGATTGTTTGAAAAATTGCCCTTAATAAAAGGAAGAGTTATGGAGTGCTACGGAGCTTAACTCGCAGTAGGAATTTTAGATATACATATAGATAGTTTAAAATGGACAATGTTGCACACACAGACATTGGTTAAATTTCTTTGCAGCACAGTTGAAGCATCTATGTAGAACTGAAGTGTCAAGAGAAGCTCACGCGTCCTCACTTTATTGCGCTTTACATTGCTTGTATGTGTTCATGCAGACATAATATATTTTAAAGCATTTGTTTCACCTGTAATCTTCTTATTCATCAAAGCTGGCCCATAAGTTGTGTCTTATGTAGCACTACAATTGAAGCGTAATCTACATGGTGGTCTGAAACAATGCTTTTGAAAATCCAAAACGACCCAGCTCTATACACGACCATCCCAGCATCAATGATAAGCACCATTATGTGTCCGTACATATCAGTTGTGCTCTCATACTTAATTATTTTTCTGACCGCTCCCCCTACCCATACTTACACTGTAGGGCAGAAAATCCTCAACCTGGTTGAGCTACCTGCCTTTCTTCTGTCTTCTTCCTCTCTTTTTTCTGTTCTCTGTTCTACTTCATTTTTCTGTGTACTTACTTCACAGAGGCGTTATTCATGTGCATGAAGATTAACTGCCTACGTAAAGTAAAGCAGAGAGGCAATTTCGCTTCATGCATCTGTATTTTAAATTTGTTCTTTTGATATCTTGCATGAAAGCTAATAACCAAGTAGCTCGATATTTGTGCGGTCGCACCACAAGATACCAGGTGTTGATCTGTTCCTTCGCGTTCTAGAAAACCTGAATGGACCCGAGACGTTCACTTTGCCGTCTAGTTTTTTTGTCACGCCGCGCACACCGTGTTGCTTGGGTTTATTTAATCGGCTCTGCGTATACTGATTAGTGGGTCGTCATGGCTCATGGTCACTATTTATTCTGTGATATATAATTTCTATGCGTATTTATTTAGCGAATCAGAATGTTTTTTAAGAGGAATAACTCAAGGAATAAACTTTGCAAGTGAGCGCTCGTCCTGTAGACGTTTTTTTTTCGTTTATGTGCTCGTCATTTTGGCACGGGACTAATTATTTCTGTATATATTCACTTTTTTATCACTCTACATTTTCGTTCTTCAATTTTTGCGGCCACTTGTTTCTGAATTATAGACATTGACATAACGTACAATCACAATGACATTACTTTTTCTGGACGCGGTGTAGCACCACCACGGATCGAATGGTATTCCTATCTCAGGCTGACATTTGAATCTAGTGACATGAACATCTGCGGTCTTATTAGTCTGCTCGCACTCTTTATTTTTTCATATTTCCGTAAGAAAATTTGCGTATGCTCCGTAGAACTTTCTTAAGGAAGTTGGCGTATACTCCATAAAGCTTTCCATATTTCCACATCTTTCCTTATTTTTTCGTAAGTAATTTTTCGTATATACCACATGACTTCTGTATCTTTCCATAACTTTCGTAAGAAATATTCCGTATGTTCCATATAATTTCCGTACCCTTCCATATTTTCCTTGAAAAGTGTTCCGTAAATGTCATACAACTTCCGTATGTTTCCATAAAAATCTGTATCTTTTCCGTATACCTCATAAGGATATCGTACGGAGTTCATATCTTTCCGTAAGATTTCATACAGGATTTTTCAGTAGGGCGATCACTCAGGAGAACTTGTGGAGCTCCATGACGCAGGAAGATGTGGCGAAAAAGAAATCGGCGATCTCAGTGGCAGTCCCAGATGGTGTAGAAGCTGTTTCTGCATAGCGGGTAAGGTGGTCGACGGCCGTGACATTCCTGCGATTTCCATTTGATTATATAGGAAGAGGGCCATACAAGTCAATTCAAATGACTTCAAGAGGTGAGGCAGGACAAGAGAGAAGTTGCATTAAGCCAGCCGGAGCAGTTGTCTGTTGTTTTCGCCGTTGGCAATGGACACTGGAGGCGACGAACTTAGCGACGGCTGAAGAAAAGCCAGGTCAAAAACAACGACTTCGAACTGTGTCGTAAGTCTTGTGATAGCCTAGATGAGCGGCGGTTGGATCATCATGAAAGGTTTCTAGAGCTTTATGTTGCAGAGAACGTGGGATGACGGGTACCCACTTGTTGCCATTGATGTGGTAAATGTAGCGACCTAAAGCATCACCGACAAGCTTAAATTGTTTAAGTTGTCGACGGACTCTCGCGTTTGGAGGAGTAGTAGAGCCGGTCAAGCGGTCAACAATGGTGCCGCAGTATGGGTCGACACGTTGTTGTGAAACAAGGACGAATAGGGTGGCATGTGATGAACTTAGCGTTGGGATTGGAGAGGTGCTGTCGTTTTGGAGTAGCGATGGTGAGGGGCTTCCGCTGGGCAAAAGACAGCGCGATAGAGCATCAGCATCTTTATGCTTCTTCCCAGATCTGGCTAGATGGCGTCGAGGAGTGCGCACATGAAAACGGCGGCTCCCGCTTTTCTAAATATTTTCGGTCGTTTCTTTGCTCCAAGATCACTTGGCTTTGTGCTTATTCGAACAAGCAAGCTCTGCGGTTTCAGTGGAGAAGCCATTTTTGGCGGTGAGTGAACTCTTAGACATATTTTTGGACTTTAAAGTTGCGGCGCGGCGAGCGTCCTCGCTAACCCTAACCAGACCCAGTATTGGTGAGGAGTACGGTGGTTGCACGTAGCCACGGGCTCGGCCAGACGCGGCTGCTACTGGATCAACCTCCTTACGTCACAGCCGACAACCAGGCACTGAAAATGCCTTCCCCCATAACCGCGGAGGGAATGGAAGTAAGCGCGGAGATCTTCGACGGACCAGGATGGGCCACCGCCATGGGACGCCGAAGACAGATGACTCCGCCGAACGAAAAGCTGGCCGCTGGGACAGTGGAGCACAGCACCCCGCCGAAGCACTCCAGGGGCTTTAAAAAATTCTATCGGCACTACACCATGTGGTATCCGCTTCCAGGCTACCCCACCTACCCAAGGACCAGATCAGGGTAATTATGAGACCCAGAGGAAGATTGGACGTAGCCCGAGTCGATCTCGTTCTGCTGGCTAGAGCTGTCATCATGGCCGCCCAGATCACCGACGAACAAGCACGGAAGGACACGATCTGCCCCAACAATATGCAAAGCATCATTGTTATTTCTACGCCGTACCAAAATAATGCTACATAGTACGTGAACGTGCAGAAACTGTACACAAACCAAGGCTCGTTTGAAGAGTCCGCATACGTGGCCGCGCCCGATAATACATGCAAGGGCGTCATCAAGAACGTTGACCTCTCCCTTGACGACACAACGCTCAAATGCCTGATTGTGCACGACCGAATTCCCACTGCCATCGAGGCAAGACGCATTAAAAAGACCAAAGTAGTCGCAATCCTCTTTGACGGGTTGCGCGTTCCGAGCACAGTGATATGCGGAACCGCCATGGTTCCCTGCTCGCTCTACAAGCGACAAGTCGATGTTTGCAGAACGTGCGGAGTCGGCCACCACGCCGATGTTTGCCGGCACACAAAGGCAATGAGCAAGAAATGTCAGAACTGCGGAGAAACGCTACAAGAAGACGGCGTGCATCACTGCGAGCCGAAATGCAAGCTTTGGAATGAAAAACACCCCACCCGAGATCGCGAATGCAAAAGACGCTTCCAAATTCCATACATAGTGAGAAGGAGAAGAAGACGCAGAAAGCAAGAGTGGCAAGCACCACAGCGTCAAGGTGCACCAACATCTGTCACGTTTAAGGAACCCTGCCACAACCAGGTGTCGGGACGGGAGAACGCCTCGAGCGTCCATCACCGTTCTCCATCCAGGGGAGATCCCGATCCAGAGGGCGTTCCCACTCCAGAAGACGTTTTCGATCCAGAGGCTGTTCTCGTTCCGGAAGGCGCCCCTCGACCTTGTCGGGATCCGACAACCGCCTGTCAACTCAGGAGTGCTCCAGATCCCGATCGAGAACGAGACCAGCAGCCACGTAGCAGCAGCCGCTGAACAATGGCTCCTGGGCCAGCAGGGTTGCAGGTGAATTACGAAGCACAAGTGGTCAGCCCAAAGGTAAGGCACAGCCAGAGCATGCTCCCGATTCTCGTATTGCAGCGCTTGAACAAGAAAAGAGGGCCCTCAAGAAAGAGCTTGAAGAGCTCCGGGCCTCAGTAGCTGGAATAGAGAGCTGCCACGAAACTAATTTGTCGAGCTCACCGGCACCACCGACAACACGCTCACAACAAACGATTCACAATACACACAAACGCAAAGCCCTAGACAGCGACAGT
Organism: Rhipicephalus microplus; assembly: GCF_013339725.1. Lineage (NCBI taxonomy): Eukaryota > Metazoa > Arthropoda > Arachnida > Ixodida > Ixodidae > Rhipicephalus > Rhipicephalus microplus. The sequence goes on along the minus strand of NC_051169.1, from coordinate 137,770,844 downwards.
GACACAACGGGGGAGATCGAGATGGTCTCGATAGAAAAAGAAGCCCCACTGACAAATGTCGAGTCCGCGACAACTAAGCTCAACGACAAAACTAATACATTGGCGAACACGCTTTCCAAGTTTATGGAAACCTTTAGGACTTACACTGACAAAACTGACCAGAGGCTCGTGAGCCTAGAGATGATGGCAGCCAACTTACGTGTGGCAGGTGCTCCTCAGAAACTAAGCGTGGACAAACCAGCGGTTACGGCAAGCGTGCCGAGCAAAACTTCTAGAGCTAAAGTCCGACCAGTCAAAGCACGCAATCTCGCGAAAATAACTAGCCGCGACGCGCACAAGCTACCGAGCCAAAATGGCTGCTGACCGTAATGAGATTAGGATCTGGCAGTGGAACTGTAACTCACTTCAGAAACGCAAAGCAGCACTAACACAACTATTGCTAGCCTGTAAAAAAAGCCGCATATAATATTGCTACAGGAATGTGGAGAAAGCAAAACTGCTAAAAGCATTGGCATTCAGGGGTACAGGGTAGCCAGGCCGACTCTGCACTGCGAGCAGAACAAGACGCGAGGAGTGGCTACCTTCATCCGGAAGGGCATAATGTTCGCTGAAAGGGACGCCCCCGTATACAAAAAAGGCCTGGAAACGGTCCTGGTGGAAATCTTACCACACAGGGCTGTTAAAAGAAGCATCTTTGTGCTCAATGTTTACAGGCCTCCATCAGATAAGAAAAGAGATTTCAACAACCTACTTACCTCGGTGGTAAAAATGGCAGGTGAAAATCCGCTCATATAGCGGGTGATTTTAACGCCAGGAGTACCGAATGGGGACACTAAAAAGCGAAGGCAAAGGCACCAAGTTAGCAGAAAGCGCGAATGCGCTGGACCTGCAGCCGATAAACAACTTTGCCCTCCCTTAAAGATGAGGTATTTCGGTACAGCGGGACACAATGCCAGACATAACCTTCACCGAAAACGTCAGAGCTACCTGGGATAACCTTGCTGAAGACCTAGGTAGCGACCCCTGCATCCTGGAAATTACCGTTGAGAACGAAGCGAAAGCGCCAAGAAAATTCAAAATCACAGACTGGGACCTGTTCCGTAAAATACGGGAGCAGAAGGGCAATACAAAACTATCATATGAAGCCCTCTTAAATGAATTAAAAATGGCAGAAAATGAGGCCACCAAAGAAGTCGAGACTGATGAATCCATCCAGGCAATGAACTCTCATCTGGTCAGTTTGCTGCAGTAAAAGCATGACCTAAAAGAAGCGTGGCGTAAAAACAAGCTCAACAGACACTTACGCACAAAAATCGCGGACTTTGGCCGCGAAATGGAATCTCACGCCAAAACACTCTGCGCCCAGCAGTGAAACAACACATGTGACGAAGAAGATGTCAAAATGAGGAAGGAAAGCAATTGAGGGCTGCTCAAATACCTTATGGCGGACAGCGACAAACTCACCATAGGCGGCACCCAGCTGCAAATTGAACGATTGGTGCACGCCCAGTATAGTGGTGGATCCCAAGCTCTCCTTAAAACGCTAGGCCAAAAATATCTCTCTCTGGAAAGCAAATCAGTAGCCTGGGAAAACAAAAATTCCTCATATGGAGGTCGACCGCAAGAAAAGCTGGATGAACCGTTCAGCGAAGCTGAAATACGGTACGCTCTACAACAACTCAATGGCAGATCGGTGCCAGGGCCAGATGGAATCTACAATAAACTGCTACGAAATATAGAATATAAATCAATTGTAATCAATACTAAGAACCTAAATGAGGCATGAGAAACGGGTACTGTGCCGAAAGAATGGCGTAGTGCCAAGGTTTCGTTCATCCCAAAACCTGGAAAACCGCTGAGCATCGATAACTTAAGGCCCATATCACTCACATCTTGCGTTGGAAAAGTAGCTGAGCATGCAATACTAAACCGTATCACGGACCACATTGAGAGCAATGGGCTCTTTCGACACAACATTATTGGCTTCCGCAGGGCATGGTCCACACAGGATGCCATGTTGATGTTAAGAGAACACATATGTTACGACCTGCTTCACACGCCCAAAGCAATATTAGCCCTGGACATCGCCAAGGCCTTTGACACCGTAAAACATGAACACATACTGGGTGAAATATCGCACATGAACCTAGGTGAGAAATTCTACAACTACATTAAAGGCTTTCTGGCGAACCGAACCGCCACCGTACGCATAAGAGAGCAATGCGGCGAACCCGAACGACTAGGAAATATCGGCACCCCACAAGAGTCAGTGCTCTCGCCAATGATCTTCAATGTGGCGATGCACAGATTGTCGGAGAAGCTCGCTCAAATCCCAGCCGTGCACCATGCCATATACGCGGATGATATTACCATATGGGTCCCATGTGGCCACTCATATGGTGCCTTGGAAGGAATTCTTCAACAAGTACTGACTACAACTGAAGAATTTCTTAAGCCAACTAGACTCGCGCTGTCGCCCACTGAATCTACTCTAACGCTCTTTCACCCTCAACAAAATTCGGGCGAAGAGGAGCAGCAAATAGTGCTCAAAGCTGAGAACAACCAAACGATACCGCAAGTATATACGGTCAAAGTACTAGGGCTAACGTTAAGCGCCAAGGAGGGCCACAACAACGAAGCACTCAAGCGCCTTGAAAAAAGCACGAACAATTTTTCAAGAGGCATTGCTAGAATTCCCAACAAGAGAGCAGGCCTCCTATAAGACAACATCATGAAGGCATATCACGCCTTTTTGTAATTCACGTAGCATACGCGTTCCCGTTTCTGAAACTTACGAAGGCTTAAATCAAACAGGTCGACTCCATGCTCCGCAAGGGTCTGAAAACGGCACTCGGCTTGCCCAATAGTACAAGCAGCGAGAAACTCGATCAACTTGGTCTGCACAACACAGCCGAAGAAATTTTGAGGCACAGAGAGTGGCACAGATCACACGCCTGTCGTTGACGCAGGCAGGCCATCTCATCCTACGAGACGAAGGCATTTGCCCAACGTTTCAACCAGAGAAAAGAACACAACTTGGTAATGACGTGACGAAACACATTAGAATTGGGTAAATCCCCCGCAACGTTCATCCTACGCTCAACAAAGGGCGAAGGAAAGACAGAGCGAGGGCGCTCATAAACAAGGCAAAAAAACGCAACACGCACGCGCTATTAGTAGATGCCGCCCGCTACTATGGCAGGGCGGCGTTTGCCATAGTGGTCGTTGATATAGACGGAAACCTCATAAACGCGCCAACCGTCCCAACAAGCCATGTCCACGAAGCAGAGGAAATGGCGATTGCGCTAGCGTTGCAAAGCTGCCAAGCCTACTACACAATATACACCGACTCTAAGACGGCGACACGAACGTTCGTGGCTGGCCTAGTAGCTATAAGCACTAGAAAACTCACCGTCAACGCAATAAGAGAGTACGAGAGCAAAAACAACCCTTGTTAAGGAAGAGAAAGCTCAAATCTACGTATCCTGGTTCCCAGCCCACATGGGACTGTTACCGGGACTCGACCACTGCAATCCCAACGAAGAGGTCAACCGCCTGGCGCGTGAGCTCACACGCCGCGCCGAGGACAATGACCCCTCGATGAGTGAGCGGTACGAGAATCTCTGCAGCCAGGACAAAGCACTCACCTACCACGAGATCACTTCGCATTACCGGGGACAAAGACATGCCTTCCCAGCACCGCACCCGAAACTTGACAAAGCACAAGCTCTAACTCTCGGAAGATTGCAAACACGTACGTACGTAACACCATCCACCTTACACAGAGTCGACCCCGACACACCACCCACATGCACTCTTCGCAACCATCCCTATTGCAATTTCGAACACATGCTCTGGCTGTGCTCTACCCATAGCGCATCACAACTGAATACACAAGAGGCTTGGCAGGAAGCCCTCAAGAGCAATCAATACAAGCTGCAACTACAGGCGGTCCAGGGGGCCCGGGACATCGCTACAATCCTTCGGCTGCCAGCGCCATCCTGGGCTGAGCCTCCAGGTTGAATTAAGGGTCGAATGGCCCTTTCTCAGCCTCTTCAGGATACGTTTAAATAAAGTCAATCTCTCTCTCTCTCTTCCCAGATCTGTAGGCGACATCGAAATCATACTCCTGCAAGCAAAGCGCCCAGCGACCGAGGCGACCCGATAAGTTTTTCTGCGATGAAAGCCAGCATAGGGCGTTATGGTCGGTCACGATAGAAAAATGACGGCCGTGAAGATATTATCGGAATCTTTGCACTGCCCAAACAACAGCAAGGCGCTCCTGCTCGGTGATAGTGTAATTGTTTTCTGGAGCAGTAAGAGCATGATTTGCGTAAGCAACGACACGTTCGCGTGAGTTGCTGTCGCGCTGCTAGAGTACCGCACCAAGACAATCACTACTTGCGTCGGTGTGAAGGATAGTGGATGCGGTGAAATTTAAGTGGCACAGTACCGGATCCGACGTGAGGGCTTGCTTCAATGCCATGAAAGCGCTTTCGCAGTCTTCGGACCAGATGAAGGGGACGTTCCTTGTAAAGAGTTTATGGAGCGGAAACGCAAGTTCCGTGAAGCCACGTATGAAGCGCCGGAAATAAGAAGATAACCGAAGAAAGCTGCGCAGCTCTTTTTAACGTAGTGGACGAGGAAAATCGAGGACAGCAGCAAGCTTCTCGGGGTCGGGCCGAATTTCTTCTTTGCTGACAAGGTGGCCGAGAACCTTGATTGTCTTGCTAGCAAAGGTACATTTGTTGGTGTTAAGCTGTAGACCGGCTTTTGCAAGTCATGTGAGGACTTCTTCAAGACGTTGCAGATGCTGCGAGAACGTGGATGAAAACACTACTATGTCATCGAGATATCATAGACTTGTTTTTCATTTCAAACCACGCAATACGCCGTCTATCATGCGTTTGAAGATGGCGGGCGCATTACAGAGTCCAAAAGGCATCACATTGAACTTGTGCAACCCATATGGCGTTGAAAAGGCGGTCTTCTTTTTATCAGACTCCGACATTGGTATCTGCCAGTAGCCTGACCTATGGTCGAGGCTAGAGAAATACTCTGCACCCTGAAAATAATCCAGTGCATCGTCGATCCGAGGGAGGGGATAAACAACCTTGCACGTTATTTTGTTTAGCGCACGGTAATTGACGTAGAAACGCACTGTCCCATCTTTCTTATGAACGAGAACAACTTGGGTGACCAGGGACTCGAGGAAGGACATATGATGTTGCGCAGTAGCATGTCTGAGACTTTTTCCTCGATGATCTTGCGTTCTGTCTGAGACACGCGATATGGACACCGATGTACAATACGAGAGCCGTCAGTCTGGATGCTGTGAGTAGCGGTGGCAGTCATGCTTAGGGTGGGCGAGTTCACGTCAAATAGAGAACAGTGTCTATTTAACAGGGCGAGCAAATCTTCAGTTTGATCAGATGTTAAGTCAGTGCTTATTGTTGCCGACACAGGTGTGGCAGAGGCACTGAATGGCAGTGATTGTGACTTCGGAAAATCGTTGTGGTTGTTGTTCGGAAGAGTAACAGTCGCAACAGGCTCACTGTCGAGCGCGCAAGATACTGTTGAGCCACTGAGGAGCAGTACACACTCGGGCATTTGATTTATGGCGGTTAGGTAAGTAGACCCATCGAAGAAGCGATTAAACCCTGTTGTGATCCCAATGCCTCTACGTAGGGTATGACCGTAAAGGAAAATTAGTACGTCACCATCCACAATGTCGGTGCAATTAACCCTTATAAATTCTTCGATGTATGGCTGAAGTAGATAATCTGACGCGGTGACAAGGCGGATGTGTCCATCGTGTTCAAGCGGAGAAGAGTCAGTGGCATTTAGATGCAGGGGGCGCAGATGACATGATATGAAAGCGGAAGCAGAAGACAAGAAATCCCACCCAAGAATGAGAGCACGGGTTCACTCACGAAATACCGAGAAAACAATGTGATGACGAATGCCCCTATGCAGACACGAACGGCACACTGTGCAATAGGACGAATGAGAGCGTTGGTCCCGGCACGTAGAGGTGGGCCGCCATAAGGCGTGGTGACTTTTCGAAGGCGGGAACAAAAATCAGCACGAATAATCGAAACGGCAGCGCCAGTGTCTACAAGAGCCTCAACACGTATACCTTCTACAAACACTACTATCAAATTCGATGGCCGCTCTGGAGGAATCGTTAGCTGTCCAAGGGATGCAGTTTACCCTCCTAAAACTGCATTGGGAAGTTTTTCGCGTGGGCGTTCGTGGAATGGGAGGCGAGCCGAAGAGGCGACACTGAACGGCGACCTGGCGAAGGCGACCTGCGGCGAGACGTACGGGAATTCCCAGGCATCTCAGTATGGTAGGTAGGAGACAGTGAACGGTAATAGGACGATCGGGAGAGTGGTCGTAGGTAGTTCATGGTCGGACGGAAGCTTCGATTTTCCTCGGGAGCGTAGCCACGTTGCTCGTCTTGTTGGCGCCTTCGACAAAACCGTGCGATATGTCCTCGATAGCCGCAATAGTAGCAGATTGGTCGAGGTGGACGCTGAGGTGCGTAGTAAGGTTTTGCACACACTGGTGGTGATAACGAAACCACAGGCGTATGGTCTACTGTTGAACACATAGAAACAATGGGTGTGGCAGAGAGCGCAGCAACTTCGGCGTACGTGCGCGTCTGGCGCACGCAGGGACTGTTGGAACACGTCAGACGCGATGCTGAGGCGATCTTTTGTTTAATCAGGTCTCGCGAGCTATCTTTTTCAGAAGTAAAATTAACTTCCGCAGCACAGGAAGAGCAGCGCCCATGAAGCTCTTCACGAACGATGTCGCGAATATGCGCACGCAAGTCGAGGGGTGCAGGCAAACGAATGTCGGTGGCATCGTAGCAAAGGCGAACAGACTGAAGATTGTAAAGTCGCTGGCAGATGGTTATCACGTCCTGGGTGGTGGCAGGATTTTGCGTGGCGAGGGCGTTAAAGGTGACGGTGTTAATGCCTTTAATAATGTGGCGTATTTGGTCGTTCTGAGACATGCCTGTGTTAACACGCTTGCACAGTTCAAGGACATCCTCAATATAAGGGGTGCAAGATTCACCCGGAAGCTGCGTGCGTTCAGTGAACTTCTTTGCTGCCTCAGTGCGAACTGCAGGGGCACCAAATATCTGACGAATTCGCTGCTCGAAAGTGTCTCAGTCGGGAAGATCCGGATGATGGTTCCAGAACCAAGCTTTTGCAACACCAGACAAGTAAAATGGGATGCTGCGCAATTTCTGTGGATTTTCCCACCTGTTCTATTCGCTGACGAGATCGTAGTTCTTGATCCAGTCTTCGACATCATCGCCTCGGAGACCGGAAAACACAGGTGGATCACGCAGGCGAATCTTGTTGGGCGGAGCAAGTGGCGGTGGCTGCCGTAGGACGGCAACGTTGAATGGGCCAGGGTTTTCTTGGGCCGCCATGGCAGGGGGTTGTATGCGACGACCCGAGCGGAGCTCCAGTGAGAACGGGCGAGAGGACTTCAGGGAACGAATAGCACCGTCCACCACTTGTGAGGAACCGGTTTAATCAGCCAGGCTCGAGCAAAATCACGCTGGTAATTATATTTACAGATGAAGAAAATGTGCAGGTGATGATGATATCAAACAGAATAAAGAGTAATTCGCTTGTCGCGCTCACAATATATATGCTTGTACGCTATGTGTTGGCATGGCCATGTACGATATGCGATCGTATTTATTAGTGTGTACATATGTTTTGTGATCGTATCTACGCCCCATGCTTTTCGTATATCTTTCAACTGTACATTGCCGCTCCCTCGCGAATGAAAATACGCTTACACACAAGCTTGAGCAGTTGAAGCTTGTTCACCGGGTCTCTCTTGTGATTGAGTCAGTCCCCACACGAAATTAGTGTGATACGCAATTAATACCTACATCTAGCTGTGTTCCCCGTAGTATCTCTCTCGCTTGATCCCAAATCGAGCGTGGGGCGCGACGCTAATGTGCACAACGGTGCCTCGCGTAGCGGCGACATCAGCTGATTGCGCCGGCTGGCTTGCTTCGATCTGTCTTAGAGCAAAGAAATATCATGCCTTGAAAGATCGCGTACTGCATTATGTCAAAAAGTTACTGCTTTGTAGTCATCCTCAGATTCAACGAGAACTCTGATACAACTACTGTAGAGCTTTGCGTCGACGACACGCACCGAACGTAAACCTGCACTACGTCAGTCGTAAAAGCAATTGATTGCTGTGTTCTGCTACAACAAAAAAATAAAAGTATGCAAAACAATTGAATCTTTAAAAGTTTTTTCTTTCAATAACCGGTACTTTTTTAGTTATTTTTCCAGATAAGATAAACTTTTTTGAGTTTATTGCGGCAACATAATTTTCCCCCGCAAAACAGATATTCAAGTCAAATCCATCTACAGCTAAAGTCACATGTTGCTTGCCTTTCCTTTTTCCGTGCTTTCCTTTTTTGTTTGCTTGGGCATGCAGTTTCAGTGCGTCTCTCGTGTGTTCGCTCTGCTACGTTCATAGTAATATTGAAGGTAAAAGCATTAAATTTACGCAAGGAAGCATCATTCCTCGTTCATGCTATGTTCAAAGGTTGCGCGCTATTCACACGGTTTTTCGAGTGCGGATCAAGTGCCAGTCGTTCAAGGTATAGGCGGATTGTGCCGGCACTCGGACTCCAAGGTGATAGCTGACGCCTGTGGTCGCTTCTTTCAGTACAGTGTGACAGAAACTAAAGGTAAGGAAGACACGTTATCATGTAGAATAAGTGTGCCACTCAGTGCAAGTGTGTGTTGCCGCACTAGAGCAAATCGTCGTGAAACGGCAGCCTTCCGCGCCCTAGCGACAGCGGTTACCGATTCGCTTTGACAACGCTGACACCAGCGGAGCCTTGACACATCGGCGCGGCCTTACTGGAGCCGATTCGCGACACCTGCGGCAACACGCAAGTGTGTGGTGATGGACTTTTTCATATGTGCGGTTTAGTGAGGAGGACGCAGACTGCGCTTGCTATGTTGTTGAATAAACGAAGCCTGCAGTGCCATTTGATGCAAAGCACCATTTTGTTCACGTCAACGGATGATACAATTTGTAACTTGGCTTGATTCAACTAGCCAACCGCCTAAGGGGTATATTAAGAATACGTTCACAATAGAGCATTATACTGTCCATAAACAGTGGCTTGTGCTTGTTAAACGTTTTAATGTGGGTGCCTAGTGCAGAGAGAGAGGTGTGAGTGCAACCTGTATGTGTGTCTGCAAGATGCCTTCACTTGTAAGTAATAATGTACCGGTGAGCACTTACATTGCACGTCTGACTTTGAAGAAAACTTGCATGCATATTGTGAGATTTCGTAAGCTGCCAGAGCTGCTTTTTTTTAAATGTTGTACTTCCAGCATGTTCAAAATATATTTCGCTGCTGTGTGGCAGGGGTTGTTGTGTAGTTGCTAATGCAAGCACTTATATTTTCGATGCATTATTATTCCTCATCTAACTCATCAGGTGTTTGGCTGTTTCAGCAAAAAGAAGGCAAAGAGAAAATGAATATGGGTAATGACAAGACCAGTGCCGACTTTTGTTTGCAGTAGAATACCTATGTTGGTCATAGCTATGATGTGACAGCCTTTCAGATGTGCTTTTATGCCCAACCTATGCTATGACACAGTTGTCAGCCATTCCAGAGAGAATACTGAAATTAGCATTTAAAGATCATAGTGACTAAATGCCTAGTAATGCACAGCACAAAGTAAGAATAAGAGACATCAGTATGACCAATCAGGGACGAGTACACTCTGTTGTATGAAAACAGTCGTGTGCAAAATGTTGCCCAACTAAGAGACCTCTCTCTGTTTGCAAACAGTGTGATGCCACTTCGAGCACTGCGCCCACCATTCCCTCCCTCAGTGCAGGGGCTGGTTGGCAAGAAAGTTCTGCCAGCGGGATCTTTCTGCATAGAAGGGCTGCGTGAATCTCCAGTCCTCAGACAGAAATTTCGATGAATTGTTTTCCTAACGCCACTTAAAGGTACCATTCCTGCCCATAATGCACGAGTCTTTTAAATTAAGATGCGGTGATTTCCTCGTCGTACGTGGCAGCCATTAAAGAAAGTGTTCCTCCTTGAAAGCGAACCTTCTGTATGTTGACGGTGACAGATGCTTTGAGAAACATTAACATGGTACGGATTTAAACTAACTCAATTTTTGCGACATGGGCAGTGCAAATTTAAGCAAGACACAGCATTGGCTGCATGCAGCAAGGTTTTAAGCTGCTGTGTGGTAGGTTACGGACAAGATTCTCACTCTTGTGACAAACGTTTTATCGAAAGAGAAAGGCGAAGAAAAAACAAAACAAAAAAACACTTTGCCTTGGGTTAAGCTGAGGTTAACAAATCCCTATGAAACTCAAAGGGAAGTTGCCGGTGATGTTCCTCGTAGCCCACTGAAATGTATGTGATTTAAATTCTATAGCTTACTTATATACGTACTCCTTCGTGCTGTTACATCGCTGCTACCAACACCTGCAACGTATTTGCATACTTACGTATCTCGCTTATGAGCTAACACACAAACTTATAGTGTGGATCGTCACTTTATGAATATCGAGCGGTTAAGCTACTAGGTATATAGGGTGTTTGATAACACGCGTTATACCTTTATTGAGTTTGCAAACTCGTCGCGGCAAGACATACATGACGCTTTAGCAATGGTATATTTCAACCCAGGGACCATGCTATTTTGTTCTGCACACAGCACAAACACTGAGATGTAACCACTAGTAGAATATCGCGTCAAGTGCATATTTACCCTGATTAAATCACGAATTAAGTTTGTTTGACAACTGGTTGCTGCCAAGAGTGCTAACGTCTTCGCTAACAAGACACATTGTTACTGACACTGCACACACCACGCACAATATTCTAGGTTGAACCAATTTTCTCGATACCCTTCAATACCCTTCACACTACATGCCACAATAAACAGTGCACATTTTTGAAGACTATGTCGCTGTTCCTCGCACAGGCCGCCACCTGTGTTAACTTCTTCAAAATAAACAGTCAGCTTGGCTAATATTTTATCACGCAGTTTACCACACAGCAACATGTTTGCTGACACATACTACAGCTATTGTCGTCATTGTAACGTGAAGCTGAAGCGTTGAAAAGTGAAAACTTGCCCGAAACACCGCATTACACTACCACGCAGAGCCATCAGCGGGAGTGTTTTTTCCAGCCACACCTTTCACGTGTGCCAGTGACATCATGCTGTGACAAACCTCGGTAGAGACCTATTGCTGCATATTTCATGTGAATCAGGGTCCTGTTAGAAAAATGAGGCATTGTTGATTTCACAATTTGCTCATTTTCAAGTGGAACTTTATTTGCGCTTGTTGTCTGACTCATAATATTCAGGTGAACTTGTGTGCAATAAATTATATAGAGTGCAGTCTGTGCTTGTTCTATAGTGTTGTTACTGGTATTTCTCCATAATTGAAGTTTTTGCGCACACACACAAGGACACAGAAGAAGGGAACACAAGGACCAGCGCAGACTAACAACTGATTTTTATTCAGTAAGAAAACATAATATATACGCTTACTTGCACCCCATGATCACCGCGCATGAGCAAAAACGGCATCGTACAATCTTAAAAACCAAATATCACATGTTGTTCAGCAATTCAATTTCTTTTTCACTAAGCGATATCGACGGATGGCTGACGCACATATCTTTAAGTCTAGAGATGTGCCACGCTTCTACTATTTCTCTTGTTGTCTGATTTGGGTGTACATACACCACCTCAGTTCGATCAAACAACGGCTTACATGCACTAAAAGAACAACGCGCACAGTGCAGTGCTAAATGTGTTTCCGGCCTCCCTTTCAAGTTGGTCATGTGCTCCTTCAATCTCACATTTAAGCATCGGCCAGTCTGACCGACATAAAAATTCCCACAACTGAAAGGGGTCTTATAAACTACCTTTCTTTTGCACTCAACCACCTGATGACCTGCACGCTTGGAACAATTGCCTCCGATATCCCTCGTCCTTTCCTCGTACAGATTATTTACAGCCGGACACACGCCCCCTAGTTTGTTCTTTGCCGAGAATACAACTTTGACACCATATTTAGCTGCCACCTTCTTAAGTTTATGGGAGAAACCATGCTCGTAGGGGATTACCGAAATTTTCTTTGTATCTTGGCTTCTTTCCTCTTTCTCCCCGGATTTCATTTTCTTCATTAATCTTTCGCTTGCAGTTAGAAGAAACGAGTTAGGGTATCCTGCCTTTTCCAGCTTTACCTTCTGTTCCAGGAAAGATTCTTTTAACTTGTGCTTACATGTTTTTGTAAGAGCTGAATTGAAACACCCCATTGCTATACCGTTTTTTACTATCCTTGAATGGGAGGAAGCGTACTGCAACAGGGGCTTCTCTGTTCTAGGCGAATACTTCCAACACACATGGTTCTTTTCAAAAACAAGCTTCATATCTAGGAACTGTAAACAGTTTTCGGTGGGTTGTTCAGATGTAAAAACTAGGCCTTTGCCTCTCCGTCTGAAAGTCTCCATTACACTTGTGGTGACAGCATCCCAGTCTGTGTCTACACCCAAAATCAAATAATCATCAACATATCTGAATATTTTTAAGGACTTGCCACCCAAATCAGAATCAACCAGTCTGTCAACTTTGCTCAAAAAAATTGTACTCAGTTGTACTCAGCCAAAAAAAATTGTACTCAGCCATCCGTCGATATCGCTTAGTGAAAAAGAAATTGAATTGCTGAACAACATGTGATATTTGGTTTTTAAGATTGTACGATGCCGTTTTTGCTCATGCGCGGTGATCATGGGGTGCAAGTAAGCGTATATATTATGTTTTCTTACTGAATAAAAATCAGTTGTTAGTCTGCGCTGGTCCTTGTGTTCCCTTCTTCTGTGTCCTTGTGTGTGTGCGCAAAAACTTCAATTATGCAGCAGTACCAACTAGCCCGTCTTTCCGTATTATTGCAGTTCATTTCTAGTTTTTCGGGCTCTTTTTCTTTGTACCCTCATTTGGACGTAAATAATCCGTCGATGCTCGTACCAATGATCGCTGTGTGCGAGTGCAAAACGCGCATTTTAGGCTGGCACATAAGACATAGGACTTCGCCGGATGCGATAAAGTTTGCGACTGGATGGCTACCAATGTCGGTTGGCCATTGCCGGAGGGTCTGCAAGATCCTCAGGTCAGAGTGCTGGAGACAATGCCGTTTCCTGAAGGACTGTCTTCGTGCAGCGTGTTCTGAGTCGGCTGAGGGCAAGATTGACTGGAAATCGCATAGCATGTGGTACGATAGTGCTATGAACTTAACAGAAGTACTTTGGCATCAGGTTTGGGCGTGTTTACCTAAGAAGCAGAAGCAAGAGGCGGAACCAGGAAAGGTACTCGTTCTGGGAGACGCACCTGTGGAAGAAGAACAGAGGGATGTGCTCAAGTTAGGACCCAAGTTCTGCGTGGAACCATCGCTACGGATACCTGACAGACTGGCTTTGGTGCGGGACATTTCAAGGAATGTGAGTGAGGAAGAAAAGGATTCTTGCATTAGAGAATGTGTAGAAGTCGTTGCGAATGTAAGGGTCAACCGAAGACAACGTCCTATTGTAGGACAGCTTGCTCGCTATCTGTATTCTAAGGAATTGAGGGTAGTGAAGTCAGACAAGGAGAGTCACCTTGTTGTTTTACCGGATAACATGTATTCTAGTAAGGCTTCGGATGTTATGCACAAATGTTTCGAGGAAGTAAAAATAAAACCGCAGGAACTCAAGAAACGTGCTGTGGGGTTGTTGAAGAAGTATAAGTTGGATAGTTTGTCGTCGCTCGTAAAAAAGGAAAAGGGTCATACTTTGGAAGTGTTCTTTGCGGCAAAGACGCATAAACTAGGGGTCCGTTCAGAGCAATAGTATCGGAACACAATTCGTGGCAATTCATTGTATCTGGGTTTCTTCAAAAATTACTAGCGTCCTTGTCTCCGAAGGACCCGTTTGTCGTCAAGAATTCTGAGGAGGTGATATCGTATTTATCGGGAGTTAAAGAAGGCAGCTACAATGGTTTTAGTGTTGATATTCAAGATTTATACTACTCTTTGCCGCAGGATGCTCTGCTAGATTCTGTGAAAGAGTGCATTGAACGGGACAATGATGAAGTGGCCTTCCGTAATCGCAGTGGAATGTCACTAGAAACGTTTCTTGAATTACTTTGCATGTACTTGGACAGCACGGTTGTACTATTTCAAGATAGACTGTTCCGTCAAAAGAATGGAGTGTGTATTGGATCCAAGGTAGCCCCTGTACTGAGTACAATTTTTTTGAGCAAAGTTGACAGACTGGTTGATTCTGATTTGGGTGGCAAGTCCTTAAAAATATTCAGATATGTTGATGATTATTTGATTTTGGGTGTAGACACAGACTGGGATGCTGTCACCACAAGTGTAATGGAGACTTTCAGACGGAGAGGCAAAGGCCTAGTTTTTACATCTGAACAACCCACCGAAAACTGTTTACAGTTCCTAGATATGAAGCTTGTTTTTGAAAAGAACCATGTGTGTTGGAAGTATTCGCCTAGAACAGAGAAGCCCCTGTTGCAGTACGCTTCCTCCCATTCAAGGATAGTAAAAAACGGTATAGCAATGGGGTGTTTCAATTCAGCTCTTACAAAAACATGTAAGCACAAGTTAAAAGAATCTTTCCTGGAACAGAAGGTAAAGCTGGAAAAGGCAGGATACCCTAACTCGTTTCTTCTAACTGCAAGCGAAAGATTAATGAAGAAAATGAAATCCGGGGAGAAAGAGGAAAGAAGCCAAGATACAAAGAAAATTTCGGTAATCCCCTACGAGCATGGTTTCTCCCATAAACTTAAGAAGGTGGCAGCTAAATATGGTGTCAAAGTTGTATTCTCGGCAAAGAACAAACTAGGGGGCGTGTGTCCGGCTGTAAATAATCTGTACGAGGAAAGGACGAGGGATATCGGAGGCAATTGTTCCAAGCGTGCAGGTCATCAGGTGGTTGAGTGCAAAAGAAAGGTAGTTTA
The DNA here is from genome assembly GCF_013339725.1 of Rhipicephalus microplus. Lineage (NCBI taxonomy): Eukaryota > Metazoa > Arthropoda > Arachnida > Ixodida > Ixodidae > Rhipicephalus > Rhipicephalus microplus. Next base: position 137,755,779 of record NC_051169.1, on the reverse strand, counting down.
TAAGACCCCTTTCAGTTGTGGGAACTTTTATGTCGGTCAGACTGGCCGATGCTTAAATGTGAGATTGAAGGAGCACATGACCAACTTGAAAGGGAGGCCGGAAACACATTTAGCACTGCACTGTGCGCGTTGTTCTTTTAGTGCATGTAAGCCGTTGTTTGATCAAACTGAGGTGGTGTATGTACACCCAAATCAGACAACAAGAGAAATAGTAGAAGCGTGGCACATCTCTAGACTTAAAGATATGTGCGTCAGCCATCCGTCGATATCGCTTAGTGAAAAAGAAATTGAATTGCTGAACAACATGTGATATTTGGTTTTTAAGATTGTACGATGCCGTTTTTGCTCATGCGCGGTGATCATGGGGTGCAAGTAAGCGTATATATTATGTTTTCTTACTGAATAAAAATCAGTTGTTAGTCTGCGCTGGTCCTTGTGTTCCCTTCTTCTGTGTCCTTGTGTGTGTGCGCAAAAACTTCAATTATGCAGCAGTACCAACTAGCCCGTCTTTCCGTATTATTGGTATTTCTCGTTGTTACTTTGCACTGTTCACTACTGCTCACCCATAGAAGCTAGCCCAGCTTGCCGCTGTTTTGGGCCAGATGCAGCTGACAAGTGCGATAGTGTTCATAACACTAAATGCTAATGCAAAATGTTATCGTTTCATATTCAGTTAGTTGCATTCATATCAGTACATTATAATCACTGAATAAACATAAATCTGTGCTGTTTCACATAATGCTCACAACTTTAAATATCAAAATGAATGGTGTTTATAAAGAACAAGGGTTTTAGCAAAACTTCACGCTGTTTTGATGAACAGCAGACAAAACGCTATTGCATGCTTACTTGCCACGAATTGGAATGTGTTTGAAATACATTTCAATTCTTCACCGGACTGCCAGTAACACTTCACAGTTAGGTAACCATGGATTGAATATATTTTAAGAATGAAGAGAAAGAAGCGGCAGGCGGGATGCTTAGCTAGTATTGGCATCCGTTTCGTATGCCAGCACAATATCATGCAAGCTTCCTATAGAGTGTTTATGCGTCTTGCATGTGTATCTGTTAACCAAGAACTATGGGTAGAACTATATTTGTCTTACAAATTGGTTGCAGGATTGTTGAGGCTGTAGGGCTGCTTTACCAATACGCATGGCGAATCCCTGAACAATACAGAGAAAACATTATTATGGCAGCACCTCTTGTGCGTGCCTTACATCCCAAGTATATCAAATATTTATCTTCCACATTTTGGCCGTTAATTTTTAAATAGATACTTTTTTGCTTTATATTTGGGTCTTGATGCTTTGAAAGCAATGTATATGTGTGTGACAGCAAGTGTTCTTGAACAAAAAAACTGATCTCAATAACGACAAAACACCCTTCATATTTCAGATTCAGATTCAGATCAGTTGGAGTGGTCAGATTGAACTGGTCAGATTGGAGTGGTCCGTGACGCCTGTTGAGGCTGTGCCATGTTGCTTTGCAACCAGAGCTACTTGTGGCCACATATACAATAAAGCCATATGAGGCGCATTCTAAATGAGATCACCATATCACATTTCACTGCGTTTTATTAGGTGTCCAACAAATGCAGAAATTTCTAGCTTTCCGCTATAAGGGGATCCTAAACCAACACAAGGTTGAAATGTAGTCGTGGTGTTGCAGCTGTTTATGACTCTAAAATGGATGCATAGTCGTAATAATTTTGCTATAAGGTGTCGCAATAGTAATGTTATAAACATTGAATGATACGAAACAGGTCTTCGCTTATTTCGTCCACCATTTCCTTACGTAATCTGCACGTGTGGGTGTATAGAACAGGGTAATAGTGGCTGTAAGCCGCCGGGTTCTGGTACGTATTTGTTTAAAGGAGGCGCCAGGCCACCGGTTGCTGCTTGCTAAGTGTGTGGTGCGCGGGCGATAACCGGGCCCTTTCCAATTGGTAACGACTAGTGATTTCCTTGTAGGTGACCACGCGATCTTTTTTTCAGCCTAGTGGGGCGTCGTGGTGGCTCAGCGTGTCAGTCCTCGAGCCGTGGTGTGAGCCACTTCGTTACCAGGGAAAGAGAAGTGTGCAGGCGCCCGAAATTGTGCACTTCTCTGTGGTGTCGAACGTTGAGCATTATTTTTTTGGCTTCTGGAGAGATTCGCTCTATGGTAAAATTTCTGAATGCGGTCTTGAAGTCGCTGATTACACTTCTAGCCTGAATGGAAGAATGGCTGATACGACAGCCGATTATTCCGCAGCTTCCACGCTGCTTGTTCGAATAGAGCCGCTAGCCGTTAGGGCACCATCGGTGTATACGACCACAATAACGCTGCTTTGCAAGTCAGAACTAGGCGAAAAAAGTACAAAGTGACACAATCTCCCGATAAAGAGAAGCGTGCGTAGATTCTAAGCAGTGGGGGCTAGCCCTTACAATGGTTGTGGCGTGCACACTGGCGCTCATTGTGTTTTCTATTCGAACATTCCAATTGCTGCCAATAGACATTGAGAGACAGAAGACTCTGATTGGACACAGAGAGCCGCCGTTCACACTGATTCAACATGCATGCTGTCAATTTTTGTTGTTCAACAACGCACAGGAAAAATCTCGAACCGGCGCTACCTTAGAGGTGAAGTTCCAGTGCCTATATGCACGGTGCTGCGAGTGAACATTTGTTGAGTGTGAGAAGTCGTTGTTTTCAAAAAATAAACTCCCTTGCAGACGCTGGCTGCGTCTGCCAGCGAGAAATGGGGCGATTCATTGCCCCATAAAAGATTATCAAACCTGGTCACTCCTGACGTGACGTCACTCGTTTTGCCCGAGTGAGTGCGAGAACGTGAGGCTGTGAATTCATTGCTACCATCATCTGCCGTTAAACGATAAAGCGTTCGCGGCTAGTTTTGCGTGCCTAACAAATACAGTCTGCCTTTTAGGCTAGAAAATAACTGTTATAAGTAATGTATTGTGCTAAATATTTTGAGACTCGCCTGTGAGCCATTTCCTCCACGAAAAAGTCGAAGATTGGCGCTATAGAACGTATGGTGGACCTATAAAAATATATTTTATGAACCGAAAATTAACAAAATCAATACGATAAAGTTTATTTGTTTTTTTATTTACACACGCATGCACAAAATATCTAGAACATGCAGAGAATTTGATCCTAACTGAATTGCAAAGTTTTTGCAGTTCAATTTGTACTCTTTCCAACATGCGTCTTCATAGACACGTAGTTATTGAGGAGAGTGTATGTGGTGCTGCCACAGGTATGATAATGAGCACAATATCAGAGTAATGACTGTTACGATAGAAAACAAAATATTTTGTTTCACATAAATCTCTTGTGGCTGACACAAGAAGCGGCGTTTCTTTTTTTGCTCTGGCCCCTCTCGCAGTGGTCCGTACTGGGATTTATACCTCAGAGCCTAGAAAAACTTCTAGATCTAGACCTATATTAAACCGTGCAGCCGCCGTAAGCATTTCTACCACACTACTGCTTCTTGGATCAATATACTTTCAGTAGCAGTTCTTAATTATTCTAGCTCGAAGTAAAGATTACGCGCCTAAAAAGCAATTAAAGAAACGCTTTACCGTAAGTGTCTCATACATCTAAATTTCGAGGAAACATATTAGATTAAGGGTCTCACCGCAACAATACTACAATAATGTGACATTAACACCAACAAGAATATACTGTGCACAATGCCGATGTACTGAGTAATGCAACAGCATTGCTTCTATTTTTATCAAACAAGTGAACAGAGGTAATACAAGTCCACGGCACTAATCACCAATGACGATAGTTATAGCGCGAGAACAAAACGACGACACGCAGACAAGAAAGACCCGAAGGACACGAGTGCTTCTTGTCTCTGTGTCGTCATTCTGTTCTCGCGCTATAACTATCGTCATGCCATGCCAACTAGCCCAAGCTGCCACACTGCTCATCACCAGTTGCAAAATGTTCACTGACCCTAAAGGAAAAACGCTCTTTCTAAGACGTTCTGCCACGCACATTAATAATCTAATGTCAGGGCCTACGTCAGCAAGTCAGAAGCACTAAGTACACCTTTATTTCGAAGCAAGAACAGGACATGGTGGCAATGGGGCCATTGGAACGACTCGAAACTTTGTAGTATGGACACACGTACGTTTGGGTCGCTAAGAAAACAGATGTCGACGTCTGCTTGACCAACAACAGGCTCCCATTTCGTTCTTAGGATGTCTTTATATAACAAGAGCACTCGCAGCATCGGTACTTTTGCCGCGACAATTCGCCGCGCAGCATCGCCCAGCCTTTGGAATTTTCAGTCCTACAGATCGCGAATATCCAGTGCGCAAAACGCATTACATATCCTCGCTGCAGTTTACGGACGCAGAAAAATATGGTTTTCTCAAGCCGCCAAAAAGAACACTAGCACGCCACGAAAACTTTCATCGGGCTTGGCAATCCATGTCTTTTGAGAGATGAGAGCAAGCATAGGCACGTCTGTGCAGCGAAACACTGGTCAAAACGGAGTGACGTCAGAGCCCATGGCCGCCACAGTGAGCAGGCCTGAAGTCATCTAGGCGGCATTGGGCGAGCGTAGAAAAGGAACAGAAGGGGCGTGCATGTACAATGGTCGTGTAAACGTGGCGAGGAGATGCCTAGAAAAGAGAGCGAGGGGAAACGAGCATTGGGTAGCAGACGCTGCCAGCATTGGCTTTGTGAGAAAAAAGATGGACGGAACGTAGGTGAGGAGAGAGGTGGAGGGTACGCGAATGCGTAGTAAGGGTGTTCCTAGCAAACACATGATCAGCTCGCAGAAGGTTCACATTTAAAGTACTTGTACACTTTTATAATATTCATCGTAGAGCAGTCCCTCACATACTTACTGCACAAACCAGTCATTGTTCGTGATTGTCATCTTATCATCTTCATTATCATCAGCCATTGGCATCATCAAGGCGTATAGTGCGTACCTTGCATGTGCTTTGCCATGGTGGCAGAAAGAGAATGTGTGGTCCGGCATCCGCTTGTTCTTCATTGTCATCGGCATAGTCGTAGTCATCATCAGCGGGGCTACAGCACATGTTATTACTATTCACTTCACAGCGATGTCATGTTTCTTTATAACGGCAGCAACCCCGAGTATCACATGATTGAGGTAATATAGGCTTCGTGTGAAGAAAACTTGCAATAACTCTTCGAAGGAAAACCCTGATGGGATATGAAGCAGCAGCATTGTGTTTCACCGTGGTTGTGTAGTGGCCAAGCTACTCGACTGCTGACCAGCAGGTTGCGGGATCGAATCCCGGCGGCGGCGGCTGCATTTCCCATGAAGGTGGAAATGTTGTAGGCCCATGTGCTCAGGTCTGGGTGCAGGTTAAAGAACCCCAGGTGGTCAAAATTTCAGGAGCCCTCTACTACGGCGTCTCTCATAACAATATGATGATTTTTGAAACATTAAACCCTCCATATCAAATGATAAATCTGCAGCAGCGTTGCGCATGGGTGGCATCACGGGTTGATAGGCGCTATCGTGGGTGCTGCGGTGAGTGCTGGAACATTCGTTTGAAGCGATGGCTGGCTTCGGTCTGGTATTTGACACATGAAGACACGGTTTAACGCGTACGCCAGGCGTGATCTAGGTTCATTGCGCCTGAATCGACGAGTCGGCAGTGTTGCGAGTGATGGTCGTGGCAAGTGATATGTGTGAATGGTTAAGGTGGCATATGTGGGAGCCGCGGCAAGCGAGGGAGGGAGAGACGTCAGCGCGCACTACGAGGTAAGCCTGACGTCAACGCGCAGCAGTGGCGTGATTTACTTGGCAACACGCCAACACCTGCGGCGCGCTGCGAGTTCGTGCGTAGGGACAGCGTTACACAGGCTAGTTAAGTAGCTGCTTCACATCTAAAAGGTAAACGATGTAATCAGCATAGCGAGTTGCGTTGATGCGGTTTTTTGGCGTTTTCTCACGCAACCTTGCACGGCTTTTAGACTAATCATTATTCATGGCCACGGAAGGATGTAAACCATGCTCACCGCATCGGCAAATTTCCTTCAATTCGCTCGTACTTTTCTAGTTATATCAAATGCAGCAATTGATACTCAGGACAACATTTACGATAGCGACTTTAATCAATGGTTAAATTTGCAAGCGTGTCCTAGCCCTTTTCCCACGTGAAAACGTTTGAGAGCCGAAAGGGGCAATATAAAGGCAACGCATCTAACTTTAAAGCTATATAAGCACAATTGTTTTGGGGCAGTTGATCGGGAAGATTCAAGAGCAAAGTCTAGATAAACTATGAAAATGAAGCCAAAGTCCTTGCTTACCCGATGACTACCAACACAACGTCAGCCTTACGGTTAATATTCGCTTCGCTTGCATACTTCGAAGCTTCCTCTTTAGCTGTGCTGCAGCGCAACTCCTTTCCCTTTCTCGGCTTGATGTATGGCTCTTTGTCCTGCAAGAATACGTATTGAGCGACATCCTTCACGATTTTACTAGTGCCACAAGCTGACTTATCGCAGTAGTGTGGAAAACACCTACTATGACAACTGAACCAGGACGTTCAAGGTCGCTAAGTATGCGAGTCAGCTGAAAAGAGAAGAATTTGCTAAATCATCATGTTTACTCACTCGGTAGCTCAGCAGGACATTAGCGTATATGTGTATTAGCCTTATAAAACATAGATTTACGGTATGCCATTAGCCATGCTTCTCATAACCTGAGCTATGTTACTTTAATTGTTTTCGAAAGTTAAGTACTATCACTGTGTGTTTAAGTATTAAATTTCACTCGCGCCTCGATTGTAGCCATCAATCAGTTAGCCTCCTCCTGGTTATTTCTACCCGTTTGAAGTCTACTTTGCCTTCACTGTCTCTGAACCTCAATGCTTTGAAAACTTCGGAACCATTATCTTCGAATATATTGTGGAGCCCTTTACAGGACATGTTCAGCCGTTTTCTCCTCCTCTCCACACGCACTACATACCATGTCTGTGCCTTCATATTTTGCTCGGTACGTCTTGGTCCGCAATACTCCCATTCTATTCTCGACGAGCAGAGAACTACACCGAGAATTATCGTAGACCTTTTCCTTTGCAATTTCTTGCCGAAAAGTTTGGTAGGTCTCCAGTGATGGTTTTGTAAGAATTTTCATCTTCCACTTGTCCCTCTCTGTTTCCTTCACCTTCTTCTTAACTGAGGTTTCCTTTTCGCTTGGTATTCTGCTATTGTCTAAATAATGCTTGACAATTTTCGAGTTCCTTTCCTCCATTTAGTGTCGACATTCTTTGTGTACAAGTAACTTAAATTTTTTCTAGCCAAACACTCCTCTCAAATTTTTCTCAATTGCCCATCAAGTTCTATCTTGCTGCTAGCTTCCCTGCACTCAAACGATGTTCATCCCAAGTCTCCCTGTACCCCGTGATTTGGAGTATTCTTGGTGCTCCCAAAGCAAGTTTACCTATGCTACGCTGTTTAAATTCCAATCTTGCTAGAATCTCTCATTTCAAGCACAAGACCACAATGCTGAACGTCAAACCCTGGGTCATGACACCTTTCCAAATCCCTCTCACAATGACATACCTGTTCTAGTTCCACAGTGTCCTATTTTTCATTACAGATGCATTCCAGGTGCCTTTAGTCAATACGTATCTTTCGTGCTTCCTTACATAGTAAGCCCCATTATTTATCTATACGCCCAAGTATTTATATTTATCTATACGCCCAAGTATTTATATTTACCCAGTATTTCTAGCGTGACTTCCTGTATCTCATGTGTACTGCCTTTGTTATCATTAAAAATCATGACTGCGGTTTTTCTAGCTGAACTTCAAATTTAACCTATCTCTCTGATTGCCACAGATCGGTCCACGCAGATCTTGCTTGTTGTCGGCTGGTAAGACTATGTCTTCTGCATACATCAATGTTGGTAATGACTGCTCAATGTGTTTTGCTTTCGTGGCAAAAGGGAGGCTGAATCGAGTCGACTACCCGCTAATTTTGTTTCTGGTTCCTTGAGATACAGCTTAAATAACAAAGGTTACAAGGGAAATCTCTGTCGAAGCCCGCGTTGTATCTCTACAGGTTCAGATACCTGTTCTTCCCATTTGATAACTAACTTGTTACTTTTATGTATCCCTCTCTAGTCTGACCCCTTCAACTGTAGTTTTAAACGTCTGTTCCATGCTTGTCTTATTTCACAGAGAATTGAGACGGTTTCAAAACTTTGATGCTGCCTTTCTATCTTTTAGAAGATTAGTTATCCCATCTTCCACATCTTATGTGTTCAGTATTTCCGGCAAGTTGTCTTGAATCGCACTATCGTAAGCTAACGAGATATGTAGAAATGCCAGCCACAGAGGCCTGTCCTCTTTTTCCGCTATTTCGACACACCGCATCAATGAAAACAGATTGCCCTCCAACCTCCTTCGTTTACAGAACCCATTTTTTAATTCTCCCTGCACCCCCTCATTGTCCACTCATGTCTGTAGTCTTTCCTTTAGTATCTCTATCACAAGCCTGTAAGCTACTGATGCCACAGATATAGGTCGGTAGTTCTTTATATCGAATTTGTCTCCCTTTCCTCTATAGATGACGCTCATCCTGCTTAGTTTTCACCCACTTAGAGCTTAACCATTTGTTGTGGCTTTGCTTGCTGCCTCTTTGAATGTTTGCTTAGAGTTTGGTCCTAGTTTTTTTTATTATCATGATTGAGATGCTGTCAGGGTTTGTGGATTTGCTATTAGGAACTATTTTCTCTGCCCTTTCCCACTCGCATTGTCTCAGTGGAGCCACTGAGCTAAATGGTCCACTCTTACCTGGTACAGTGCATGCAGTGCTCTTGTGGTGTATAAAAATTTATTTCTTCATTGTTTTTATGTATTCCATTGCCTCATCCCCTTCTAGTCTGACCCCTTCAACTGTAGTTTTAAACGTCTGTTCCATGCTTGTCTTATTACACAGAGAGTTGAGACGGTTTCAAAACTTTGATGCTGCCTTTCTATCCTTTTTGTTTACTTCCGCCATCCATTGGGCCCCCTTCTTTCTAATATTGTCGCTGATCAATTCAGATGCTTTTCTTCTGCAGCTCAAAAGTTATACCATTTTCTTTTAACATCATCTTCCGGTTCACCCCTCTGTTTAGCATACATGTGTGCCCTGAAGGCTTCCTGATGTCTTACTATGGCTCCCTTAACTTCCTAAGCCCACCAGCTCTTGGGTTAGTGTTTGCTTTTCCCCGTTGATTTGACCCGTACTTAGCAAGCTCTAACTCAAACAATTAAATTAGATTTGTGTATGTCCACTCTGTTTTAGTATCCTCGGTGACTATTTTCTCTATCTCTTTAGTTGCTATTTCTGTTTTCCTTTCTAAGTAAATATTACCGTGTGCATGTATTGAAAAATTGTCCACCATAAGAATGATGCGTTCCGCCATCCCGAATTTTGGTGGGTTATGGTGCTGAAAATGCTGGTGTCACATGGTGTATGGTGGCGAATGGTGGAGTTGATGGTGGATGGCATGCTCCTGCCGGAAATGCTTGAGTGCGAAGCAGCGTCAGAACCACCGTGACGAGCTGCCACTCAAGAAATAATAAAAATATGTATAAAAAAATTAAAAAGCACCCGTAAAAAAGAAAAAAAAAGGTGCGCCAGTGCGGAATCGAACCTGCCAGCGTCGAGTTCCCTATGGAGCACACTAACCACTCCGCCACGCAGACTTTTTTTCTTTATTGACTTGCATCTTAAGACTGTTCACATTTCACATATTTACATTGTGGTCGAAATAGAAGTGCGTCACAAAACACACCCAAACAGTAAAAATGTTTGCACCCAAAAGGGTGTAAAAAAGGTGCTTTTACAAGAAAGCACCCTTTGCAACACCCTTTAACACCCATAAATGGTCGATTGAAAAAAAGCACCCCTTTGTTTGGGTGCTTGCCTCAATAGCACCCTAAAATAGGCTCTAAGGGTGCTTTTGTGCCCGAGAAGGGTGTAGGTGCCGATTCATCAGATGGAATATGCAGCATAAGAAGAGCACATATTTATAATATTTGGGATTTTACGTCTCAAAAACCTCGATATGATTATGAGGGTCGTCGTAGTGGAAAGCTGCAGAGACTTTCACCATTTGGTGTTCTTTAATGAGCGCTCATATCGCACAGTGCAAAGGCTTCTACCTTTTCGCCTCCGCCTTAATTCGACTGCTACGGGCGGCATCGAACCCGCGACCTTCTGATTGGCGGCCGAGCAGCGCAGCTACTGCACGAATATGTGGACCTTGCGTTAATTGACGGCCTAATTGACTTAGAATGTGTGAAGGTGCTCTCCGAATACAGCAGAATGTCAGCAGAAGCAAATCGCGTTTCATCTATAATGGCAATTAACTGCAACCCATGTTACGAAAGCTTTCCTTAGCGTTGGTTATAAGCTGCATGTTTGCTATGGATTATATACACACAAATAATGTTCGCCCGAGTATGGGTGGGTGTGTGTGCGTGTAAGCGCGATTGTGTGTACACCCGTGCATGTGTGCGTGCGCGTGTATGTGCGAGTCCGTGCTTGTGTTAAGCGTGCCTGTGCACATGTGTACGCCCATGCATGCGTGCGTTTACGGTCGCGTGTGTGTGTGGCCGTATGTGTGTATACGTGTATGTGTGTGCGCCTGTGAATAAGTATGCGTGTCTATCAGCCCGTGCGCCCTCGAATTTTGTGTGTGTGTGTGTGTGTGCGGGGGGGGGGGAGGCACTGCTTCTTATTGTTTAAGGTCCCACACCTGTTCAGACTGGGAGTCTATATGGGAGGTGGCTTAAGGAATGACGGTTGTCAACGCACTGTACATGGACTATTCAGTACATGGAAAACAGCTGCACATTTTCGTACCTGATCTTTGCTTACGAACTTGCTGCGGTAGCTGATTAGGTCCGCTGAGGTGCTTCTACGCTCGAAAACGTGGGTTATGACCAATTCCCACGGAAAGCTGTCACTGCACTTAGGCACAACCATCGTTTATATTAACAACGTTTAACAAGAGCGTGCCCTGCCTTTGCTACAGGTGCTTAGCTAGCTCATTGGGTATTCATATGGAATTATGTGCTGATCATGTGGTCAGCAAAAAGTTTGTTATAACAACCTCGGCATGTTTCGTGGTGCGTGACAAGCCTTCTAAACATCCGCGACTGTGGATTAATTTGTTCCAGCTTCGACTACGCATTCAATGTTTGCGGCACCATACGCGGAAGTGCCAGACACAGACAATGCAAAAAGAAATTCCTCTGAAAATAGGTGTAGCGATGCTCTCCCGCTAATGCCACCGAGGACGAAATAATTATTGTTTCTGGCCATTCCATGGTGCACTTTGTTTTCCGCAAGTTTTGCCTCACTATTTGTCGCCCACTGCAATCGCATTCCGTCAAAATACTCAAGGAACCTGAGGCTGGAAAAATAACCTGCGTCGCTGTGCGACTGGCTGGAAGGAGAGTTGCCATTTACAAGTAGTCATTCCGCGAGGAACGGCCGTCCGCCGTATGCGCCATAGCGTTTGCTCTTCGGCGCCGTCCTGGCGGGTTTCCCGCTCCTCCCCCCTGCTCCCCCCACCAGCGTTGCTCCCACAACGGCGGCGTAGATAAGCGAATAGTTGCGTCACCGAACACCTGCGTCGACAGCTGCGGCGCCGCCGCCAGTAACTCCTCCTTCTCTCTCTCAACGTCGCTCTCTCTGTCTCATCGTCTTTCAAATGCGTTGCGTTGGTCTGGGGTCTTGGTCGCTGTGTGTGTTCTAGCGAACAGGCGCATATTCAATGGTGGTCTCGCATGACACCGTGTTCGAAGTGACGCTCGGATTAAGGAATATTCATGGAGTGGCGGACACGGACAACGTGGGCCTGTTAACGGTGAGTGTACTGTTTTCGTAAATAGTAATCATACAGCGCTAGCTGGGCGCCTGCAGCAGCTCTGCCGAAGTAGGCTGCCAGCCATTTACAACAGCATGCGTTCGCGGGCCTGTTGCAGATGCACGATTAAACGTGTGACTTAACGAGTTCACACTGCTATGCGCGATGTTGTGTAAGTGCCTGCATCACTCATACAGTGAGTGATGTGATCACTTAACAAGGGCGGGATTAGTTGCTGATCGCACATTGTCTCTACACTGCACAAAGTGATTGATATTGTTTTAAGATGTGCTTTGGGCTACATCGTAATAACATTTCTATTAATTCTCAAATGTGCAACGTGCTTCTGCGGGTGTAAGCGCAAAAAAGAAAGAAAAAGCAAAAATTATGTACAGAGGCGCACTGTACGTAATGGCTTTTTTTTGCTTAAAGACGGTATAGTTGGAGGTGCTGATATGCCACGATGCTCCCAGCACGTGCGCCTCGGTCTTTTAAGCTATTTAGGACAAGTGCCACCAGCAACAGGGAAAGATCTAGCAGACTTCCAAAGGCGCGTTGTTGTGGCCATCGCCGTGCGTTGTTTTATCTCGTTTCTGTTTGATGTTTTCGTGCTTCGCTTTCATCTGCGATAATGTTCGGCGTTATAACAGAATCGAGAGAGTATACGTGACTGTAGGAGCTATGTGCGGTAGCTCTAGCATAAGCCATGGCTGCTGCAACGTAGTCGGCGTCTGCACGCGTTGGTGTCGTTCGAGCGCTCTTACTTGCGTGATTGTGTTTAACTGAGTATTTAGGCACGGGTTACGTTTGTAAATCCCGTAGTCAATAATCGCTAATAGCGTGCCCCTGATTGCCATCAGAGGATGGGCTTGGTTGTCGAAATATGCCAGACGCTTTTTCTGAAAGCAAGCTTTGAATTTTTTTTAAAAAAAGAAGTACTTTCATACGTGCAAGGCAGTGCCTGTTGCAAGCCCGCAACTCATTAAAAACTGGACGAGCTATCACATCTTTTATCAAATTACAATGAATTAAGATGATTGAATTATAGATGACGAATTTTTGTGCTAGATTAGGTGCACAAAACACATGTTCGCAGCCCTACGTCTCGAAAGCAGGCAAATAGGAAGCACAGCGTCAAATTTGGAATAAATTTCATTGACGGAGCGTCTAGTGAGTGTAGAAAGAACGAGAAAATTGTTCATTTTTGATGCCCTTATAGAGGCAGTCAGAATTGCACTGATTGGTGACTTGTAACAATTCCTCAGATTGTTAGAGGCGTGATTAAAGTCAGTAAATCTTTTACTTTTTTTTTGCAGACCTCTTCGCTAGTGCCACGCCCAAGATCATTTGTTCTCATGTAAAAGAGAAAGCAGAGATGTCTTCACTGTTTGTACATGAAGAGGTAAGTTTCTTGTGCATTTTGATTAATGTTACATGTTCGGAACGTTGTACTTTAGGAATTGTTTTTCACACTGGCTCACTACTCTAGAAGGAATTTGATTTTTAGGTGAGTTCAGGCTTTCGTAAGTGCCATTTTTGAGCTGTAGTCTTACACTTCACCTCATTTCGGGAATTTGCTGTATGCTGGAAAACTCTTATCTTTATCATACAAAATTATCCGAATGTATGGGTTGTATGCTTCGAGTTCAGTGTAATGTCAATTACACGCCATTTCGAAGGATACACACTACACATTCTATATATATGGTGCTGCCAGAACAGCACGAACATCGTTTTATGAGAAGTCATATTTGCTCTTATTACAGGATGAGAGGGTGCCGCTGACGTCCTGCGTAGTCTACCCCCCGGCCCCAGCCTAGAGCAAGCCTACTTCCTGAACCTCCACATGGATAACCGAAAAATCTTCCGTGTCAGTAATGACGAAGAAGGAGTGACAGCACTGATGAGTTGATTTTTTTTATTTTCAACATTGTCTACGGCCGCAAGGCCTTTAACATACACCGTGATTGAGCGGCTTTTTCTTGGCGTGAGTTTGGAGTTTATCAAAGAAGTTGTTCAGGCAGTACGACGCTGAAAATTTTAGTGTCACAATGCCTGAACAACTTTTTCTAGTGTGGTCATGGTAGATAAAAAAATATTGTTATTTGTGTAAGCTATTTTGCTTAAATATAGCTGGACCATTCCATGCCAAACGTCCCAGCCACTTTGGCGACCATCTGAATTGTATTTGAAAAAAAAAGTGCTGACTTACTGCGTTAAAAACAGTGAACTGCTAGAATATTTCAGCGAGAAAAAAAGTTTTGTTCATGTGGCTGGCTTATAACTTCCTGGCATAACGCCGTCCGTGTGCTGTTTGTGGAAAGTTTTTTTTTTAAAACTACCGCTTATTTTTTCCAAAGCAAATTCGGTCTACCTGTTACGCAAATGTGCTTCTGTAAGGTATTTGAAGCTCAATAATAATAGTGCAATTTTTTTGCCACATTCGCTTCCAAGAATAAAGCCAAAATGTGTTATGTTTGCATTTTTTATTGCATTATTGCACTTTGTATGAATATCTGAGCAGTGAATACTTACTCCACAGAAGGTATATCTTGAGGAAAAAATATCTTTAGACCTCTCAAGCTGCTAAAATATACGAGAAAATATCACGAATTTCACAAAATTGTGATTTTTGTCCGTATTGAGATGCAATTTGCTCCATGTTGTGATACAATGAAAACTCATCATTATACCTGAATTGTAAGAAAATGAAATTTTTTCTGTAATAAAAATCTTATTGCAACAAGGACAGTAAAGAGCACTGTCAACTGAATTTTATTGAAGGTGCTACGAGCGTTTTTATACTGAGCACAAGACCAGGGCTCATCTGCAACAACACATGTGTGACCATGACAAAATAATTTTAACCGAGAAAAGAATACTCTTTTTTCGGAAAACATAAGTGAAGGCGTACTGATGTATCGATCCTTGGTCTTCCTGATAAAGAGTTCTAAAATCTCTCATTTTTCTGCTTGCTTTTTTTTCGAAAACCGTGTTTTATGAAACCTAGGACTACACTTACATTCTTTATGGTGCCCGGGCATGAGACTACTATAGCCCTTCTTAACATTTAAAGCATGCTGTCTTGCTTGATCATTGAAGCAATGCCCAGTTTGTCCTATGTTTACTTTTCCACATGTTAGCGGCATCTTATACACATTAGATTGGCATTCAGTAAACCTATTCTAGTGACGAATGGTGCAAGATTGACTATTCCTGTTGCTGTAAGTACATGCACTTTTGA
Source organism: Rhipicephalus microplus (assembly GCF_013339725.1). Classification (NCBI taxonomy): domain Eukaryota; kingdom Metazoa; phylum Arthropoda; class Arachnida; order Ixodida; family Ixodidae; genus Rhipicephalus; species Rhipicephalus microplus. Next base: position 137,740,663 of record NC_051169.1, on the reverse strand, counting down.
AAGCTTGCAAGGGGTGGAAAACAACAATGTCATATCTGCTGGCTCTTTTCCTAAAATTGTGAGACACCTTATGTACGTAGTACCGTGTGACATGCAAAGGTGATTGGTCATTTTTTTTTTCTATTGGTCCTGTTTCCTTTAACATTACTTTCTGCAGGAGGGTGTCGCAAACAAGTGTGATGATGCTGTTGGGGTATGGGCTGGTGCTATCAGCCCAGGAGTGCTAACAATGTTCTGCCTTTTCATAGTGGGCATTCAAAATTAGTAGAAAGAGGAATGGATACCACATGTACTCAGGCCACCCTTCAGAAGTCATGTTAGCACAAGGGTGAGGTCAGGTGTAAAAACCACATTAAAAGACTAAAAGATACTGGGTATCCCAACAGAATCATCACACCCGTTTGCAAAACCCTCCTGCAGAAAGTAAAGTAAAGAAGACAGGACCAACAAAAAACAATGACCAAAACCTTTGCATGTTATACCACATCATGTGTCTCACAATTAAAAAAAATAGCCAGCAGATATGATATTAGCGCGTTGTTTTCCACCCCTTGCAAGCTTTCAAAAGTGTGTGTACTAAACAGCAACAGGAATAGTCAATCTTGCCCCATTCGTCACGAGAATAGGTTTACTTAATGCCAATTTAACGTTTGTAGAAGTATTTTTTATCAGGTAAACCAATGATCAGTGCATCACTACACGTTCACTTATCCTTTCCGAGAGGGAGTATTCTTTTCACAGTTAAGATTATTTTGTAGTGCTCACACGTGTCGTCGCGCATGAACACGGTTCTTGTACTCCGTATAAAAGAGCTCGTAGCACATTCATTAAATTCAGTTGACAGTCGGTGCTCTTTCCTGTCCTTTCTGTCTCTTCCTAAAGTTGTCGCGCTGTGACTAGCACACAACCACGATGAACCAACTCTCCCAAATTAAGCTCTTGTTACGTAACACGTAAACCGAGTTTCGTATGGAAAGAAGGAGCGGTGCCTTTAAAATAAAATTTTTCACATACAACGCCTAGACGGCATTCCAGGAAGTTCAGAGGGCAGCCACGTGACCAAATATTTTTCCTCTCCTAAATATTCCAGAAGTTCACTATTTTCAATGCAGCACGAGTTTTTCGAATACATTTGAGATGGTTGCCAAAATGGCTGGGACATGTGGCATAAAGTGACCCGGCTGTGTCATTAGCCATAATTATGCATTACCTCTTTTGTTTTTGTGTGTTTTGACTCAGTTTTGTGTTCGTTTTTAACTTATAGTGTTTCTGATCATTGTATTGGTTTCTTAAGTATTCGCTAAAGTTATATGTGTGAAAACCCGTATATGTTTGCATGTACATCATTTCTCATAACCAATTGTTATACATCCAGGAATACAAAGCTTAATCCACTGTGATTGTATACATTTGAAAACACTATCCATGTATATTTTTGTGTGCATCACTTCTTGGGAACGATTGTGTACATGAAGGCATATATAGTGAAATCATGGTGATTTTATATATTTGAAAGAATTATAAGTATATATTTGCCTGTATTTCATTCCTATGAACCGATTGTGTACATGAAGGAGTATTAAACTGGAAACCACTGGGATTGTAGATACTTGAAAGAATTATAGGGATATATTAGCATACATTTCATTTGTAGTCTTTATGTACTTGAAGCAGTATACTAAACTGAAACCAGTGTAATTGTATGTTGTAAATAATTGTTAATGAAGTGAAAGTGAATAAATATAATGAACATTTGAGGTGTTGCATGTGTAGTGTACGTATACGTGAACGTATATGTGGTGAAAAAGTTGTGTGGCAGAAGAAAAGTTTATGTTTTATTTGCCTAATAAATAAACGCAATATGCAAGGGCAGCAAGGCTTCATTTTCTGTAACGCGCATTATGCATATACTGTGAAGTATATATAGATCCAGCACAGGTTCATACACGATAGTACGCGTTTATATTTTTGCCCAGACACAATGAATGGTGCCCCGCCGCGGTGGTCTAGTGGCTAAGGTACTCGGCTGCTGACCCGCAGGTCGCGGGTTCGATTCCCGGCTGCGGCGGCTGCATTTCCGATGGAGGCGGAAATGTTGTAGGCCCGTGTGCTCAGATTTGGGTGCACGTTAAAGAACCCCAGGTGGTCGAAATTTCCGGAGCCCTCCACTACGGCGTCTCTCATAATCATATGGTGGTTTTGGGACGTTAAACCCCACAAATCAATCATCAATCACAATGAATGGAGCTCGACAGGTGGCGCATCATTGATAATCAGGACCACTTTCTTCAAGTAGTGTGTAATCAGTGCATGCCGATATCTATTAGTGCAGTCTAAAAGAATACTGGCCCCCCTGCCATGGCCCTCAACACCCTTGTGCACCCTTCTCGCACCCTCCTCAGAGGGTGCTAAAAAAGTGATGGACATCGAAGGCACCCTTCCTGAAGGGTGTTTTTGTAACACCATACAGTTTTTTTACATGTACACCCTATTCTAAGGGTGCATGAAAAAGCACCCTTTTTGGAAGGTGCTGAATTAACACCCTTAGGGTGTCTGATTTACACCCTTCTGGGTGTAAAAATTTTTACTGTGTGCACAAAATTCATTAAGGTACTGTCAGTACCTAGCTTACTATTGATCAATACTTGGGCATTTGGAACAATGGGTCAATGCGCACAATCCAGTCCGGTACATCGTCTTGGCCCTTGAGCACTTAAAGAAAAGGACACAAGGATTATTTAGTCTCAAAGAAGTAGTCAACTCAGGAACTCACTGTTTAACTTCAGTTCTGTTTGTCTCTTACTCGAGATGGACGTCATCTGCACCTGCTACTAAAATTTGTACATTTATTAAACACGAACAACTGCTGCCTGTAATTATTGCCACTGCGATAATAGCAACAGTGCTATGTTTTTGTTACAATTTAAAACCGCAAGAAAAAAACAACTCAGTTGACTGACGAGCAGGTAGAGTTTATCAGCGGTTACTGCAAAGTTTAATATTCGCTTCTAGCTACTTCTAAATGCGATATCTGTTCAGGATTCATGACGCTTCTATGCTCATTCGATTGATACGCCCACACCATTGATTGTGATGTTCTTCGTGCAACACACAGCGCAGTCGTGCCAGCGCACCACTGTTGCTCCGTCGTTGGGAACAACTACATAACGGCTAGACCAAAAGTGATGCAGTGCGCCAGAAACACTATGCTATCATATTGGTTCAGTAATCACAGGAATCGACGAGTCTGTGTTCTCGCATAAAAGCCAGTGAAGTGCCGGCGAGTGGGACCGGTGGCTGTCGGTTAGGGGAGGCGTACATTTGAAGAAAGCGCTGCAAGTGCGTCGCATCGATGTTTGTCGCTTCTTGCGCGGACACCGTTCACAAAAAAGGTTTCATTTAGGTTTCGTGATCCCACAGCTGTGTTGTAGGCTCATTTTTACTCGCTAATATTGTGTATTTTGAAACCAAGAAGCGCCGATCACAATTGTACGGGCTCGGTTGGTAAGACTAACCTTTAATAGAAATCAGCCCCACCGCGGTCGTCTAGTGGCTTAGGTACTCGGCAGCTGACACGCACGTCGCGGGATAGAATCCCGGCTGCGGCGGCTGCATTTGCGATGGAGGCGGAAATGTTGTAGGTCCATGTGCTCAGATTTGGGTGCACGTTAAAGAACCCCAGGTGGTCGAAATTTTTGAGCCCTCTACAACGGCGTCTCTCATAATCAAATGGTGGTTTTGGGACGTTAGACCCCACATACTATACAAAGAATTGGTGGAAATAATGGTGGTAGAACAAAAGGGTGAAAGTCAAATTCGCTGGGACTCGACTCGACGCATGTCGAAAGTGAAAGTTTATGCGTACTCACTCGTACTTTGTTAACCTAAAAATACGGCTCAAGCAATTGATTGCACGAGAATTGCCAGAGTTGCGTTTCTACCGTAGTGACGTCAAGTGACCGCTGTGTTCCGCTCCAACATTCAAAGGGGCAATTGCAAACTGGAGCTCATTTATTTCTCGACAATTGCGCGTTGATGTAAAGGATTTATTGTCACTGTTCACAGTGACACCTGTAGTCTTCTAAACACCACAACAAAGGAACACATCGCGGATGTCAAACGGATGTAGTACGTGCGCGATATGTACAAATATTCACGACCGCATATTATACACTCCACAAAAATCGAAGCGTTGTTGCCACCACAGGAGTAAAAAGAAACGTGCTAAAAAGTGTAATGAGCAGTGTTGGTTTCTTTTGAACGTCAACATAAATCTCTGCGCATTCAAGAAAAAAACACTACAAATAAGTGATTTAACATACTTTCATGTGCTTTTTCATCGTGCGAACATCATCCACCAAACTTCCATCATGCCAACGTCATCAAACTTGCTCATTAAGCTTTCCTCCAAACACGTTTTAACTCGCCACCATCAGCTGGCATTCTCCACCGTCACCATCATTGGCTCATCACCAACATCACCACCCCCCACTATTTTTTTCACTGTAGCCATCACCAGCTGGTGTTTCTACCGTCCTCATCATTGGCTCGCCATCATCACCACCATCTGCCATCTATTTTTCCATTCTGGCCGCCACCAGTCATTATGCCCCCTACAGTTTCCACCATAACCACTAATATTTCTACCATCTCCACTATTCTTTCCACCATTTCTATCAATGATTCCAGCATCCGCCAACCCAGGGTTTTCAATAAGGCGGTTGCTCGTAATGCCACCTTTCCAATTTCATTTCTATTCCAAAACTCAGCTTGATACATTTGTGATTACTACCTAAGCCTCTGCACCCATATTCATTACTCTTAGCCGACCATCCAACCTATGTGACGTTTTTGCGTAATCTATCGTCCACTGCAGCCTTCCCACCTCACATGTTGTCTGCCCTTCGCATTTCTCGGTACTTTAGCAAATGAATAAATTATAATGATGATGAGTGCTTTTTAATGGCGCAAGGGCCAATTGATGGTCAAATAGCGCCATTTCAATAAACTAGAGATATGAATAATGATATCATGCGTAGCTGTAAAGGGACGTTGAAATTCTTCGTGCTATCCTCGGTAAAAAAGCAAGTAATAAATTCATGACAGTGGCGTGAAATATGTGCGGTGAGAGTGAATGTCGAAAGGTCAAGATAATAAGTCTATGGCGGAGATGTAGTCACCACAGGTCCTGCTACAAATAACATTGATATGCGCAGTGAAAACTGTACATCATTTAAAAATGTAAACAATGAGTGAATTTTTAAAATTGGATCCCTACCGATAAGCATCCCAGTGTGTAGTGGGAGCTGCTGTCAGTAGGGCAGTAAAAAGTGCTTCTTTTAAAGCGTCCAACTCATTACATTGGATGAGGACATGGAGAACCTTAAGTGGTTCTCCACATCTCGCACACAATGGCGGATCACCGCAGACAGAATATATGAATGGTGTAGAGTATGTATGCCCTGTTCTTAGTCTTGTAAGTGTTACATCCGTGTGTCGCGATTTCGATAGTGGCGGCCAATGACCAAGTTGTGGCTTAATAACATGCAGTTTATTGCTTGTATGCCTATCACACATGTTTTGCCAATAACCTCTGAGCTTTAGTTTCACGAAAGGTTTCATGTCAAGTGCAGGGATCGGTATTGATGCATTAGCGGCATCATTGGTAGCGCGTGCAGCCAGCTGATCTTCCAAAACGTTTCCCTGTATCTCACAGTGCCCCGGCACCCAGCACACTACAACATGCTGTTTAGATGAGTAGACTGTGCATATGAGTGAATAAAGAGACTCAAGAACTGGGTTTTTGCGTTTTTTAGTGTTTTCAAGGCTCTTACCATACTCAGAGAATCCGTGTCAATTACCGCTTTTTGTTGTTTTATATGTGCAATGAGTTTAACAGCTGCAATTGTTCGGCAGGCTTCTCCTGTGAAAATGCTTCTATCAGGATACAGGACGCCAGTATATGAGAACGATGGGCCAATGACTGCGTATGAAACAGAAGGATTGGACTTTGAGGCATCTGTAAAGAACTCGGGGCATGTGAACTTTTGTTCTAGTTCTAGGAAGTATGTGCGGATATCTAAAATGGGGGCGTGCTTTGTAAGCTCTGAAAAGGACTCATCACAATTTATCAATTGTGACTGCCATGGTGGCAGACATGCTGCGGGAGCCTTCAAAAGATATTCGAGTGACACACCGGTTTCCTTAGAAAGGCCCCTCACACGAAGTGAATTGGGCTGTCTCAAAGATGGCCGGTTTTCAAACAGAACAGAAGTAGATAGACAAGTCATCAATTGTGAAGTGTGAAGGATGGTCATTGTCTGTCTTCGCTTTGAGATAATATAGAAAAGACATGTAACATCTCTGTAGGTGGAGTGACCATTCGTTTGGTTCCACGCACACGCTTTCTCGGGGCTGGTGCGAAAGGCACCCGTGGAGATGCGAATGCTTAAATGGTGAATAGGGTCAAGCATTTTTAGGGCGGTAGGTGTCGCAGACTGATAACTTATTGTGCCATAATCCAAGCCAGTGCTACGAGCCTCCTGTACAAATTCATGAGACTGTCACTCCCGCGCGTAGTCTGTGACAGCACTTTTAGAAATTTCATGGTTCTGAAGCACTTGTTTTTTAGATACTTAATGTGTGGTACGAAGGTTAGCTTGGTGTCCAGAATTAGGCCTAAGAATTTGAATTCGGCATTAACAGACAGGCGTTGACCATGCAATTGAATGTCAGGGTCGGGGTCTCTCTTTCTATAGAAAAAGACACAGGTGCTTTTGAGAGGTTTATTCACAATGCGTTTTCCTCCTCCAATTGGGAGACTGTTCAGGCCAAGCTGAACCTGCCGCTCACAAATTGCTAGGTTACAAGACCTAAATCCAAGACGTCATCGACATATCTACAGTAAAACATATTTTGTGTGATGGAATGACGCAAAGAATTCAATTTGACAATAAAAAGAGTACAACTAAGTACACCATTTTGCGGCCATCCTGGTTCTTGGACAAATGTTCGGGAAAGAACGCTGCCTAATCTGACACGGAATGTACGAATAAACAAGTAGCTTTCGATAATAGTAAACACCCTGCCACACACACCAAGATTGGACAGGCCTCTTAATAATCCGAATCTCTAGGTCGTATCGTAAGTTTTTTCAATGTCGAGGAACACAGAAAGAAAGCATTGTTTGTGGATGAAGACGTCTCGGATCTGCGCCTCAATACGTACCAGGTGGTCGGTAGTGGATCTACCCTCTCAAAACCCGCATTAGAATGGGTTAAGCACAGTGCTTGTTTCAAGGTAATGTAAAGTCGGCGGTTTACAATTTTTTCAAATGTTTCCACATCCAACTTGTAAGTGTGATTGGCCTTTAACTACTAACAGAAGCTGGATCCTTGCTTGGCTTTAAAATCGGAATATTAATGGCTTCTTTCCAGGCAGAATGGATTTCACCGGAAAACCAGATAAAGATATACAGGCAAAGCCAGGTACTTTGTGTTTCAGAAGGCAGTTGTTTTAATATTTCGTATACTTGACGGTCCAAACCTGGAACTGAATTATTGCAAACATATAGCGATGCTTGTAACTCAGCCAAACTGAAAGGATTATTGTACGACTCATGTTTAGATGATTTTTGGTGTAGTTTCTATTTTTCCGATTTTTGTTTTGAGTCGCTGAAAAGCTTCAGTATAATGCGACGAGCTTGACACCTCTTCATAGTGGGCACCGAGGAAGTTTGGCTGGTCCTCCAAGGTGTTCCCTTGTTTGTCTACGAGAGAAAGTGAAGATGCGTGCCGTCGTGATAGTTTGCGAACCATGTTCCAGACTTTAATTTCTTGTGTATATGAAGTGAAGCCTGATAAAAACTTATGCCAACTTTTTCTCATAGCGTGCCGGTGCGTTCTCCTGCCTTGCGATTTAATTTTGTTAAAGCTTTCAAAATTCTCTGCTGTCGGCGAGTCCCGTAGCAAACTCCATGCTTTGTTTTGTTGTTTGTGTGCATTGCGATATTCAGTGTTCCACCACGTGAAACGCCACTTGCCAGGCAGTCCAGAAGTTTGCAGGATGCATTTCATCGCAGTGTTGGTCAGGAAAGCTGAAAAGTATTGTGCAGCTGCATCTATGTTTAAACCAGATAGGTCAGTCCAACTCAAGTGAGTAATCTGCGAGAACTGTTCCCAATCAGATTTGTCAGTGAACCATCTGGGGACCTGTGGGCTATATTCATTTGATATGGGTGTGCTTAGCGTTGCGGGAAAGTGGTCACTTCCGTAAGGATTATTGATGACGTTTCATGTCAGTAAAGGAAGGAGGTATGATGAGTCAAGACTGAGGTGTATTGACGAGTAGGTATTGCTGGCGAGGCAGTAGTGTGTAGGCTCTCCCTGATTTAAAAGGCACGCGTTTAAAGTAAAAAGGAACTGTTTAATCAGGCAACCTCGAGCATCGCAGCCAGAATAACCTCATAAATAGCTATGTGCATTGAACTCTTCAAGAAGAATATAAGATTCTGGAAGTTTATCAATTAGGGACTGGAATTCATGTTTTCAAGATGGTAGTTTGGAGGTATGTAGACAGAGCAGATGGTGACGAGTTTGTTCAGAAGAACTACACGAATAACCACTGCTTCAACAGATGTTTCGAGTGGTAGATGTATACATGCAATCTATTGATTGACTATAATGGCCACACCACCAGTTGACGTGATGGCTTCATTCCTGTCCTTTCAAAAATTGGTATACTGACATAAAAAGTAAAGATCTTGGGTTTTAGGTGTGTTTCTTGTACACACAGCACTTTTCGTGACTGTTTATGTAAAAGTTCTTGAACATCGTCAAGGTTTCTAAGGAGTCATTTGACGTTCCACAGTAAAATTTGTATCTCCATTTTTAATGTAGTGAAGTGCTGTGTGTGCAGAAACTTTGCCTTTGGTTACATGGCCTGTTGGGGGCCCAGAAATACGGTGTTTTTCTTTCTTGTTTCGGCCCGAAAAGTTGCGCCTTTCCTTCGGCGTCTGGGGCGCCGAAGGAGTATGGCTTGTGTACATCATGTATTCTGTGGAGCCGAATGGTGCCTGCTTGGCAGGCACCATCCGGCCCCAGCAGTTTCGGACTGACTTTCGGACTGGCAGTCTCGGACCTGACTGCACATGCAGTGACACGGCTTCCAGCAAACTATGAAGTCTGCTGACCCTTTTGAGCAGGAGGCGGAGCAGTACAGGCTGCTCCAGCTGGAGGTGCTTCTGGCACAACCGCAGTCACATTTGGTGTAAATTTCGCGGGTGCCGAAAAACGTGGCACGGCGCCTCGACGCGCCACGTGGGCGAAGGAAGGTTCAGAATGATTGTGTGTAGAAAAACGTTGACGTGCCTCTTGAAATGACAAGTCGAACTTGACCTTAAGTCCTATTTATCTTTTTCCATGCAGGGCATGATCCGGAGTAGGCAGCATGATCTCCTTCACAGTTAGCGCAACAGGCTTCTGAAGTGCACTTTTTGGATACATGTTCACAAGACGCGCACTTCGAGCACTTAGCGCGCCCTGTGCACATTTGGGATTTGTGTCCGAAGCACTCACACTTGAAACATCGGCACGGATTCGGTATATAAGGTCTGACACGAAGCTCGCAGTAACCAGTTTCAATGGAGTAAGGAAGGTTGCTTGTACCAAAGGTAACTATGATGTGCTTTGTTGGGTTCTATTTATTATCTCGCCTGATTGTTTTTCTTTGTACTTTCACTACATTTCGTTCCTGCCAGCCTTCGAGCAATTCACTTTCAGACAGCTCGTGGAGGTCATAATCAATAATGGCACCACGCACTGTGTTCATCGACCTATGTAAGCCCACTGATACTTGGATGTTATAAATGATACGAGCTTTGTGGGCTTTTCGTACTGAGTCTTGTCGCGAACTTCTAGAATGAAATCGCCATTCCCCATCTTAGTCACTTTATAGCCAGGTCCAATCGCATCATTTCGAGACAATAAATGGTGAAATAGATCTAACTATTTTCTTTTCAAATTGATTGTGAATTACATGGTGCTTGGGGAAGGTCTGTTTTGGCTGTACAAAAAAGAAGTCTTCATCGGTCCGTCACCTTTTCAGGTGGCAATCAGGTAGTGCGGGAAAAGGGTTTTTCATAAGAAGCATTTTAAAATCGGCGGCAGTGGTAGCCACCCACAACCAAGCCCTACAAGAAGACGCTACAAGGCTGAATGGTGAACACATGGAGACGCCAGCCGTGCGTCACCGCTATAACTGAACATAACTACCCAAGGTTGGGTAACTACACAGTGTTAACCCTCCCCGCCGGAAAATTCGGAAGTAAACGGAAAAGAGAAGATGACAGGACAGAAAAAAGTGAGAGATAAAGACAAATAAGTAGGTAGACAGAGATAGCAAAAAGCGACTCCCAATTTCCACTGGGTGGCTCAGCCCAGGGGTGCCGTCTACGTGACGCCGGGCCCAGAGGGATGTGTTGCTCCCGCCAGGGGCCATAAAGGTTCAAGCACCCAGCGTCAGCTCAACCCCCAGGATCCCCTTTTCCCCGGACACGGCAAAGCCACGCGCAGCTGGGCGCGGGAAGGAGTCGACCCCCCCCCCCCCCCCGTTATTTCGGGTCCACGGTGTCGCTACACACCAAATGCCTGCTTGCACAGACGCCCCTGTGGAGAATGAATAAATCATGCCTTTCACACATAACCACTTGCATTCTGCCTGTTGGGTCAGTATATCCATCCATATCTTCTATGTGCGCATTGATATCTCCAAGTATAATTGTTCCGCACTCTTTTCCTAGTTCGTCAATGTCCTTTCCTATGCACCGCACCATTTGTTGATTTTTCTCTCTGGTCTATGTTCCCGCCCACAAGTACACCATACCAAGGACTGTCATTCGCCCTGCCAGTTTCTCTTTTAGCTATAAATGTTTCTTGCACTCCTGCTTGACCCTTTGCCAGTCTGTACATTTATAAATAAATGGCCCAACACCACCCCCCTTTCTGCTGCCTTTAGTTCTAACACAATATTCCCGTGCGTAGTCTCGATTCTTAGGAAATTTTTCCGTGTCTCCGAGGTGTGTTTATACAAAATCATATACTATCGGCCTCTCCTCCCTTATTTGTTCTTGAATCTCGTCCCACTTAAGCTTATTCCTGCCACCCTTCATGTTAATATACCCTACGTCTGAATTGGCTTGACCCTCGTGGCTATGTCCATTTCTCCCCCGGACTCTAGGTGTTTTAGATATCGGTGCCACGTTAGAATTGTATGTGTCTATAGCAACTGTCAAAAAGTCCTCCTGGCTATTTTCCTCGTTAGTAGCTATCCTGCACCCTGAAGGGCCCACATGCCCCCCCCCCCCCCCCCTCCAAAAAAAAATACTTCGCATCCTGCAAGTCCCCAACCCACCCAATTACCTAGCCTACCACCGAAGTGAATTCTGTCTCGTTGAAAAACACCCCACCTATAAATCTCCCTCTTTATTTCCACCACTTAAAAGTCTTTCTCTCGACTCATTCGCCATATATCTTGATTTGTGTTGACGACCACTCTTTGCAGGTCGCCGTCTCGCACCGGTACCTCCGGTATTGCGCATATTGCTATCTGTACCTCAGGTGAAATGGCGAGCATGTTATTGACCCCTTTCCACAGTGTGGTCGCTAGTCCTGCCATTTCTTCATTTAAGACATCGTGAAAACCGCCTGCGATTATCACGAGGTTACGTCCATCAGCTGTAGTTTTGCGTTTTGCGCTCGCTTGCCTCATGAGTGCTTTCAGCTTGCGTCCTGCGAACGTCCCTACTGCAACCCTTTCGTTGCCTTTTACCTCTCTTTGATTGCTTCTGCGCATCAACTTAAATTCTATTCCCTGCAGATTATCACGTGCTGTGACTTTTCAGCTGGAGCATCCAGCACCTGGGGGTTACTTGCACCTGTGACGCTGGCTCCTTAGTGCCCTCCCAGCCCCACCGCTACTTCGCTGAAGCTGGGTCTTGCTAACATTGATCGAGCTGAACCTGCTTTTTCCGAACTCTCTTGCTCTTTCTTCTGCGTCGTTCCGGTTGCCATTTCCCAACCATTCCAACTGTCAAACGTTCCTTTGTTGAAATTTGCTAGTGCCTCTTTAGCGGACTTCTCCCATAGCCCTCGTTTTCTGTTTCACTGTTGTCAAGCAGGATCCAGCTCGGTGATTGTCATCCGCAGTTCACTCTGGGCAACCATCATTTTCTCCACTTTTTCCAGGACCTCACATTGCCTACACTTGGCGTCAGCCTCTTCTCCACTAGCGTCAGCACTGGGGTCCATTTTCAAACCCACCCCGAATTCTGAACATTTCACAGTCTTTTCAACAATTTTTTACACCAATTCTCATTATCACTTGTCCCCCTCGATAATACAAAACAAAGCGTACGACGAACCCTGCCCTACGAAAAAAGACCAAGAGAAAAAAACACAAACACACAGGCACACATAAACTAGTAAATACCTGGTGACTGACCCCCAAAAATTCATACAATGTAATAAATGCTACAAAGGTTAAAACTGCTGCCTTTAAAGAATTGGCAGATCCTACGTACAGTGAAAACCGATGATATGCAAAGCACGAATGAGGAAAGTGGATATGTCACTTCAAATTAACCCCAACTTTGCGAATTTGAGGTAAATTATGCCATACACGACAGACATGTCATGATTATAATGTTTGAATCTGTCGTTTACCTTCGTCATCTATTCACGTCACGTGATGCCAAGTTTAGTATGTGTGAACCTAGCAAAACGTCCGCGAGCACTCCACGAACATTGTGTGTTCTCATGTTCTTACATGACACGCGTGTCATGATTATCATGTTTTCACCATTCATATATTTTCGTCATCCATTGACGCCACGCAACACCAAACTTGGTATATGTGGAGCTAGTGAAACGGCCGCGAGTGCATCATAAATCACCCAATATACTCGATGATTGATTTGATTTGTGGGGTTTAACGTTCCAAAACCACCATATGATTATGAGAGACGCCGTAGTGGACAGCTCCAAAAATTTTCACCTCCTGGGGTTCTTTAACCTGAACTCAAATCTGAGCACACGGGCCTACAACATTTCCGCCTCCATCGGAAATGCAGCCGCCGCCGGGAGTTCAACCCGCGACCTGCGGGTCAACAGCTGAGTACTTTAACCACGAGACCACCGTGGCGGGGCGACCCAATATACTCGAAGGTAACATTGACGCGTGCGCACGCTTGACACAGCGACGCTATACGTTAAAAAAAACGTGAGAACTCTATAGTCTGATGCCAGGTGCGACTGGCGCGACCAGCGTCCGTCGGCGCGGCCGAGCGCCAAACGGGGCGAAATGTGACTTGCTGCATTTCACGCCCACTACGTTACCCAGACGGCACTGCGTCTGCCTATTTTCATGAGGAAGGGACGCCGGACGCGCTGAAATGCGCATGCGTCAAAAAAAGCAACGCAGCACGGCGTGCGCCTGCAAGTATATGGCAGGACCGGCGACTGGCGTACCAACGCCGGCATGACGCGATGAAGCGAACGCTGGCGCGCACGTGCACTGTGTCACGTCCAAGTGTAGTCGCGCTTGACTGTGGCATGTAGTCATGTTATCCCATAGCACGCATCTCATGATTATTATATTTGCACCAGTCACATACCTTAATCATTCATTCACCTCACGTAATACAAAACTTGGCATAAGCGAAGCCAGCAAAACGGCCGCGATCGCATCATGAGTGTGGCTTGTAGTCATGTTGTTACATGATACGCATGTTGTGATTATCATGTTTGGATGCGTAATTTACATATGTCGTCCATTCACGTACCGCATTACAAAATTTAGTATATGTGACGTCAACAAAATGGCTACGAGCGCATCATGGGCATAGCATGTAGTCATGTTGTTACATCACACTCATGTCATGTTAATTATGTTTGCACCAGCCAGTCTCATATCTTCATCATTCATTGAGATAGATAGATAGATAGATAGATACGCTCAAAGGCGCCGAAGCTCGCTTAGAAATGCGTCGCATTTAAAATTATACAAACAAGCTCGAAACATGCAAAACCATTTATCTGCGCAATCGATCGGGAGCGCTCAAAAAAAAAAAACACGTCCATCCACCGTGTCAGTTCGATATTGACCGATCAGCTCTCCTTGTGGCCATGGCTAGAGGCTCGCGCAGTTTCAATGGGACGTGGTCATTTTTCGACGACAAAAGATAGTAGAGGCGATAATTCAAAAAATTCATAGAGGGGCAAGTTCTAGAAGCTGTATTGCCTTTACGAATGCACAGTTGTTAACGTAAGGGCTTCCGTTCCGATTCCCACGATGAATTTAATATGGACAATGGGGCCCTATCAAAGCCACCTAAATCGCAGCTTTTTTTAGGTGGGTGGTGGAGCAAAAAAGGCCTTATAAAAATACTATGTGGCAACTTGCAAATACCTCGGAGATCTAAGTAGTACAAAGGATAATCTCTGATCTGAACCCACAATCATGTTGATGCCGGATGAAAGTTACGTTACAGAATGCAGTTTTTTACAACACAATCGCGCTTCCTTTCTGTTAAAATTCATGCTGTCTCTTTTAATGTTGTCTGGCCTTCTCACAGCCTTCTTAATTTTGACTAAGATATATCTTAAACGCGCATCTGTTTTCTCGCCTGCTCTACTGTCTTCTTGCCCATGATAAGGTTACACCTCAAATATACTTTCATGGCACGCGGCGTCGTACTCAGTTTCAAGCTCATTGCCTTTTCGTAAACCTTCATGTTTCTTTCCGTATAAGTGAGGCCCCGCCACTGTGGTCTGATGGCTAAGGTACTCGGCTGCTGAAACGCAGGTCGCGGAATCAAATCCCGGCTGTGACGGCTGCAATTCCGATTAAAGCGTAAATGTTGTAGGCCCATGTGCTCAGATTTCAGAGCATGTTTAAGAACACCAGGTGGTCAATATTTCCAGAGCCCTCCACTACGGCGTCTCTCATAATCATATGGTGGTTTCGGGACGTTAAGCCCCATCCATCAATCAATCCGTATAAGTAAGCACCAGTGAAATGCAGCTTTTTACAACCTTTTCTCTCTTAAGATGGTAGTGAACTGCTATTCATTGTCTAAGAATAGTCACCAAATCTACAACATGACATTCTTATTCGTTAAGTTATTTCAATCTTATGGTTCGACTGCGATCATAACACCTTTAAAGCAGGCTTATTCTTTTAGTACTTATAGTGTCTCCATGGGCTTCGCAAATCACTGTTTCCATCTAAAGTTGTTGAACACTACTTCAGTTTACGGCATATGAATTTTCGGGCCCACGGCTTTGCTTTCCCTGTCTAATGCAGTAATTGTGATTTGCAATTGTTTCTCCGAGTTATTCAACATGGCAAATGTCGTCAAAGGATTGCAATTAACTAAGCTACTCTCCATTAACTGCTATCACGTGCTGTTCGAAATCTAATTCTGTGAAAACCTCCTGTAAAATGCGGGGACTAAAAATAAAAAGATCATATATGTATAGCTCCCTGCCTTACATTATTCTTAAATAAAATTTTATTACGTTATTTATGGAAGTATATGGTGGCTATGGAGACACTCAAGATATAGCGCCGCAATAGTACAGCTGCTAAGGAGATGGGCGGTTGGTGACACGAAAGGTGTAGGTGTGGTACCGGTTACAGCGGTCACATTTCGATCGAGCGAGAATGGTAGAGGACCGTGAATTTTGTGCTGTCATTGCACCTTAAAAAACACCTGGGGATCAGAATTTTCAGATTTTTTCTCCAGTGGGCCTCATAGTCACGTCGTAGGCTGGTATGCAAAAGCTCAGATATTTTAAAAAGTGGCTCTAGTTAAATAAAAAAAATCATGTACCAGCAGGCCTTAGAATGACATTATTTTGTAGTGTTTTTTTTTGTTTCGTGGAGTACTTCGATCAACTAAGTGAAGTGACGGGTTGACAACACGTGGGTGATCATGTGTGCTATATGCACAGAATAGTGTGTACCGCGACAACAGCTTCTAGACTGGTGACCTTGTACTTTAAAAACAAATATTATTTTTGGAAGTTTAAAACTATAATATGGTTATAAGAAATACAGTGTGTGAGGTCTCCTAAAGTCTTGACTACCTCGGATGCTTTAACAGGCACCTTATTTAAGCCCACCAGCGTCAAGTATTTTCCACTTCAGTAAAAATGCGTCCACGGAAGCTGTAATTTTCACTTTAAGCTATATTTATAACACCGTGTTATCTCATAGGAATGAGTTCGCGGCCACGTTTTGATGAATGAAATCTGCAAGAAGCTTGTGTGCTCAGATTCAGAAGCACGTTAACCTCACGTCATTGAAGTTCCGCGGGCTCTGTAGCATCTCCCGCATTTACATCGCGTTTTTTGAACGCAAAGCCACCAAAGAATATTCTAAGGAATATAACCGCTTTTTGTGCAGCCACAGAAGTCTAAGTAGTAGAAAATAGCTGGAGAAGCAAAAAGATGACCAGTTAACCTGCGCTACAAGTTATGTAACCTATAACTAAATATTTCCAAATGCAACCATTCATCTGTAAGTCAACAAATGTTTGTTAACCACTTCAAAATCTGCCACCGGCGGAGGCTTTTGACACGGTAAAATATTTGCTCAGCTTTGCGGAGGCATGCAAAGCTGGGGCAGAGCAAGAGTAGTTTGCACTGACTTGTCCAGGTTTGACTAGGCAAACGTTTCCTCACATGACCATGCACAAAGTGTTCACCTGATCACATTGCGATTCTCGAGCAGTGGAAATGTATCGATTGGGTTCTACTGAGAATCACTTCGCAATTGCAGCACAAAGTAGCTTATTTCTCTAAATTAGCAATTGGTCTAATTTGCATATTCAAGGCTTCATCTTGAGGAGGTTGATTCTTATGTTAGTCTAAGCCTTATGAGCTCATTAACTAAATTGTCACGTTTGTTTGGCTCAGTGACGACTGGTATTAGAATAATCTTCGCACATTTTACTTTGCGCGACAAGATTAGGCATACAATATTTTCAGCTCGGCTTTATTACAGTGTGGTTTCATTAGCTATGTTATGCGTAAGTAATTAGGTTTTAGAACAACATGGCTCTATATGGCTTGTCTATGGTTACATTGCTTCATATCAGCACAGCTGTTTTTCTATTTGCTTGATACCGTCACCGCGGTAGCATAATCAAGGTTTCTTCAGTACGTCGCACGCCAGACAAGCGGCAAGCAATATGTGACCGGTAATATGGGCAATTGCAGGGAACTGTGGGATACGACAGCTTCCCGTTGAATGCACTACGCGGGTTAGCAGTGGCACGCAAGCATTTTCGTACCGCTCCGTTGAAACAAAACACATCTCTCCGTGCAATTTAAGTGCTTTAGAAGCTGTTTCTTTTGTTTTTGCTAACCATGACTGTGACAATGACAAGCTACGAAAGCCATGAGCGGTAAGAAATTTTACTTATCGCACTAAAATTATCTGCAATGTTTTTTATGCTGCTCGGGGGTATACTGTCAGTTTTGCTAGCAGATCGATCGATACGGAAAACAGTTTGCATTGTGTAATACATTACTGCAGGCAACAAAATACTATTTTATAGATCTCAGGGGACGGGGATGAGTGTAGCAGTGTGCTAAGAGTTCATTTTGGAATCACTGCTTCGGCAGACATCATTGGTCAATCGACCTGAAGCGCAGTGCTTGTTGAGCGCGTTGGTATATCTTTTTTTTCTAGCCTTCAGCGCCGTTAAGATGCGTTCCCTAGTCAAAGCCAGATGCTTATTTGAACGCTGATCTTAATCAAGCTGCACGGCACTGCGGCACATAATCAATTCAGTCAGAAATGACGGCGCCAAATAATTGAAAACCTGCGTTTGTTTAACGAGCATCTTCCTTTGGGTGCCGTCCTGGCACAGAGTTTGACTAAGATAAACGAAAATGGACTCGTCCAGCGCTTCGTGTAAACTTACTCGTGAATGAAGCTTTCGCGTTTTTTTTATATATACAGGTGCAATGACCGACGCTCATCTCGAATGGCAGGTAGATGTTGCCCATGCGTTCCCATAATATCTTCGCAAGGCGCGCCTGTGCGACAATTTAATTCTCAATATATTATTCGCAGCAAATTCATGCGTAAGCTTTTTTTCAGTGTGAATTACACACTTACCTGTGCTAGAATGGTTTTCGCACACTCTGGCTTCACCGTTCCCTACTCATTAACCACCTGTCGTTGTAGCTCTGTTCACAGCCGCGGCCCACCTCATTTTTTTTCTTAGTTCCATGGGAATTATACCTGTGTTTGCCATTCACGCTCGAGTTGGAGGAGCCAACGGCTGAACAACCGACCAAGCTTTATCAGGACGAAAATAAACGGGTGACCATGCGCGCGAATCCTGAATCACCTGAGTCTTGCGGCCGTTCGTCTACTCTTCTCGAACCAGACGCTGGTAGAAGACGACGCATCCCACAATACCTCGCTCTTTTACTGGTCGCCTATTACAAAAAATAGAAAAAAATACGTTTCGCTGCCTTTTCAAATTGTCCGGTGCAGTCGTGCAGCATTTTTTTTTCTGATTCGTTGAACGATCGTTGCCATATAATAGGGGAACGACCAGTCTTTTTAACGTTTCAACTCGCCGGTCTTATCTCTGTCGCCGTGGACGACGACAGGCGGCAGACCAATCCAAATCCTGAACTTTTTTGTCTTGACATGATGCTACTCTTCACTATATACATGTCAGATTCAAAAAGATAAAGATACGCGGCACGTTGTAGAAGACAGGTGAACTAAACGCCGCTGTCAACGAACGCTGGATCAGTGATAACGTTGAAATTTTCAATTAAATACAGAACATCCATCTTTGTCTGTACAGCAATAATAAAGCTTGTGGTAATATACGCAAGTCTACACATGTAATCAATGCAAGAATATTTTGCGAGGTTGTTGTCACTGGTGTAAGTGCACTACTTTCGAGTGATGATTCACGGTCTCTAAAAAAAGGCGTATCACCATACCAAGTGATATTTCGCTGTACTGCTGGAGCACTTGTTCGTATATCATAGTAGTCCTACGCCTAGGACGTTCCTCGTCACACATGGTTGCATAAACTGACACTGCCTGTCATCCGCAAATTACCGGTGGCTCGTCTATGGTTAACCAAGGAGTTCCTCAAGCTGAGAATACACAACGCCCTGGAAGAGATTGCCGAGGCCGGGATTGAGCCCAACTGCTAAGGCTCTCTGGTCAACCGGCTAGCAGAAGAATACTCGAAGAGATTGAGCTCAACTCCCTCACTCACAAGCCAAACTACGCCCAGATCTCCACGAAAAGTAAAAATAATAATTCACTTCACCCACATCGCACGCAATATTCAACCAGATCACAATGCCGGGAGGTGCAAGGCCCGAGTCGCCAAAATCCTGTGAAGCATGTTCCGAGACAGTACCGATGCCAGTTTCGTCGATGCAGCGGCATACAGAGAACAACACGCCTTCTCGGCCGTGGTAGTCAATGCGCAGTGCCACGTCGCCAACTGTGCAGCAGTGCGGACATCCAATTTCAAAGAGTCTGAGCAGGTCGACATCCCACTACGCATGCTCGATGACCGCAGAAAGGTGGTGTATAGTGACTCAAAAGCAGCCATCCCAGCCTTCCAGAGAGGTAGCACCTGCCGGTTAGCACTCCGTGTACTACAGTCCACCGATCACGTTTCCTCTCAATCTTTACACTGGTTCTCTGCGCACTATGGGGAGGTAAAGGGAGTTTCCGGAAACTCAAACGAGGTCACACACGAAGCCGCGCGAGGATTGACTGACCACACTGCTTCTGATACCCTTCATTACTCCGGCCACAGGGACGCACCGTACTTGTGTAACGAAGCGACTAAATTCTTTATGTTGCGCGAAGGGTTCACCCTCCTCCGCACCCTAAACTCAACAGACCCCAAGCAGTCACCCTTCGGCTGCTCCAGACCAATTTTATTCAAGTTCTGTGTTTCTTTAAAACATATACCTTGACATCTTCCCGAATGACCTGTGCTCGTCATGGGGTGAAACAGCCACATTAAAGCATATCCTCAGCACGTGCCGACACATGGACTCAAGCTTCACACCGGAGGATTGGAAGATGCTTATTGGCAGCCCCTGTCTCGTTGATGAAGTCACGGCTGTCCAGCGGCTTGGCTTGCCGGTTTCTACGTGGGACTGAGCTGGGTGAATGACTTAGTCGCGTTCCGCAGGACCGAAATAAGGTTATTTTTCTTCCTTCTTCCTTTTTTTCTTTCTTCCTTCCTTATTTTCTTCCTTCCTTCTTTCCTTCGTCAATCGTAATGAAAATGGTGCAGTTTTTTCATAAAAAGGTTTGCTGCACAGTGTCTTTCGCATTATCCTCGTATAGTTAATAATAAATTGAGGAGAAGTTACAAAGCGTAGACACGCTAGCACTAAACAAACCACTTCTGTTCTAGCCTTAACGAAGACAAGACTCGACAAAACTCCTCTTTACGAATTCTTCACCGCAAGCTTACAACTGCCCCTTCCTGTCGTTTGTTTTGTATTTCTGACAAAGCTGTTAGAAACTTGGCATCGTGCGTATTACCGGGCACTATTCGAAACAGTCCAAGAGATCCATCAGCCAGGTGCGGTAAAATCACAGCAAAACTAAGGTGAAGTTTTTATTATTCAAACTAGCTAATCGATGGCACAGCCATGTCATGGCACCACACTAGGCCCGTATATCGAAGATGTGCCCCTCACCCCAAAAAAAATCTGCCTACGCCCTTGCGGCTGACGTGTCAATGACCTTTTCGAACATAATCAATTGATAAAACTGGAACAAGGTTTTAATGTTTGTTAAAAATTAGAGGACCATAAAGCTTCGCCTTTTAGAAGTTCTACGCCATATTGATCTTCTGTTCCTTGTGCGTACTTCAAACACTTATAGGACGAAACTTTTTTGAAACATCAATGCACCCTCAAGTCGCCTTAACGAAACACGTGTACAAGCGTGTGGGCATTTAGTAGTGTGTTACGGGCTTTAAACCATAAGATCAATGCATAATCGAATTTTGTGACGCCCGATTGACATGGGTGCATATACCACGCATTACTACTGCATCATTTCATGTTTCAATGCGAAGCATGTACAAAAGACGTGTGTGTTTCACTTTCACTGGAGGGGTGAGCCTCTCCATCTCACCATTATTTATCTCTCTCTCTCTAGATTGCAGAGCTGAGGAAGTTATATTCAATGTTTCCCGCAGCAGACACTTGGTCTTGTGGTAGAACATCTGCTCGTCACGCGAACAACGCGGGTTCGATCCCCACTCAGACGAAAGTGACGCGGATTCGTTTCCCATTCGAACGCAGCACTTTTATTTGCATCGTTATCTATTTTCAGTGCCGCATAAGGTGGTGATTTCAGGGGTAAAGCTCCTTAGGGTGTGGGTCTGTACATCCCTTGAGGTTTGTTGTTAGTGATGTACGTAACCATTGGTGGCACATACCCACTCTAGTGGGTATGTGCCACAGGGGTGCGAGATTGAAGATGGCTGTACTTGGAGTGTTCACTACATGGACGCAAGGACGGACATGCATACTAGCAGACTGATAGACGGATGGACGGACGCCTGGATGTACGGACGGAGGGACGCACGAACGGACGGACAGACGGATTGGCGGGGTTACGGATGGACGCATGACCAGACGGATGGTCGCATGGATGGACGCATGGATGATCGCACAGACGGACGGAAGCACGGACGGGCAGACGGACGCTTTGCCTCACTCATCATCATTTACTTCGTTGAAATGCTGTGATTTTTTTCACTCACAGCATGATGACGCCGAGACCGACACCAGAATTTCCGCGAAATGAGCTCTTTAGCGCTATCGCCTTTAAAAGAGGATAAAATAGAATGGTAAAAGAGGATGGATAAAATAGAATGATAAAAGATTTTACAGGCGAGAGGGTATTGACTTTTTTGTTCATCTGAAGGCGTGGAGCCCTTATTATAACATACACGCTTAAAAATAAAGGTTTGCATATTCACTAACTAAATACTAACCGTTCACTTGTCACATATATTACTAGCCTTTTAGTAAGAGAAGGTGGTAAAATGAAGGTTAGTGATATTCACTACCTAGTTAGTAAGCAAATAGTGCTGGCTCATGTGGTTAGTTCCTTTTCTGGTAACCCCCACAAATGGAGATTTAGGCATATTTTCCTAAATGTGTGCGTGCGTTGCCATATCAAAATATTTCTGATACAAAAGTATGAAATAAAAAAACGAATAGACATGACCCGCGTTAATTTAATAATAACTTCTACAACGCCATGTAACTACGCTGTTGAAATTGCACATCACAGCAACATAGTTATATAGAACTGACCACGTGATCATATGTTCAAATCAGATTCACATATGATAAAACATAAAATGATGATCATCATTATACGAGCATATCATATGCTCTTATGAGTCCCCATACTCAAATAAACATATGCTCATATGAGTACAAGAACTAAAACGAACGAATCACGAGAACACGCACGCCAACGCATGCACATGTAAATCTTCAAGACTTGGACGTAGCATATTTCTACTGTAGCAGCAGCTTGAAGACTATAAGTACCCCTGCTTTGGGATCGCATACCACGTACTGGTTATCAGTCACAAATTTTATGAGATTATTGTTGTTTTCTACGCATCATCGTGTCCCCTTACATTTGCTTATTTGTGTGTCATTACGAAGCAGGAAACTTCAATTCAAGGTAGATAATACAATTAAAGCTTACTTAAATTTTGCTAACAATGTTGCCATTATGAAAAAAGGTACTGCGGCATCTACAGAAGATCTGGCAACGTAGGTGGCTTGGTATTTGCTTAGTTAAAACCATTAAGAAAGGTTCCCTGGGTAGTAACGGCTAAAATTACAAGCTGTGCTATCTGCCGGCTAGTAAAGTTATGCCGTGAGTGTAGTGAATAACTCCAAAAATTAGTAAACACACCAGCTTACTAACTGATTGCTAACTTTTTTCTTAAGAGTATAGGACACATCGACGACAAAAGCTGTTGTTGTGCTTAATATTCTATCACAAGTCCACACCACAAAAAAGATACTTTCTTAAAGAGCTAAGCCATGCTTCTCTGTTGTGTGATAGGATATGGTGCCACGACAGTGTCAACATATTTAATCAGACCGCAACAGAAGCGGCAATAAAAGCGGGCGCCATTAACGCATTGCCGAAAGTCATCACGTCTCCAATCACTTTTTAGGAAGTTACACTAATACTTTCAACTCTAAATGTCCACGCCCATGACGAAATGAAAACGATTACCTACAAGTATAAAAGCAGCAATTCTGCAAAGCACAGTTCTATACAAACCATTCATTAGACTAATGGTTGTGAAGCGGGGGCATTTCATAGGTTCACGGCGATACCAGCTGCCTCAGCGAACAGGCTGGCTTCGCTTTCACCTTTTGGTTATACAGCAAAAGTACCAAGTAAGGCACTTGCATATGCGAATAAAGGACTGAGAGCACACGATGATTTTAATGACGAAAAATTGGCAGACCCCACGTACAGTAGGAATCGATTATATGTGGAGTAAGACTGAGAAATGCTGATATGTCACTTTAAGATCAGCACAATGTTACGGGGTGGGGGTGAATGATGCTGTGCATGACTTCCGTGTCATGATTATCATGTTTGGAAGTGTCGTTTACGTTCGTCATCTATTCATGTCACACGATACCAAATTTAGCAAAAGTAGAGCTAGCCAAACGGCCGCGAGCACGCTATGAGCGTGGTATGTTGTCATGTTCTTACACGACACGCGTGTCAGGATTATCGTGTTTGCACCAGTCATATATTTCCTTATCCATTGACGTCACGTAACACCAAATTTAGTATATGTGGAGCTAGCAAAACGGCCACGAGCGCATCATAAAGGGCCCAATATACTCCAATTTAGCGTTTACGAGTGCGCACGCTGGGCACAGTGACGCTACGTAAGTAAATCACGAGCACTCTGTAGTCTGCGCCAGGTGTGACAAGCGTTCGTCGGCGCGGCCCGACGGCAACCGGCACGAACTGCGACATGCTGCATTTCGCGCCGATGAGTTACCCAGACAACACTGCGTCTCCCTCGTTTCATGACGGAGGGTTGCCAGACGCGTTGAAACGTGCATGCGTCAAAGCAATGCAGCGCGGCGCGCGCCTGCGAGTATATGGCAGGACCAGCGCCTGGCGTGGCAACAGTGGCATGACGCGACAAAATAAACACTGGCGAGCACGCGCACCGTGTCTCGTCGAAATGTATTGGCACCGAGACTGTGGCATTAAGTCATGTTATCATATGAAACGCATCTCATGATTATCATGTTTGCACCAGTCGCATACTTTCGTCATCAGTTGGTGTCACGTAATACCGAATTTTCCAAATGTGAAGTTAGCGAAATGGCCGTGAGCGCATCATAAACGTGGCATGTAGTCAGGTTGTTTCATGACACAGATGTGATTATCATGTTCGGATGTGTAATTTATCTATGTCGTCCGTCCAGATCGCGTAATACCAAGTTTGGTACATGTGATACTAGCGAAACGGCCGCGAGCGAATCGTGTTGCCACGTTGTTACATACATGCATCTCATGTTTATCATGTTTGCACCAGTATCATACCGTCGTCATTTATTCACGTCCCGTAATACCACATTTGGTATAAGTGAAGCTAGCGAAAGGGCCACCAGCGCATCATGAGCGTGGAATGTTGTGATGTTGTTACATGACACGCTTCTCATGATTATCATGTTTGCACTAGTCATATACCTTCTTAATCCATTCACGTACTTTAATACCGAATTTGGTATACTTGACGCTAGCGAAATAGCCGAGAGTGCATCCTGAGCGGGGCATGTAGTCATGTTGTGACATGACACGCATGTCATGATTTTTATGCGAGGGTCTGTCACTTGTGTTCGCTATGCAATCATGCCATACTATACCAGTTTTGCAACATGCCATGTAAACGAAACCACCGCCATAGCTGCAGGACCATGAAATGTAAATCATGACATTCATTACATACATGTCATGGTTTTCATGTTACGACTAGTCAAATTTGTTCTTCATACGATCTTGTTATTCCGTCCTAAGTTTGGTAACGATAACAATATTAAAACGGCCAGGAGAGCTAAATGTCGTAGGCGGATAGATAGATAGATCAGACAGACAGACAGACAGACAGACAGACAGACAGACAGACAGACAGACAGACAGACAGACAGACAGACAGACAGACAGACAGACAGACAGACAGACAGACAGACAGACAGACAGACAGACAGACAGACAGATAGATAGATAGATAGATAGATAGATAGATAGATAGATAGATAGATAGATAGATAGATAGATAGATAGATAGATAGATAGATAGATAGATAGATAGATAGATAGATAGATAGATAGATAGATAGAAAGATAGATAGATAGATAGATAGATAGATAGATAGATAGATAGATAGATAGATAGATAGATAGATAGATAGACAGATAAATAGATAGATAGATAGATAGATAGATAGATAGATAGATAGATAGATAGATAGATAGATAGATAGATAGATAGATAGACACGCTCAAAGTCCCTGAAGTTTGCTAAGAAATGCTTCGCATTTAAAACCAATGACCTACAGCGACTTTAACTGTTAGAAAACATTGTCAGTACTGAAGTACATACACCTAGATATCCCGCTTTGACATGTCAGAGATGGTGCGCTGCAGTGATGTACACCTCACTAGCCAGCGTTCACGTAGGCAGAAGAGGGGGTGTCTGAACTGCATTCGAAATTTTGTGTGTATATAGTTTTGTGTGTATACACACGCACATAGAAAAATGAACGCATGAACATACCTAAGATATGTATCAATGCCCTCCCCATTTCTCTCAATGACTAGCAAAGGTCCACCGCGACGGCGGCGCGGACCGATGTGCGTGGAACAAGCTGCGACATGGTATAACCAAGTAGACGCGGAAATGCGACAATGCGCGGTAGCACGTAGTTGCCATAGCAGCGACAGAGATATCTTCCATCGCCTGTTTTGCTGTTCCCTTGCGTTTCGTTTCTTGAATTCTCGGCGCTCGCCACTTTCGCATTAAATAAACAAGCAAAAAATGTCTCAAGGCTGAGAGAGAGAAACGTCTTCATTCACAAAAGCATGGAGAAAAAGGGCGTGGGAGAAACCCCTAGTCCGGGGTCCCTGGGATGACTTCAGCGACGATTCGGGCCCGCTGTATCCCAGGCTGATAATAAGCTGGCCATTCTTGAGTGGAAGTGGCGGAAGCTCGTCGATAATACAATCAAGAGGAATGTAAGGCTTCAGGACTATTTTTGCGAGGCGAAACAACACCCTTTGAACACGTTCTTTTTTTGGTGTACGCTTTTTTCCTGCTCAGCATAATATCTGCAGTTTCACGTTCCAAAACCAACAGATGATTATGAAAGACGCTGTTGTGGAGGGCTCCGGAAATTTTTACCATGTGGTGTTCTTCAATGTGCATTGACATCAGAGAGTTCACCGCCCACTACCATTTCGCCTCCATCAAAGTGCGACTACCCCGGCCTGGATCGAACCCTCGACCTTTGGGTCAGCAGCCGAGCTCCATAACCTCTGCTCCACTGCAGGGATCTGCTGATCAGCGTATTTTCATCGGGAGTAATAACCAATACTACGCTAGTTTCGTTGCCCCGCCATAGTCGTCTAGTGGCTAAAGTACTCGACTACTGACCCGGAGTTCGTGCGATTGAATCCCGGCTACGGCGGCTGCATTTTCGATGGAGGTGAAAATGCTGTACGTTCGTGTGCTTAGATTCGGTTGCAAGGTAAAGAACTTAAGGGGGTCAAAATTTCCGGACTCCTTCAGTACAGCGTCTTTCATGTTCATATGGTGGTTTTTGGACGTTAAAATCAACATATATCACAAGTTTCGTTGCCACCATGCGGCTTCATGCGCTGTTCGAAGAGTAATTCCTAAGGCTAAGTACAGACATGGACACATGCTTGTCGTCTTTACTGCTGACACACCCGAAACAGGCACCTATGTCAAAACTAATAAGTAATGTACAACTGAGTGAATAGAAAAAGGCGAAAAAATTAACTCTAGCTAGCGTTGTTCGCATTTAGGTTCTGGCTATAGATTCAATGAGCCAAGCTCACTAGACTGCCCTCCACAGTGTTCGTGAACCAAACCCAATGATTCTTCATTAAACTAATGAACAGATTGAGCGCGTATTGCTTGTTTGCCTCAAGTCTGCAACCAATGGTTCGATGCTCGCTAATCGCTGGAAAGAAAAGAAAAAAATCACAGCATATCGACGGAGCGAATGATGATGAGTGGGGCGAAGTGTTTTTCAGCCCGTCCATGCTTCCGTCCGTCCGCGTGACGATCCGTGCGTTCATCCATACGTCCATCCATGCATCCGTCCTTGAGTCTGTTCATCCGTCTGTCTGTCCATTCGTGCATCCATCCGTCCGTACGTCCACGCATCCATCCATCTGTCCATCCGCCTTCTAGTCTGTCTTACCTCCTTCCGTGCGTCCATCTAGTGAATACTCCAAGTAACGCCATGTCTAATCTCAAATTCCCTGGGGCACATACCCACTCTAGAGCGGGTATGTGCCACCTGTGGCTACATACACCAACGGAGGATAGACAGACCCTAAGGAGCTTCGCCTCTGAAAAAATGCCGGTGTTGCGCCGAATTCTGCCTGCAGTCTCGTATCACACACGCACGTGGTGGCTGCTTTTTAGTCAATGTTTTTATATATGTCGGTACAATTCTGCATTTCCTTAACGTCAATATTAATCACTGATAGCCTGTTCAGACGACCTTCCTTCATGAACATTCTTTGATATTTCTTTGAACCTATACCTAGGACACTAAAAACGCAGTGCGTTTGGCAGCAGTGATGTAATATAGTTTAGATTTCGCGAACTTTAAACCGAGGCTGGTAAGAAGTAAGAAGTTTAGTTGCCTTTCCGCAGAATAAAAATTTTAATACTTCTGTTTAGGCGCTTCAAATTCTGGATTGATAATTAACTCTATAGTTGAACTTACAGTGTTCATTAAGCAATTTTTGTGAATGACCAAATTTGACAGACTGTCAAAAATATTCTCACATGCTTTTATAGCTCAGAAGCATATCATACTAATTGAAGACGTGTAGTGCTCATGTCTACTTTTAATTACTTAGCGGTTTTACCTAAAACACACAGTATAGGTGGGAAGACGTAAACTCTGGGCCACAGTGCATCGCAGTCATACTCTATGCGCATGGAAAACAAGTTGTAGGCGCGTGATGAGCCCTATATACATTGCGAATCACAATGACACAAACAAATATATCCCATTATACAAAAAACCGCGCCACAGTACTATGAGATATTCTGAGACATAGCACTTACCGCGTTCATCGGCGCCGTGCAAACGTACATAGCAAAATATTGCACTCTGCAAACAAAATCTGACAAAAATTTGCTGACTTAGCGGTAGAAGTGTCATCTTCCCAGTGAATACTGGGAAAATTGAAACCACCGAAAAGAGCAATTTCAACATCAGGATATTTTGATGTGAGCGGTTTTAAAATGCTATGAAGAGCGTTAGAAAAGTTCGGATTGTTGTGTGGAAGCCGACAGCAAACACCTAATAATAGAGAATATGGCAGTGCCTAAACCAACACCCACAAAATATCTAAATCTGAGCTGCTGTTATTAGCGGAACATGGTAACTGATTACTGATTGCAATGAGGACACCACCCCTGCGAGAGCCTCTGTGGTCTTTTGATAAGCATTGAAATCCGGTAGATCGGCGAGCACTTCCACGTTGGTGACGTCATTTGTTAGCCACTTTTCCGTTAGTATGAGAATACTGCTATCTGAGGACTAGACAAGATTAGACAGGTGGTCGTGTTTAGACAATAAACTTCGAGCGTTCGTAAACCTTACTGAGAAAGAATGGTTAGCCTTTGAGTTAGGGTAACAAACGGTGAATTCAGTTTGACATCGACATGATTGCTATTTAATTTCTTGCACTGTTTTTGAGGTTTCGTTGAACAAGTAGCGTTTCCGGCCACTGTGTAATGTTTTATAGCGCAAAGAAAATGAGCAGAACTTCCACTTTAAAAACTCGACTAGCTGCCTTATAGCATTTTGAACACGACGTGAGAAATCCCCAGCTTACGACCACTTGAAGGGATTTCGTGTTTTGTCTTGTGGTAAGTGAGCTTCGCGATTATTGGCCTGCATTTGTTGACTGAGTGGCGGCCTAAGCGATGCATGCGTTCATTTTGTTTAGGGTTAATATCTCTTCTTAAGTAGTGATTGCAATGACAAATGCTTAGTTCTTCAGATTCAGCCTACGATTTCAAAAGATCAGCATCTGGTAGGGCGTAAAAAATGAAATTGTTACTTCTCGATGTGTTCTTTGCTTCAGCCAAACGTGCCTCAAAGTCAACTGTTTTGCGTGCTGCGTGAACGGTGCTGCTCTTAATTAGTTGGAGTTCTGTGCAGAGCTTGCCAATGTTTTTTTTATATCAGTGATTTGCTTTGTTAGGTCGGAGAAAGCACGTATTGTTGATAATAGTTAACTTTTCAGTCCCTCGACTTCATCTAAGAAAATCGACTGGCCTACGGAAAGCTTTTGCAGTTCAACGAGTATAGTAGTTTTAGGATCCAGATTAAGCTGGATGTCTCCCGATGCTAGTAGCAATAACAATATCATGGCACTGACACACTCAACCACAGTCGTACAGCAGCAACGTGGGCTCGGCAGCTGCAGCAAGATATAATTACTGCTCTTTTTTCTGAAGAGTGATTGCGGAACACTAACCTGAATAGCGAAGAGCAGTGGGTTAGTCAGTGACGAGGCGAAGCAGCCACCAAGCCCATGAAGTGCTACCGATGGAGGCACACTTAATATAGCCAGCAAAGTAGATGATGTTGCTGGCGACGGGACTGACCTTCCACCATTCAGGACCAGGCTTTGTGATAGTGGCGACAGGGTTGCAAGTAGAGGTGAGGGGAAATCCGATTTTCCGGTTGTTTGGTCGATGGTCAAAGCAAAGTCGAAGTGTCGCAATCCACATTCCGGTGATGTGTCCGCAGGGGTAGACACACCGGCAACAAGAAGCAGATGTGCGACGACGGCTGATAGCACCTGCATAGCGAAGAGCAGCGGGTTATTTGGTGACGAAATGAAGCAGCCACCAAGCCCCCGAAGCGCTGCCGATGGGGGCACACTTTTGAAGCCAGCGAAGTAGATGACGTTGCTTGCGATGGGACTGACCATCCACCATTCAGGACCAGGCTTTGTGATAGTGGCGACAGGCTGGCAGGTAGAGGCGAGATGGAATCCGATTTTCCTGCTGTTTGGTCGATGGTCAGAACAATGTCGAAGCGTCGCAATCCACATTCCGGCGATGTGTCCGCAGCGGTGGACACACCGGCAAAGAAAAGCAGATGCGCGACGACGGCTGCTAACACCTGCATAGCGAAAAGCAGTGGGTTAGTTGGGGATGAAACGAAGCAGCCACCGCACCCAAAGGCAAAGTATTGCCACGTTCCAATTCCCAAGTTTCGATATCATCTCAAAACACTACACAATTCTCAGCGCAAACCGCGCCTGCAGTTTTCGAGAAGCTTCCGGATTGTAGTCGATCATTTTGATGAGATCACGCCCACTCTGCGAACTGCACAGATTATTCTGGAACCTACGCCACCACCAGCGATAACGCTGGAACATTCGACGGCAACAGTCTAAATGCCGACGCACTTCGCCCTTGTCAGTAGTTAATCGACGGCCGACACTCCATTCGCCGCTTGCCTGGTGCCGGGATTACCACAACCAGGCACGCTGCCAGTCGTCAACCTAATCTCATCGAGCATCCCGCGGAACCCTGGACATCGCCGCGGCTCTGTCCAGGCCTTCATCGTGACTCAACGCCCAGGCACCACAGCGCAAGCCGTGGGAGCCAGGGCCAGGACGAAAGTGTGATGGCTTTCGCAGCGCCAACGCCGAAAGCTCATTGCTTTAATTTCAGCGCTCCAGAGGGGAGCACCGTCGACGACATCATAGATGCCCTCGAAGTCGTAACCGGCCCAGCCGGTATCAAGTCCCTCCAGCACATGGGAGGAGCGAAGTTTGGCGCCGCAGCCGCAAACGTCTACGCAGCCACCAAGCTGAAGAGCCGGGGCGCCATTCTCTTGAATGGCGTATTAGTTCCACTAGTCAGCGTCGGTTCTGAAATAGTCTACGTCACAGTCTTCCGGGTACCGCTGTGGGTAGGCGACGTGGCCCTAGCGACCGGTATCTCCGCCTGCGGCAACGTGCAGCATATCCACGAGCCAGTGTTCAAGGGTCACCCTGGGGTAGGCACAGGTGTCCGTGTAGCGCGAGTGGAAAATAAAAGCCAACTATCGAACTTACTGACAGTTCAAAGCTACAATGTCTTGTCTGACAATCGGGGTGTCAAGAAAGTGTGCTCTAAATGCCGAAATGCTGGCCACATTGCCAAAGGCTGTGCAACTCCCGTTGTATGCGCTGCAACATGTTTGGACATGCCACAGAGGCATGCGCAGAACCGTGCCGCAAGTGCTTCGAAGTGGCTGCAGCAGCGGCAACCTAAGAACAAGCGTGTACCGACCTCACGCCCGCATTGCAAGATGATTATCCGGCGCTCGAGCCTGCGAGCGACACCGACAAAAGCGATACTGACGCTCATACTGAACCACAAGACGTAGGAGACCTGCCTCCCCTGTCTGAGAAAGCCTCGTCAACCCCTCACGACCTGTCCGAGACCAGTGACTTTTCGCCACAGCTCAACCAAAGTCAAAGCTGGTGTACCCGTACTTAGCAGAGACATTTATAGGCCGCATTGTATGGGCCGCCCGGTATAAGAACTGCCCATCCTCTCTTTCAGTTGAGCAACGTTTTATTAAGTTTGCAAACAACGCACGTAATTCTCGGAGGCGATTTTAACTTCCTGGATGTAGAATGGAAGTCCTTTAAACCCGTGTTAAACACAACGTTTTTCCTGTGTACTACCTTTAGGGAGATGATTAATGCCCACTCATTATTTCAATTTGTCGAAGCGCCAACAAGAATTGGTGGTGACAGTGCAAACATTCTTGATTTATTTTTCTGCAGTGAACCGGATCTTGTATCCTCTGTTGTCACGGTCCCTGGTATCAGCGACCATGAAGTTGTTGTCACTAAAATGTCTTGTAGTGCTAAAAACCGCCGCGCTCAGGCACCCCGCAAAGTGTTCTCATATGAAAAAGGTGACTACCCATCACTGTCGCGTGAACTGGATGCATTTTTTCCTGAGTTCCAATCGCATAGTTCATCGTTAGACATGAATGCGCAGTGGAATTTCTTCAAAACAAAGATAATGTCCTTGACCTAAACTTTCATTCCTTCGTGTATCATTTCGGCCAGGCGACGCAATAATAAACCATGGCTCAGTAGGGAACTCCGATCAAAGATAAATAGAAAGAATCGATTGTATCGAAAGTATTGCCAAGTGCCTGATCCTGCGTTGCTTTCAAAAATGAAAGAGATAGGCAAAATGGTGACAAAAGCTATGCGCAGAGCACAAGAAATGTACCTTTGTGATCTAGGCGAGAAACTTAAAACCAACCCCAAGGAAGTGTGGAAATACGTGAAAAATAAAAGTAATTCTAGACCCACTATTCCTGACATCATGGACGGGATAAATTACGAATCTAACATGGAAGCCAAAGCTCAGGGTTTCAATACATACTTTCAGTCTGTGTTCTCGCATCCAGTTAACACATGAAGTCTATGCCAGAATGATGGCTCCCTCTCGCAAATGAACGACATAGAAATTTCCGAACGCGGTGTCGTGCTCTTGTTGGAAAAAATAAATGTTCACTCTGCTCCTGGTCCTGACTGTATATCCAACTTCGTCTTGAAAAACTGCGCAGTGTCTATCGCCTTTTTTTTAACTCTCATGTACAAAACGTCGCTTGAACAATGCGTTTTACCGGCTGATTGGAAAAATGCCAACGTAACCCCAGTATATAAAAGCGGAGATAAAACAAAAAAGTGTAACTACAGGCCCATTTCTCTGACAAGCGTGTGCTGCAAGACACTCGAACATATCATTTACACAAACTTAATGAATCATCTTCAAAGTAATAACTTCTTTTCCCCATTGCAACACGGTTTCAGGGCGGGTTTCTCGTGCGATACACAACTGGTCGAGTTCACGCACGACATTGCAGCTTCTATTAACTCAGGCCTTCAGGTTGACTGTATATTTCTGGATTTCCAGAAGGCATTCGATTCCGTGTCACATGTGTTGTTGTTGCAAAAGCTTCATTGTTTAGGCATACCTAATGCCCTTCTCAGGTAGATTGAGGCGTACCTTTCAGAAAGACAGCAGTGCGTGATTCTTGACGGTGTGTGCTCATCAAGCGTCGGTGTACTGTCAGGAGTGCCGCATGGCTCAGTTTTGGGGCCCCTGCTTTTTCTTATTTTTATAAATGATATCTCCGACAATCTCGCTAGCTGTGTTCGTTTGTATGCTGACGATTGCTGCATTTACAGTAACATTACCTCTGAAGCGGACACCGTTCAATCGCAGAATGACTTGAACTCCATAGTTTTTTGGTGTGATTCTTGGAGAATGACACTAAATCTGTCGAAGTGTAAATTGGTGAGGTTTACGAACAAAAAACAGCCTCAGATTTCAAATTACGTCATGGCCGGGGCTACCTTGCCGGTTGAAACAGAATATAAATACCTAGGGGTCATTTTTTCTGCCAACCTATATTGGAACTCTCATATTAATTACTTAACATTAAAGGCTAGTGGAGTGCTAAATTTTTTGAGGCGCAATTTCAGACAGGCACCAACTAAGTTGAAAGAAACACTATACATATCCAATGTGCGTTCCATATTAGAATATGCCTGCAGTGCCTGGGACCCCTCAACAAAATCAAATATAGAAGCCCTGGAGCGTGTACAGGCACGCGCAGCACGCATTGTGGCAAGCAATTATAACTTTACCATAAGATCAGCTGACATTCGTTCAGGATTGCAATGGCCTCTGTTAGCTGACCGGCGAAAATACCTATGACTGTCCCTATTTTACAGCATATTCATGAACAAAACAGGCATCGACAAGGATCAGTATATAAGGCCACCTACCTATGTGTCACCCCGTACTGACCATTCTTTAAAACTGCGTGAATACACTTCCAGGATCAACGCATTCAAATACGCCTTTTTTCCAAGAACCAAGCATGAGTGGAACGGCTTTCCAGAGGAAATTGTCTCTGCACCTCCCTTATCTTTTATTAAAAATTTGCATAATGTTTTGTTGAACTAATCATTACTGTACATTTCTGATGCGTTCCGTACTAATTATTTTCTTTTGTTTTTATTGCCCTGTGTTACCAATAGCACTCTTCTCTTTCAACGTTTGCTTTGTATTTGCAATTTGATGCCTTATTTATGACAGTGTTGTTACACTTTGTTGTTTCACTTTGTTATGACTATGTTCTTTCAAACGATACAGCCTTTTATCCGCAACCATCTTTTTCGGTATATCGACTGTACTGTATTCTTTTGCTTGTTCTCCCCCCTACAATTATGCCCGTAAGGGCGATGTAGGTACATGTATAAATAAATAAATAAATAAAATAAATAGACCACGAGGGCTACAGTTCCGGCATAGTTGGTTCCATCAGCAGCACCGAGGCGCCGAGAGCTTCGATAGGACGTGGCACCGGAACAACGGGACGTGCAGAAGCTCCGGTCATCGGCCTAGCCAAGACCACGATGTTGATTATGCCACTGACAACGCCGAGCGCCCGCGCGGGCAATTCCTCTGCCCAGACCGCAAGCTAAGCCTGTCTAACCACATTTACCAGATTACAGGTGCGGCCACTGGTGCGAGTGTCGGTGCCAGTGCCATAGAAGTTGACCGTCCAGCAACGAAACGTGCCCACCCACCGACCACGGACTCTGAGAGCTCTACGGACAGTAGTAAGCCCCAAAAACTCGCTAATGCTCTGACGACGTCAGAGCATTTCTCTTTTTTAGTCATGTTCACTCGTTGAGCGCTTGCCCCACCCTTTGCAAGGGGTTTTGCTGAAGCTTGCGCGCACACTCCCTTTTCAAAATGGCTACGGTGCAGTTCTCTCCTTAAACGTCAGGGGTTTCAGACGCCAAGATAAGCAGAGAGAAGTCATGCACTTCGCAAGGTCACGTCATGTCAATATCCTCTTCTTACAGGAATGTAACTTTGGAACCCCTTATGATGTGCAATCCTTTTGGAGTCGAAGCCTTTTTTCGCCGACCGATTGAAACATATGCGGAGTTGGAGTTTTTTTTTGACACCAGCATTACGTCGAGGAGCACACTCTGATGGTTTTGATGGTCACACAATGGAAGTAGACTTTGACCTTCACGGCAGACGAGTAAGGGCGCTCGTAATATATGCCCCAGCTCAACCTGGGGGCACGGCCGATTTTTCTCAATCCACTCGACTCATTTATGCTTGACAGCTACCCCACTTCCTTAGTAGGGGATTTAAACCTTGTTGAGGACACCGACAGAGATGCGCGCGGATGCAGAGAAAGCAGACAATATAGTGAAGTTAGCGCATTGCGACAACTCATCCGCAACTTCAAGCTTGGGGATGCGTGGGTCGACAATCACGAAAATGACTTCGTTGCAACATGGCAAGGGGTTCCAACTTGACCAGGCTAGATCGCTACTATTTTCCTGAAGGGCTAGCCACACATGTCCGAAGCTGCGATGTCCTACATTTCTCACCGGACGCTCCATGCATTACAGACCACTTTCCAGTGTCTGTAAAACTTTTCTTTAAACAGTCCACAACCTTTAGAAACCGTTAGAAAACGGACACCACACTCGTGCACGACCCGGAAAGCGTAGCGTTACTACGCAATGCACTAAAGCAAGCGTGCGATAGGCCACCTGAACCCCACAGCTGGGACGCATTGAAACACAGTTGGTGCGCCGTGCTTATCAAAGCGAGGCGCGAAAGGAAAGCGCGCCTGACGACAGAGATAAACGGCACGCTACGAAAAGCGCGCATTGTACGCATAGGCAAGACGCTGACGTTCGCAATGAACGACTATCTCGATCAGTTAAAGGCGCGGTACGAACTTTTGCTACGTCTTAGTTCGCGCACGGCTACGCAGCCTTTTATCAACGGACGACCGGTTTCAGATCCAGTGGTTCTTCGAAGTGTTCGCAACGGCTCCTTGGGTGAACAAATGCATGTTCCTTTCGTTCAGTTGCCGAACGGTGAACAGTCTACACCAGCAGAAGACATAATGAGTGTCTTTGAAACACATTTTTCGAATATTTTTAGGGCGGAGGACGCGAGCGACGTGAACTAAACCACCATAGTTAACTAGTTTTGCGCGGGAATTTTCCACGTACCGGAGGAGCTCCGCGACGGTCTGTGCAGCCCAGTGACACTGGATGAATTGCGCTTTGTGCTACAGCACATGAATGCAACCGCCGCCGCCGGCCCTGACGGGATACCTTTGAGTTTCTGCAAAATTTTCCTTTAAACAATACAAGTCCACTTTCGACAATGCTAAATGGGCTTCTTGCTGACGGAATCAGACCGAATACGTTTGGAGAGAGCAGAGTTATACTCTTACTTAAAAGCGAGGGAGAGCCGTCCGATCCAAAAGCGTGGAGACCCATTTCCCTACTTAACACGGATTATAAGATACTGACAGCCATCCTTGCAGACCGCATAACTGCCATTTTACCGGAAATAGTAAGCGACATACAAACACTCTGTGTCCCAGGTCATACGATCTATTCCTCGCTTTCGCTGACTCGCGATCTTTTCACCTACGCTACAAGGACACAAATATCTGGCGTTTTTGTTTCCGTGGATCAAGAAAAAGCTTTTGATCGCGTAGAATGGAACTACCTCTTCGCTGTGCTTGAGGTTATGGCTTCCCAGAACAATTAACTGACATCATCTGCTCACTCTACACAGACTTAGAAACGTCATTAGTAGTGCATGGCTATACATCTGAACCTATTGCAGTCAGTAGGGGCAATCGACAATGCTGTCCCCTCTCCGCAATCCTTTTTGTAATATGCATAGATCTATTATTGAAACAAATACAGAACTGCACTTCGATACGCGGTTTTCCTCTCCCAGGCTTGGGCGAAGTGAAAGTAGTGGCATACACTGATGACATCTCGCTGTTTATTCAGAACATAGAAGGCTACAGAGCCTTTCTGCGAATATTCCACACGTATAGTTACCTGTCGGGAGCACGTCCTAATCCCGGAAAAAGCAAGACATTGTGCTTTGAAATGCACATTCAAGAGTTCCCTGATGGCGTCCAAATCGTCCAGGGCGTTAAAGTCTTAGGTGTAACTTTCAACTCGACTGGCGAGGTAGCCCACACCACATGGAAAGAAATCCAACACAAAGTGGACAGACGCATTGAAGTTGCCAGAACGTTCCAACTACCTTTTACTGAAAGAGCTTATCTAATAAATCCAGCATAACAGCACCACTGTTTTATGTAGCCAGAATTGCTCGACCACCTCGTCGGGTTCTGCTGAGAGTGGCTACTGCGTGCGGCTCCTTTTTTTGGGATGGCCACGGCGAAGCTGTTCCAGAGCCTCGGTCCGCCTACCAATGAAATGTGGAGGGCTCAGTGTACCCAACCTTGATGTAATGTGCCACATGTTGGCTCTCAAAAACACCTGGGCCCTCTTAGAGATCTCATCGTATCGAAGCAGGCAACTCCTAGTGTACCTGCTAGGAACCTCTACAAGATTTTTCGTTTTAGTAAACGACACGCGACCAGCTGCCGGACAGCCCCCGGTGTATTACACAAATGTTATAAAATCTTGGTAACAATGGTGAAACGACTTTCCAGTTCAAGAACATATGGATATGTCCCCCACCGACATGAGTGAAATATTAGCATTTAAAAGCCTATCTCAAGAACAACACCGGAAATGCCAGGCGAAAAGACGTTGGACTTTTACGAACACGTCTCTCCCGTCCGAGCCCCGTGACCTAAACTGGCTTAGGGAATGGGAGGCTTCTCCAATGGCCGACCGCCTTGCGGCGTGGGGCGTGGCGCCCTCCGCCACATGCCCGCAATGCGGTCGCGTTGAAACTCTGAGCCATGTCTTCCAATCACGTATAGTAGCGCGCACCTTTTGGCGCATGGTTACCAGTATGTTCCAAATAAGTATGCAGTGGAAGTCTAGCCACAAGAATAACTTGTCGTACTCTTAATGGCTATCAGAGCCTTCGTCTTATGGAAACGAAGGGGACTGGCTCGTCTGAGGAGACGCCCCCAGAGAGCCATGTTTCTCCTACTACATCGGCTAAGAAACATAATGCTTATGCATCTTAACACAGAACTAGTCGTGCTGGGAGAGGAGGCTTTCCTCCGAGGTTGGTCTACGCGATTTATTATCGTAAAAAACAAAAGAGTGTCCATGCCTTTTCTCCCCTATTGAGGAGGTGGGCTAGAGCTTGTACCACTGCGACATTACAGTGTGTATTTCTCTTTTCTTCTTTAGAAACATGTCCTTTTGGGCAGTATTGTTCTTGAGCATGAGAGCAAATTGTCCTCACAGGTGAATGCAAAACATCACCCTTCACTCTGAATGACCTCCCTTGCTTGTTCATATAGCGTTACTGTTTATTTAAGTTTAATCATCTCGATGGCAAGAAGGTCCTGTCTTTGTTGTGCAATTTTCGTATTGTACGTCACTGCATACACTAACGGTTCTTTGGCTGTCTGTAACAGCTTGCATTGTACGTACGCATTGTTCACCATTGTCCAGTTTTATGTGTGCACATAGGTTGTGTATATTATATCCGTAAATAAAATTCTCTCAAACTAAGACTGCTACTGTAATCAGACTTTCCATTTACCGGGCAGAGGTTCGCCCAAATAAACAGATAAATTCCAACGCAAAGTCTCCTGTCTTGGGCCACGTCACTACCCCGTGACATCTGGTGGAGGTGCTGGGTAAACGGAAAGTCCGATTACAGTTGCAGTCAATCCCAGGCTTCCAAACCATAAGCAAGAACAGCTCAAGGCCCTGCTTGTGCAATACGAAAATTGCTTTTCGTCATCATCTAAAATTCGGCATACCCCAAATACGATATATTGCATCATAATCAAAGAAAATGCCAGACCACTCCGTCAGAGTCCGTACAGGGTTTCGACGCGAGAACGCGAGGCCATGAAGGGGCAATTTGAAGAAATGCTGAGGGAGGACTCTATCCAGCCGTCCAAGAGTCCATGGGGATCCCCCGTGGTGTTAGTGAAGAAAAAGAATGGGACCCTACGTTTCTGCATTGACTATCGCCGCCTGAACAAAATCACAAGAAAGGACGTCTATCCTCTCCCAGGAATAGACGACGCACTTGATCGGCTCCATAACGCCAAGTCCTATTCGTCAATGGGCCTCGAGACTGGCTATTGGCAAATTGAAGTCGACGAAAGAGACCGAGAGAAGATGGCGTTTATAACACCGGATGGCCTCTTCGAGTTTAAGATGATGCCATTCGGTCTTTTCTCAGCGCCTGCAACTTTTCAACACGTTATGGATACAGTACTAGCAAGATTGAAGTGGCAGACTTGCCTTGTGTACTTGGACGACGTCGTCGTGTTTTCCTCGAGTTTCGACGAGCATTTTTGGCGCCTTGAAGCTGTACTTCAAGCCATCAAGACGTCTGGACTCACACTGAAGCCAGAAAAGTGCAGATTTGCGTACGAGGCGCTCTTGTTTTTAGCGCACGTTATTAGCAAGTTTGCAGTCCATCTCAATCCGCGCAAAACAGCCGACATCACCGACTTCCCACCACCCACTGACGAGAAGGCGGTGCGCCAATTTCTGGGCCTGTGCGCCTATTATAGGCGGTTCGTGAAAAACTTCGCCTGCATCGCCGATCCTCTTACTAGCCTTACCGAGGCCGACGTGGAGTTCAAGTTGGAAACGCCGCAGAAATATGCTTTCCAGGAGCTTAAACATCGCCTCCGGGCGCCTCCGTTACTTGCCCATTTCGACGAATTTGCCGAGGCAGAAATACACACTGACGCAAGCAGCGTAGGTCTTGGTGCCGTTCTTGTGCAGAGGGCTGATGGACTTGAAAGGGTTATTAGTTACGCCAGCCGATCGCTATACAAAGCAGAAGCCAATTATTCCAAAACAGAAAAGGAGTGCCTCGCCATCATCTGGGCTACGTCGAAATTTCGCCCCTACCTTTACGGTAGGCCCTTCAAAGTTGTGAGTGACCACCACGCCTTGTGTTGGCAAGCCACCTTGAAGGACCCTTCTGGTCACCTCGCACGATGGAGCCTGAGACTTCAAGAATATGACAATACCGTTATTTACAAGTCCGGCAAGAAACACTCCCATGCCGACTGTCTCTCTCTTGCGCCTGTCGACCAACCACCACCCGACAACCCGGATGACGACAACTTATTGGGAACGATAACTACCGACGACTTCGCTGAACGACAGAGGACCGACCCGGAACTTAAGGCCCTAATAGGATACCTCGAAGGCAGGACCGCCGAAGTCACGAAGGTATTCAAGCGCGCGCTTCCGTCGTTCTTCCTGTGAAACGGTCTTCTACAAAAGAAATACTTTTCACCGCTTCGAGCTAAGTACCTCTTTGTGATTCCTTCAGCTCTGCGACCGGAACTCCTGCAGGCCCTGCACGACGATCCAACGCAGGGCACCTCGGTGTTTCTCGCACGCTCGCGAGGATACAAGAAAGGTACTACTGGCCAAAAATTACCACCGACGTCACTCGTTATGTGAGGACATGCTGGGACTGTCAGTGACGCAAGACACCACCGACAAGCCAAGCGGGACTTCTTCAGCCAATCGAACTACCTTGCCGACCTTTCCAGCAGATTAGTATGGACCTACTGGGGCCGTTCCCGACGTCAGCTTGCGGAAACAAGGGCATCGTGGTAGCTACCGACTACATCACCCGCTACGCCGAGACAAAAGCCCTTCCCAAAGGCAGTGCTTCTGAGGTAGCTAAGTTCTTCGTCGAAAATATCGTCCTACGTCACGGCGCCCCGGAGGTCCTTATCACCGACAGAGGAACGGCATTTACTGCCGACCTAACTCAAGCGATCTTGGTATACAGCCAGACAAACCACCGCCGTATGACAGCGTACCACCCACAGACCAACGGCCTCACCGAGCGGCTTAAAAAGACGATCGCCGACATGCTGCCAATGTACGTCGATGTCGAACACAAGACGTGGGACGCCATTCTTCCGTACTTGACCTTCGCATACAACACGGCGGGGCAGGAGACGACGCGGATATCTCCATACAAATTGGTCTACGGAAGGAGCCCGGCAACGACGCTCGAGCCATGTTATCCAACGTCACCGACGAAGAAAATCTCGTTGTGAGTGAGTACCTTAAACGCACCGAAGAAGCTTGACAACTCGTGCGTCTCCGTATCAAGTATCAACAGACGACCGACAGCCGCCGTTACAATCTTCGATGACGCTTCGTGGAATACCAGCCCGGTGAACGTGTTTGGGTGTTGACGCCGATACGCCAACGTGGACTAAGTGAAAAGCTTCTGTGACGGTACTTCGGACCATACAGGGTTGTCCGACGTCTCGGCCCACTTGATTACGAGGTTGTCTCCGACGGCATCATGAACTCTCAGCGACGCCGATCGTGACCTGAAGTCGTTCATGTCGCGTGCCTCAAGCCATTGCATGCGCGTTAAAAAACTGAAACAGTATTTTTTGTAATATTGTATCGCAATTCATTCATTGTACCTTCTTGCATTATTAATGTATCTTCATCTTTAGTTAAAGCATCGGGACGACGCCTTTTTGAGAAGGGGGCAATGCCACGTTCCATTTCCCAAGTTTTGTTATCATCCCAAAACACTACACAATTCTCAGCGCAAACCGCGCTTGCGAGAAGCTTCCGGACTGTAGTCGATCGTTTTGATAAGATCACGCCCACTCTGCGAACTGTACAGATTATTCTTGAACCTACGCCACCACCAGCGACAACGCTACAACATTCGACGGCAAGAGTATAAATGCCGACGCGCTTCGCCGCTTGTCGGTAGTTGATCGACGGCTGACGTTGCGTTCGCTGCTGTCAGTCCAAGACTGCTACTTCAATCGGACTTTCCGTTTACCGAGCACAGGTTCGCCCAAATAAACAGTTAAATTCCAACGCAAAATCCCCTGTCTTCGGCCACATCACGTGGCCGATGACAGGAGACTTTGCGTTGGAATTTTTCTTTTCAGCTACATAAAAAATGTTCTTTTGAGAAAATGTTCTTTAGAGCTACATGAAAATTATAAGAGAGTCTCTCGAACTTTACGGCACTTCTTTTATGTGAAAAGCTAAAAAGATACACTTCTTATATTTTAAAGGAACTTGAAAACGTGATTTCAGTTTCGACGATAAGAGCTGGTAGATGAGGTGACCGGAAGTTTTTTCGGGTACAACGCTTGCAATATTGAAACCATCTAAACAACCGCTTTTGTTTTAAGTGCGAAGCAGTCAAGGAGATGGCTACAAACTTGAGAGAGAGAGATAAAGAGAGAGAGCTCTATTCACCGTTGTAAGACCCAATCCTTATTAGGCTCACACTGGATGAGGTGCTGCTACATATTCACATTATTCTGAGGGGGCCTGACTACGATCGAGGATACCGCAGCCTGTACGCCACGATCTCGATGTGCGATGGTGATTTGTATAACATTTGCGCCTAACTTAATCTAGAAGCACCATTTAGAGTTTTTGCACAGAGTCATCGCTATCAAAAAGTTAAACGCGGATCGTCTTAGCTCGCGACCACAGGTGCACCTGTGAATGCCTTATTATATTTGTATTTACTTGGACGCTTAAAGCTTTCGGTTGAAGATACCGTAGTTGTTAGGGCCTGTCAGGGGCAATATTCTTGTCCGTGCATGTTTTACTCTTAAAACAGTCGTCGGACTTGTCCAAATATACGCGCGAAATAATGCCAACACGTAATGCAGTAAAAGAAAATTAAAAAAACACGTTAAGAATAAGCTTCACCTTCAATAGTAAGACGCGATAGTTTAACCAGGCTAAGAGAGCACTGCCTACTCAATTTGCAGCATCGCTTCAATTTTCTTTAGGTGCTTCGACTCTGTCACAACAAAACAAATGTTTGCGTGCGTAATACTACCTGTTTTACACTATCTTAGATTTGGAACAATGAACAACATTAGTCCTGTTAGTGTTGAATAACAAAAGGCCATAACATCATCATCATGAGCAGAAGCAGCACCCTGTCTACGCCTACTGCAGGGCAAAGGCCTCTATTATGATCCACCAATCAATCCGGTGTTGTAGTTTTTGTTGCCACGCGATAGTAGAAAACTTTTTATTCTCATCGGTTCACCTGACTTTCTCCCTTTTGTGTGTTCGCTTTCTCTGAGAATTCAGACAGTTACCCAAATTGACAACTGGTG
The DNA here is from genome assembly GCF_013339725.1 of Rhipicephalus microplus. NCBI lineage: Eukaryota > Metazoa > Arthropoda > Arachnida > Ixodida > Ixodidae > Rhipicephalus > Rhipicephalus microplus. The sequence continues at coordinate 137,697,065 of NC_051169.1, read as the reverse complement.
ATCCTGCGTACGTGTCATAAAGCCGATCAATTTCCATTTGTTCTTCTTGATTTCAAGTTTGATATTGTTACGAAGGTGACACGCCTACATGGTTCCAAAGGTGCCACTGCTTCGAAACTCACCGCTAAAGTTACCAACCGTTTGATAGCGCATGGGTCTCAGCTCGCAACAGCTCCTGCGCAGAGCTGATAGAAGAGCGGACAAAACGACGGAGAGTTAAGGAGAGGTTTATGTACAGCATAGAAATAGAGGCGTCACAAATTCGGCGCTAGAGCCGACCGTTTAGGGACTCGAAGAGCTGAGATGTCTTCCCTCTGACGAATACGTCGGATGCTTTCTAGCGCATAGGTCAGCTTCTGGCGACGCGCCGCTTGGCTTATTTATTACACTTTTTTCCGGAGAGACAAAAACACCGCCATGATGGGCTGTGGGTGAGAGTTCAAAGGCGAAGGGCGCAGCTTTGTCAGTGCATTTTCGAGGGCTCATGCCGATTTGCGCTGCCAAAGAGGAATATGGCGGCGCCCAGGGAGGTGTTTTTCAAAAAGTCTATACCACGTGGACCTTTGCATCACAAACGTCCAACCAGAAGCGCCGCTGGCCGTGGTGTCAGAATCCTCTAATGGGGACCCGCTGCTGGGCTGCGTCACAATCATCGAATCTGGAGCCGTTGTGCGTGGTTGCACCGAAGAATGAGTGACGTTGCCACGCATTGGGTCAGACTCACCAGACTGGAAGGCGCCGATTATTTCATCGGGCTCGTGGGCTTAGGAAGCTCGCTGTGCGTTACGTAAGATAGACCAGCGCCGCCACTTGAGGACTTCGTTGGATTGATCGCGTCAGGCATGCTCGATCATTTGTCCTGACACAGATTGCTTTTGCAGAGGCATTGACGTTCGGTGTGCACTTGCAGGAGTAACAGCACACCCACCACCACACAATGCACCGGAAATGAGAGCTGCTTGCACGTGGCTCGGACTTCGGGCGCGCTCGTTCGCCAGGTCTCTCCGGGTTTGCCTACAGGGCCCTGGGGAGGATGTACCTTCAGGCTCAGTTCCGTGAACACATGATATTCTTGAGGACAGATCCCAGCTCCACTGGCTTCTCACGAAAACTTGTCTACTAACTTCGCACGCCTCTTTTGACGATTTTCGATCTCAACACTTGTCGATGGTTCGGAAACTTGTTAGGGACGGTTCGAAAACAGACAACCCACGACACAAGCAAGTGCCATCAGTTATACGACAGAAGACCAGACAAAGCATATTACAAAATATACCTAGCTACGTGTCTATCGGAATATTGTTCCGACTACATCAAGAGGCATGTGTAAGACACAAGTCTCTTAAATTAAGAATCTAAGTATTTACACGTACAACAACGTAATGAAATAAAATACAACATAAAGTTGGTCCCTTGAGATTACTCTAGACGAGAGCTATCAGCAAAGGCCGTGATAAGGACAAAATTTTTCCTCGACTCGCGAGCAAGAAACGGGAAGGTGGAAAAGGTACTAGCTAAAACGCATGGCTCCACGTGTCTGCATTAGCGTTTAGCTTTCCTTTTTTCCTAGCGTACGTCAAAGTTGTGCTGTTGGCGTACCATGCTCCACCTCAGTAACCACCCACTTTTCAGGCGACATGTTATTAACCAAGTTAGAAAACAGGGATATGTTTCAACCACAAACCTCAAACCGGAGACTTAACAGGCTAGCTTTTTAACGGCCAGCTCGAGGAAAGCGCATTCCTTTTCAGAGGTATTGTATGTTTCTTCTCCGCAGCTGAGTTTTCGAATTAAATACAAAGCTGGCCTTTTGTTACCAGCACTGTCTTCCTGGCACAATATTGTCGCGAGGGCAATGTCTCGCGGAAAACTTTGTTCTTTTTCAGCTACAGCTGGAGTTTGTTCTTTGCCAGATGCCCTTGTTAGCGGCGCCATTCAACTTGTCCCGGGTGTAACGTTTAATTCAGAGACAAGACGACGATGAACACTTGGCTGGGCCTCGCCATGACGAATGACCCCTGGCCGTTTATTTGCTGGGCTCAAGTAGCCGCGCTCACAGCGGGGAAGGGGAAAGAAAGCAAAAAAAGGAAAGTAAAGCGCACGAAACGGTGGAGAAGAGGAGGAGACAATATCGCCTAGGGCGAATGCTGATAGCAGATAGTCCGGTCTGTTACATCTTCTCTTCACACATTTTCAAAACACTGATTTCTTTTGCACTCATTTACTTGATGGAAGGATGGCCTGTAGTGAAGGCGCTTCGGTTCGCTGCGCTGGCGTCCTGACCTGCGCAGGCCAGCCAGTGGGCTTCCTGGAGTGTCTGGAGAAATGGTGGCGTTATATTCTTCCCTGGCTGAGCTGGTTGCCCCTGGCGACTTCCCAGTGGGTTGTCCGGCGTGGTGTTGCCTCGGTGTGCATCACTGAACTTCGTCGGGGGCCTCGCGTCGGGGTTCGGATTACCCTCGGGGCTGACCTCGTCGTTGAAGTTTTCGTCCGTTCGCAGCAAGTGTAGTCGGTTCCATCTCAGGAGCCCCTGGTCTTCCGTTCTTACCACGTAAGATCGTGGTGCAGTCTCTTGTATCACTTTCGCTCGGCGTGACCAGCTTCCATGTTTGATCCGGACCACATTTCCGGCTTCCAAGGGTGGTAGTGGCCTGCCTCGGGAAGACTGTCGCTGTTTCCATACGGGTATGCCTCCGTCGACGTTGTATTCTGACAGAGTGGCGTGCAGGCGATGACCTTGCAGTAGTTCTCCGGGTGAGTGACCGCTGTCAAGGGGAGAAGATCGATAAGCCAACAGACCTAGCCATACATCACCCCAGGACTCATGGATTTTTTTTAGAATACGCTTCACGATCTGTACCCCCTTTTCAGCTAAGCCATTTGACCGTGGGAACTCTGAAATTGAGGTGATATGCTCGAAGTCATATCGGCGCACGAAGGACGCGAACTCTCGCGATGCAGATAGAGGCTCGTTGTCGGTGCAAACTTGGTTGGGAACGCCGTATCGCGAGAAGATAGCAGATATCTTGTCGATTACTTCCGCCGCCGTGGTACCTCTGAGTTTCTCGACGTCAAGAAAGTTAGAATGGGCATCAAACACAACTAACTACGTAGTGTTCTCCAGCGAATGTAAATAGGTCTATGCCTACGCGATGCCACGGTCGGTTGGGCGTTGGCTGTAGCAGGAGGGGTTCACTCGGTTGACTGTATGCGTACTGTCGACATACGCTGCACGTTCGCGCTCGTTGCTCAATGTCACTGCTCATTCCCGGCCAGAAAACCAGTCTGCGGGCTCTAGCTTTGCACTTGTTCATACCCAAGTGGCCTTCGTGAATTCGATCAAGAATTTCCGCACGCATTGATTTACGCACCACAACTTTGCAACCCTTTAGCACCACTCCATTGAACATGGATAGCTCTGCCGCATACGGTTTCAGTATACCGGCTATTGCCATGCCATCTTTCATTTGTTTTATGGTGCGGCTGAGAAGCGAATCTTCGAGGGTTTCCTTCTGCAGCCGCAACATAGTCGCTTTGCTTATGATGCTGGTGACTACTTGCGTTTTGTGGACGTCCACGTCCTCGACTTGGTCGCCCCCGCCAGTTGGTAGTGCGGCACGACACAGCAGGTCTGCGAGTAACAGGTCCCTACCAGGTACAAACTGCAACAAAAAATCATATTTCATAAGACGGATGAAAAACCGCTGTAGCCTGGGTGGCATATCTGCAATGTTCTTTTCGGCAATCGCAAGTAATGGCCTGTGATCAGTTTCTATCGTAATGCTTCGTCCATACACGAACTGATGAAATTTTTCACAAGCTAAAACAATTGCCAGTGTTTCCTTTTCTATCTGGGCGTATCGCTCTTCACTCGGTGTCAGCGCTCTTGAGGCGTAGGTCACTGGGTGCCAGTCATCCCCGTGTCTTTGCAATAAGGCAGCGCCAATACCTGTTCCTGAGGCGTCCGCAGTTATCTTAGTGTTTCTTTTTTCATCAAAAAGAGCCAGCAATGAAGGATTAGCGAGTGCTGCGCAGATCTGGTCCCATTCACGCTCATGAGCTGTTGTCCACTCAAACACTGATGCTTCTTTCACCAGGCTACGCAGCAACGCCGTTTTGTCGCTCAAAGCTGGCAGGTATTTCTGAAAGTAGTTCACAACCCCGAGTAATCTGCGCACATCCTGTTTATCTTTTGGAGCTGGCATGGCACGGACGCTTTCGAATAAATCGAAATTAGGACGAATTCCGTCTCTTCTGATAACGTCGCCAAGGAATGCAACCTGCGTGGTGCAGAACACGCATTTAGCTGGATTAAATGTCAGCCCTTCCTCTTGCGCCCGCCTTAGTACTGCGATGACGCGTTCGTCGTGTTCTTTCTTTGAGTCGCCCCATATTAAAACGTCGTCTACGTAGACGCGCACTCCCACCAGCCCTTCGAACATCTCTGTTAGAGTCTTCTAGAACATCTCGCTGGCTGAGGAAATTCCGAAAGGCACATGCGAAAAACGGTACCACCGAAATGGTGTCGCAAAATGCATATTCGTAAAGTGGCCTCATCTAACGGAATCTGATGAAAGCCGGCAATAGCGTCGAGCCGGGAGAAGTATTGTGCTGCTGCCAGCTCGCTCTCTATGTCCTCTCGTGAAGGCATAGGATAGTGCTCCCGCTTAATGCTCCTGTTCACTGCTCTAGGGTTCATGCAAATGCGAAGGGCACCATCCTTCTTGTGCACAACTACCAGGGGGCTCACCCAGTCAGTTGGTTCATCCACCTTGACGATGATTGAGGCCTTTTCCAATCGTTGCAGTTCTTGTCGCAGGCGTCCTTTTAACGCTATGGGCACTTTGCGGGCAGGCTGCACGACTGGAACGGCATCCTCTCGTAGCACCATTTTGTAGGGTCGCCAGACGCAGCCGGTGCCGCTGAAGAGGTCAGGAAATGCAAGCTGGAACTTCATTTGCTCATCGCCTACATTCACGGCGTCCGTCGTCACCAGTACCAGACCAAACTGCTGGCATGTCTTTGTGCCAAGGATGGCTTGGCGCCCCTTTTTCACGATAAAGAACGAGACTGAATGCCGTGCTTCCTTTATCTCGAGATCTTTGGTCGCCACGCCAACGTGTTTGATTGCACTGCCCTTGTAGGCGGTGAGGACAGCGGCGCTCTTTCGCGGAGTGCTTGCGTGGGCGATTCGGTCGAACAGGGTTAGGGGCAGCAAATTTGCCTGAGACCCGGTATCTACCTTGAATTGTATCTCCTAACCGGCTATTTTTCCGCGAATTATTCAATCCGCTCCTATATCTCCGGTGGCGCCGCAAATGCTGATGCCCAAGATGTCAAAATTTTCATCGCTTTCTTCGGCTTTGTGAACCTTGCTTATCCTGCGCGCATTGTTGCAGCATGCGGCGAAGTGATTTCGTTTCTTGCATGCATAACAAGTTTTTCCATACGCCGGGCACCGCTTGGGGGCATGTACCTTGTTACAATTTCGACACCGAGTTCCATTCGCAAATTTCGTGCGGTGTGTGCGGCGTGTAACGTCAACGTTGATTGATGATTGATATGTGGGGTTTAACGTCCCAAAACCACTATGTGATTATGAGAGACGCCGTAGTGGAGGGCTCCGGAAATTTAGACCACCTGGGGTTCTTTACCGTTCACCTAAATCTGAGCACACGGGCCTACAACATTTCCGCCTCCATCGGAAATGCATCCGCCGCAGCCAGGATTCGAACCCGCGCCCTGCGGGTCAGCAGCCGAGTGCCTTAGCCACTAGACCACCGCGGTGGGGCATGTAACGTCAACGTGCAGGCTTTCATTTGACCATGCTGCGCTCTGAATGGCAGCAAGCTCAGCGGCTTTGCAAATTTCTTCTGCTTTCTGCAAGTTTAAGTCTTTGTCACTCAGCAACTTTTCTCGAAGTTTCGCATTGTTTGTCCCAAACACCACTTGATCCCTGATCATGGACTCTTCAAGCGTACCGAAGTTGCACAGCTTTGCTTGCTTTTTTAAGTCCTGTAGGAACCGCTGAAAAGGCTCAGCCTCTTCCTGTTTTCGCAGTCGAAAAATGTGCTTTTCGTAGACTTCATTACCCTGGTCGACACAATATTCTTCAAACTTCCGCAGCACTAACGTGTCATAATCTTCTCTGCTCTCACCTGCGGCAAACGAGAAGTTGTTGTAGACATCGAGCGCCTTATCCCCCGCGGTGCTCAGAAGAATCGCTGCTTTTACGGCCGATGGGCGGGGCTTTTCCGGTTCCGTAGCGGTGATGAACAGCTGCAGCTTCTGCTTGAATACCAGCCAGTTTTTCCTGATGTTGCCGGACAGTTGCAGCGGTTCCGGGGGCTTGACGAGGTCCATTTTGAACGTCAGAATCCCACTTCTGATACCATGCAATGTTTAACTCAGAGACAAGACGACGATGAACACTTGGCTGGGCCTCGCCATGACAAAGGACCCCTGGCCGTTTATTTGCTAGGTTTAAGTAGCCGCGCTCACAGCGGGGAAGGGGGAAAGAAAGCAAAGGAAGGAAAGTAAAGCGCACAAAACGGTGGAGAGGAGGAGACAATATCGCCTAGGACGAATGCTGATAGCAGATAGTCCGGTCTGTTTACACCGGGGAGCACGATTTGAGGAACAATGAGTCTGAACAGAAAGGAACGCGTCTGGTTGGTCACTGTGCGCTTCGCGCCAAAGCAGGCACCGCGCCGTGCTTTGGACCAGCCTGCCGAAATTAGGTGCCTTTCTCCTTCTTCCAACCACTGTGCCCCCACACTTCAAATAAGCGAGCCACATTTTCGGTCCTCCAGGGCAAAAGGGGACCAAAGTTTGAGCGCTTGTTAGCTCGTGAAGGCCGTTTCAGAGAATGACACCATTTCCAGAAGCTGCCACAGATTTGTCGCGAGGCAGAATTCGTTTCCTTTGCGCCCCGTGCACAAACGACTGCAGGCACACAGCGGGGGTACTTCGCGGGAGGACCAGAGGCCGAAAATTGAGACCATGTGTGCGCGTCGCCTCTGCTTGCCGGAAAGTGGTGTGTACAGAAAGTGAACAGATTTTGTCGCAAGGCAGGCTTCAGGCAACCACAAAAACTCATGTTGATTTGATTATCCTCGGCTTGCCTGATTGGTCCGCGCCACCGGGGACGCTAAAAAATCCTATTTAGGCAGCTATTCGTGCTCTTTTTGGGGAGAGCGGAGTCGGGGTTAACAGCGCATATCACCACCGGAGACCAGCAATGCAAGCCGAGGGGTATGCCACCGTTTTCTATGTTTTGTCTTTGTGACCTAGTACATTCTGTAAATTTAAGTTGCGTTAGCTAAATATACCCCCAATGAGTGCTCTCCGAAATTATCGTGTTGACTTCTCATCGATTGCCTCCGTGAAGTTTCACCCACACTTATTCGTCTCCCTGGTCGTCCGATGCGCCTAACTTTGAACAACCCCGACGTTTCGCTACAATATAGCTCCCATGCCACGATCACTCTCGTCGCATTGAATGACAAATCTCTTAGAGAAATTAGGTGCCATGAGAACGGGCTTTTCGCTCAGGGCTTGTTTCAGCTTGCAAAATGCATTCTTCTTTTCTTAGTCCCATACTACTGTAACCAGCTCAGACTGTCGAAGTGCATCAGTTAGAGGGCTGGCAACGCTAGAGTAGCCTTCCACGTAATGCTGATAGTATGCAGCTAGGCCCAAGAATGCCCTTATCTCAGATTTTGTGGTTTGTCATGGATAGTTCACGATGGTGGCTACCTTAATTTCTGAAGGTCTACGCCAGCTACGCCCCTTAACGTGTCCCAAGTAAAACACCTCGCTGTACCCTAGGTGACATTTAGTATGTTTCACGGCAAGACTAGCTTCATCAACCTGTTTAGCACGACGCGTAAATGCTCGACATATTCTTACCAGTTGTTTGAGAAGATGGCTACATCATCAAGATACGAAAGAGCGAACTCAAAAAAAACCATTTATAACGCTGTCCATTAGACAAAAAAAATAAAAAGGCGCATTTTTCAATCCACAGCTCAGCTTAAGTGGACGATACGTTCCGAATGGAGAAACGAATGCGGCGTAGTGGCTAGTGCGCTCCGTAAGGAGGACTTGCTAATACCTTCGCATAGAGTCTAACGTTGAAATGCAGCTAGGATGTGACGCATTTTCTACCCTTTCCTCTAGATTTGGCATCGGGTAAGTTTAGTCTCTAGTTACGGCGTTAAGACACCGATAATCGATGCATGGCCTCGGATCTTTTCCCAGCACTTGAACCAATATTAGATGAGATATATACTTACTCTCGCCCGTTACTACGACTCCAAACTCCGGCATTTTATCGATCTCCTCTTTCATTATCTGCTTTTGCACAACGGAATATCGATACGGCTTGCTACGGATTGGCTCCTCACAAGTGAGCTCGATATCGTGTTCAATCCCCGTCAGTTTCCGAGACACCCAAAAAAGATGTTTTTAAACACCAAAACAATCCTTCTGAAGTCCTCCTTCTGCACTTCACTTAACCCAGGCTCGAGTTTCAACTGTTCCAAGATTCGATCGGATCCCCTTTTGATTACCTCACTAGAAATCAAAATTTCTGCTCCTTCTTCCTCTGAAGCATTCAAAACCAGATTTAGGACCGCTTGACGTTGAACGTAGGGATTCATCAAGTTACTGTGCTAAACTTTTTTTCGGCCGCCTTGCTGATCTGGCTTCATACTTGGTATAATAAAGCTTCAATATTACTTTGGCAGGCTCTTCCCGATGAACCTCAAGCTTGTTCTTTTTGGATGGCCGCAGCAGCCTTACGTGACTACCCACTTCAAATGTGCGTTTCTTCACCGATTTGTCGTAGAACTTCTTCGAAAACACTTGTGCAGCCTTCAAGTGACTTTCCACAAGATATTTCGTTTTTCCAAGCTTTTGAAAGAGGTCTAGAACATATGCAACTCCAATAGGGCCTTCATCGAACCACTCCCAAGACTCGCGTAGCATTCGCAATGGTGTTTTCATCTTCTGCCTTACACAAGCTCTGCAGGGCGAAACACCAGTGCTCTCATGAGAAGCTGATCTCAAAGCGAACATAGCGGGAAGAATACACGCTTCCATATCGCAAATGTGCTCATAGCAAAGAGCTCTCAGTACCCGTTTCAGAACAGAATACATGCGTTATACCAGATTAGATTGCGGGGGATCAATCGAGCTATGCGCTACTTTTATTCCGCGTTTATCCAAAAAGGTAGAGGCAAGGCAGCTAGTGAAGGCACTACCATTGTCGCATTGGATTTCAGAAGGAAAGTGCATCCACGACATGAGGGGATTTTAGCTGCTTAAGTGGTATCGCTTCTGTTAATTATGTGGCTACACAGAGGGCGATAAGGATGTACTGACAACCTTGACTTGACTCTGGCATGGGCCCGACGATATCAATCACTAGGCGCCGAAAAGGCTCTGCGATAATTGGCACAAGCTTCATGAGCTACTTCCACTTGTCCGCGGATTTTCCCGCTCTCCGACCAGTGTCACATGAGGGTGCAAAGTCTTCGATATTCTTCTAGAATTGCGGCCAATAAAACTGAAGAGAAACTCAAGCCTTGGTCTTCTTTATGGCGAGATGCTCTGTCCACGCATTTTCATGTGGCAGTTTCAATAGTTGGCGACGATACTTTTGTGGCACCAAGATCTGCTCATACTTCCGAGCTTGCAATGTTGTGTAGCTCAGGTACAAGAGCCCTGCTTTCCCCCAAAAAAAAACATTCTTTTGCTTTTTTCCCAAGTTTACGCTTTCCATTGGCGCTTGATCGAGAGGTCCTCACGCTGCTCTCAAATAAGCGTTTCTCGATCAACCTTCGACAGCTCACTCCAACTTTCAGCTAGAGGCGAGAGCGTTGCACCCCTCTCGCTCTGACTGAATGGCGCCATGTCGTCTCCTCCGCGGACAAAGACCGCACCAGTCGCTTCGGTGACGGGCCGCTCGAGTGAGTGCTCACATGGCTCACACGGAAGGTTTTCTCTCTGAGGTTCCGTCGACTCGCCGCCAAGGTCACTTGAGGGTGCGCAGCATTGAACAAGATTAAGCTCCTGGGAAAGCTTCCGCGCTTGCGATCGCGTGAGGGCCATGTACGCCAAGTTGAGGAAGAACGATTTACCCTGCTCTTTGAGAAGCTGGTTGGATTTATTGGAAAAAAAGATAAGGAAAACGATTGGGAAGCGCGGCAGACACAGCCCCTTCGGTGCGAAGCTTACCAAACAGGCCTTCATTGACAATCGTAGCGATTGGTAAGCAAGCACTCTGCTCCTCGGCGGCTTGCCTGATCCACGCGAATTCTCCTGGAAAGTTATCGGGAGACACAAGCGAAGGATGAACAATGTTCGTGGTTTCCTTGGACTTTTGAAGGGCTTGACACGTTTTCCCATACACACTTATTTCTTAGATATATGGCTCTAACAGCCGCATGTTCTTTTCTCATTCTCAAATTGTTGCGACAGCAAACTTTTGCTTGCAGTTTACCTCTATGTGCCCTTCTTTTTTGTTGTAGCAGATTAGCGGCTTCCATGGTTCAAACGACCTTGTGCTATTCATGCATTGTTTAGGAGCCTCACTAAATTTCTCTGCTTCAGTTGGCCCTTCCCCCACAGTGTCCTTCTTAACACACGCGTACTTTCTGAAATTATCGTGCGGCGTGGCTTTTCGTTGATCAGGTTTTTTTGAAAAGCCCTCTCATATTTTTCAACGCGCACTGCCCTGCTATGCAACTTTCGGTGAGCATATTACTCCTCAGCTAACTCTGCTGCCTTGTTTAGGTGGACGTCACGCAGTTTGTCCTGCAGCCAAAGCTTGGCATCCTTCTCAATGCAGCGGTAGAAATGCTCTAACGAAATGCATTCTACCGCTTTATCACGATTGTCATAAACACCTTCACTTTTGAGCCATTCAAAAAATTAGCTTTAAGATGAAACATGAACTCAACGTGTGACTCATTTCCATTTTTAGCATACCGGAACCTTTGCTGGAAAGCCTAGAGAGCCAACTTATAACGTCTCGAAAGCAATTCTTTAACTTCATCACAACTTTCAAACGCTTCCCTCGACAAGCACGTTATCACGTCTGACACTTCGCCGGTAAGAAGAGCTAACAGGTGCTGCGCCCAAAGAGACCACTTCAAGGCATTTCACTCACACATGCGTTCGAACTTGACGTGATACTTCGTCATGTCCTCGCCTATCACACATGGTGGCAGTTGGTCGCGAGTTCTCTGACCGCTGACCTGAACTGTCGTGGAAGCTACACTAGGCACCTGCGAACACAGTATAATTGTCGAATCAATTCGTTTCAACTCAAGGCACTCCTGTCTCTTGGCCTCTTCACGGCGTTCTCGACTTTAAGCTTCTTCACTTTAGCGAACTTCTCGCCTTTCATCATCTTCACGTTCGCGAACTTCTCGCCTTTCAGCTTCTTCGCGCTCGCAAACTTCTCCCCTTTCAGCCTCCTCGTGACGTGCTTTAAGGCCCGCCCACGCCTCATGGACTTCCTCAGTTCGTGAGGCCTGGGTAGGTATCACTCCTGCATTCCTCAAGATCCAAGGATCGCTTGTTTTTGTTTCGCACGGCCCAAAATAAAGCCTAGTTCCTCACAAACTTCGATGAGTTCTTTCACCCTAAGGTTTCTCATCATCCACACTAGCCTCTTTTTATTTGACCCTGTTAAGAATGTACTTGCCGTACCCACAATAGGTCTACTAGCAAGACGTTGAAGCAATTTTTAACACTGCCGTGTCTACACACTCCGCATTAACTTTGGTTTCAAAGCGCTCCGACTTAGCTTGAAACGATCAAAACTCATTCTAATGCTTCACACAGCCCTTCTCTAAACTACTACGACCTGTGCTAGAGTAGTCTGGTGAACTGAGGGGAAAACATCAGGCACTCACTGCATCGATGTCGCTGACGCAGCCGGTCCCACCGCTGCCACCACTCTTCGGAAGTGTGACGGCAACACAGTCCTGAAGGCGCCAATGCTCCGAAACTCGCCGACAGGGTCACCAGCCACTTGGTAGCGTGGCAGCTCGCGACTGCTTTTGCGCAGAGCTGATAGACTAGCTGACAAGACGACGGTGAGTCAAGGCGAGGTTTATGTACAGCATAGAAATAGCGGTGGTACCAATTCGGCACCGGGGCCGACAGCTCAGGGACTTGAAGAACCGAGATGTCTTCTCTCTTACGCATACGTTAGCTGCTGTCTGACGCATAGGTCAGCTGCTGGCAACGCGCCACTTGACTTTGTTATTGGCACAGGGTGGACCTTTACATCACCAACGTCCAACTAGAAGCGCCATTGGCAGTAATGTCAGAATCCTCCAATCGGGACCCGCTGCTGGGCTGCATCATGATCATCAAATCCAGAGCTGCTGCACTAGGTTGCATTCAAAGACGAGTGATGCTGCCATGCATTGCGTTAGACTTTCCTTACTGGAAGGCGCCGATTGCTTCATCGAGCTTGTGGGCTGAGGGAGCTCGCTGTGCATTGCGTAAGACAGACTGGCGCCACCACTTGATGACGTCGTTGAATTGATCGCGTCAGGCGGGCTCGATCGCTGTCCTTGACACAGATTGCCTTTGCAGAGACATTGACGTTCGTTGTGGACTCCCAGGCGTAACAATATTCTCAACCCCAGTCTGTTCCCTGACCCACTCTGCTCTCCTCTTGGCTCTTAACGTTACACCTATAATTTTACTTTCCATGACTCGCTGTGTCGTCCTACCTTTAAGCGGATACTTTTTTGTAAACCATCCGGTTTCTTCTCATTAGGTAAGTACTGTCAAGATGCAGCTGTTATATACCTTCCTCTTGAGGACTAGTGCCAGATTACTATTCATCATTTGAGAATGCTTGCTGAATGTGGTCTACCCTATTCTTATTCTTCTAGTTATTTCACTCCCATAGTTAGGCTCCATGGTTTCTGCCGGTACTAGGTAGACTTATTTATAACTTCCTGCGTCTCTCCCCTATCACAAAGCGCTGCTTCTGCCGAGGTGGTTGCACATTACATTAAAACTGTGATATAATTTTCAGACAGGATTTTTCTGTTTTGCGTGTCCAGTTCATTAATGATGGACTGTTATTTGTTCCCTCAGTTACTCATCAAGACAATGTTATCCAGGAATCGCGGTTTACTAATACACTCTCCGATAGCTTTTATTCCTAGCTCTTCCCAATTTAAAGACCTCAAAACCTCATTAAAGCACGCGTTGAATAGCAATAAAGTAATTGTGCCTTCCAGCCTCACACCCTTCTTTATTGCGGTTTTGCCACTTTCTTTAAGGAGATCTATGCTTGATGGGGATGCACTGTAGATTTCATCCCGAAAGCTTATGTAGGGTTCTTCGATACCCTTATTTCGTAGTGCCTGCAATACTGCTGATGTCTCGACTGATACAAACGCCTTCTTGTGATATATGAAGGGTATCTATAGGGGTTTAATGCACTTTGCGCATTTTCAGTAATTGATTTAGATCATGTATATAGTCAATTATGTAGCAGCCTGAACGAAATCGTGCTGGGTCTTTTTGCTGATTGAACATTGTTGTCGCTTTAATTCAATTAGATAATACTTTGTAAAATGTTTTTAGAGAACAAACAGTAAAACTGAACGGCCTGTAGTTTCTTAAGTCATGGACGCCTCATTTCTTATGCATTAAGATGATTTGGGCGTTTCTCTAAGATTTTGGTACCCTTCCTGTCTAAGAGACCCTTCGTATATAATGTGGCGCGTTTTTCTAAAACAATTTCTGCACCATCTTTTAGGAGGTCCGTTGTTTCATTGTTCCCACCAACCAGTGAATTAGCCTCTCTGCATTCCTTCTAGGGCTTTCTTTACGTGCCCTGTTTTTACTGATAGGATGTCAACTTCCTCACGATATCATCCTGGTTGTTTTTGCCTTCTCTACAGCTGTCTACAGTACTACTCCGCCACCTCGACTATACTATCCAGATTGGTTATGACATTGCCTTCCTTGTTTCTCAATGCACACATTCTATTTTCGCCTATGCACAAGTTTGCCTTTGCAGCTTTTAGGCTTCTGTCGCTTTTTACAGCCTGCTCAACTCTCTCAGTGCTATACCTTCGGCCGTCGGCTGCCTTACGCCTTCTATTTAACTTTGAAACCTGCACTAGCTCTATTTTCTCGGTTGTATTTGAAGCTGTGATAATTTGTCAACTTTTATAGTTTATAAGGCCATAAATAATTACGCTAAACAGAGGTTTTTCTCCTGAACTACACCTTGTGTGTCTTTCCTTGTCTCTCCTCCCTCGTTTCTTATGCTTGTTTTAAAGCGTGCCTTGTGGGAGGCGTGCAATTCTTCACTCTGACAATGTGAGAGTCAATTTAAAGCATTACTTAGCAATCTTCGTTGACTTTGGATATCTTAGAAATATTCGGTGACTTCAGCGATATGCTAGTGATAACTTCCATATTTCGGGATGCAAATCTCTCAGCGTACACATTGAAAAGTTTCATAACCAGTGAAAGTTGTTAATCGTGTAAAAACTTGCATAATTTAGCTTAGCATAGGCAGACTCGAGTCCGAATGGCAGATTTACTTTGAAAATTGTTGCTTTCGTCGCGTACATGAAGGAATGGCTGCTTGTGAAAGTATACTGAGCCATGCTAACGTAATTGCGACTAGGCACAGACTCCGGGATAAGAATATATGAGGGCCGAAGTAGCACAAATGAAACTAGCTTTTTTAAATTGTACAGTACATGGCGCTTTAAAGTGAAAGATACGCTCGCATGTGTGAATATTATAAATGATATGACAGAGTTGCGCCTTCACTAACAGGAGACTTTACATGAATCTGTTTGTCATAAGCACAAACCTTACATAATTACAAATGAAACGAAATTGCGCTGCCACACACAACGATTTCGGAAGTTTTGGGCTTTTTCAGTTCACTTAGAGCATATATACATGATTCTTCTGAACAGTTATAAGTGATTGTGCAGTCGTATACTCTGATTTGCGTGAAATGTTGGGTTGATCTACCACCACGTAACAACTATTAATGTTCACTTCACATACATCATCATCATTATCAGCCTGACTACGTCCACTGCAGGACAAAGGCCTCTCCCATGTTCCGCCAGTTAACCCGGTCCAGTGCTTGCTGCTGCCAATTTATACCCGCAAACTTGTTAATCTCATCTGCCCACCTAACCTTCTGTCTCCCCCTAACCCGCTTCCCTTCTTTGGGAATCCAGTTAGTTACCCTTAATGACCAGCGGTTATCCTCTCTACGCACTACATGCCCGGCCCATGTCCGATTCCTCTTCTTTATTTCAACTATGATATCCTTAACCCCCGTTTGTGTCCTAATCCACTCTGCACTCTTCTTGTGTATTAAGGTCACACGAATCGTTTTCCTTTCCATTGCTCATTGCGTCGTCCTCAATTTAAGCTGAACCCTCTTTGTAAGTCTCCAGGTTTCTGCTCCGTAGCCAAGTACTGGCAAGATACAGCTGTTATATACCTTCCTCTTGAGGGATAGTGGCAATCTACCTGTCATAATTTGACAGTGCTTGCCGAATGTGCTCCACCCCATTCCTATTCTTCTAGTTACTTTAATCTCGTGGTTCGGCTCTGCGGTTATTACCTGCCCTAAGTACACAGAGTTTTTACAACTTTAAGTGTACTATTACTAATCTCGAAGCGCTGCTCATTTCTGAGGTTGTTGTACATTACTTTCGTTTTCTGCAGATTAATTTTAAGACCCACCTTTCTGCTCTCCTTGTCTAACTCCGTAATCATGAGTTACAATTCGTCCCCTGAGTTACTCAGCAATGCAATGTCATCGGCGAAGCACAGGTTACTAAGGTATTCCCCATTACCTCTTATCCCTAACTGTTCCCAGTCTAGGCTTCTGAAAACCTCCTGTAAGCACGTGGTAAATAGCATTGGGGAGATTGTGTCCCCCTGCCTTACACCCTTCTTGATTGGTATTCTGTTGCTTTGTATTCTGCTGCTTGGTATTGGTATTCTTCTTGATTGGTGTCTTTATGAAGCACTATGGTAGCAGTTTATCCCCTGTAGATTTCTTCCAGAAAGTTTATATATACTTCATCTACGCCCTGATTCCGCATTGTCTGCATGACGGTTGATATTTCTACTGAATCAAACGCCTTCTCGTAATCCATGAAGGCTATGTATAGTGGTTGGTTATACCCTGAGAATTTATCTATATTACCTGATTTATAGTATAAATGTGGTCAATTGTTGAGTACCTTGTTCTAAATCCTGCTTGTTCCTTTGGTGGATTGAATTCTAATGTTTTCTTTACTCTGTTAGCAGTTACCTTTGTAAATAGCTTGTATACTACAGAGAGCAAGCTAATCGGCTTGTAACTCTTCAAATCCTTGTCATCTCCCTTCTTATGTATTAAGATGGTGTTAGCGTTCTTAAAAGACTCTGGTACTCTTCCCGTCAGGAGACACCTCGTAAACAGGGTGGCTAGTTTCTCTAACACAATCTGTCCTCCATCTTTTAGCAGATCTGATGTTACCTGATCTTCACCAGCAGCTTTGCCTCTTTGCATGCTCTCCAAAGCTTTTCAGACTTCTTCTATCATTACTGGTGGGGTGTCATCAGGGTTACTGCTAGTTCTTGTAGTATTAAGGTCGTGGTGTTCTCGGCTACTGTACAGAACTCTGTAAAACTCCTCCGCTATTTTAACTATCCTATTCATATTGGTAACTATTTTGCCTTTTTTGTCACTTAATGCATAAATCTGACTTTTGCCTATCCCAAGTTTCCTCTTCACTGCTTTGACGCTTCCTCAGTTTTTCAGAGCGTGTTCGATTCTCTCCATGTTATACCTTCTTACATCGCATACCTTATGTCTATTAATCAACTTCGAAAGCTCTGCCAGTTCTAATCTGTCAGTTGTACTTGACACTTTCATGATTTGACGCTTCTTAATTAGGTTCTTCGTTTCTTGGGAAAGCTTGCCAGTGTCCTGTCTAACTACCCTGCCTCCAACTTCCACTGCACACTCCGTAATGATACTCGTCAGATTATCATTCATTGTTTCTACGTTAAGGTGGGTTTCCTCACTAAGAGCCGAGTACCTGTTCTCTAGTGACACTCTGAACTCCTGTCTTTTCCCTCTCAGTGCTCTCATTGATTGGCTTCTTGCATATCAGTTTCTGTCGTTCCTTGTTCAAGTCTAGGCGAAGTCGAGACCATACCATTCTATATGTCACTGCATCGTACCTTGCCAACCACTTCCACATTCTGCACGATTCCTGGGTGTGCACTCATTATAAAGTCTATTTCGTTCTTATTTTTGCCATTAGGGCTCCTCCATGTCAACTTGCGGTTTTCTCGTTTTCGGTAGAAGGTAATCAAAATTCGTAAATTATTGCATTCTGTGAATTTTACTAGTAGCTCTCCTCTGGCGTTTCTAGCACCGATGCCATAATCTCCTACTGCCTGATTTCCAGCCTGCTTCTTCCCCACGTTTGCATTAATGTCGCCCAACACTATAGTATACAGTGTTTTTACCTTGCTCATTGGCGATTCCACGTCTCCATAGAAGCTTTCAACTGAAGCGTCGTCATGGCTAGATGTAGGCGCGTAAGCCTGTACTCCTGCCCCACCGCGGTGGTCTAGTGGCTAAGGTACTCGGCTGCTGACCCGCAGGTCGCGGGTTCGATTCCCGGCTGTGGCGGCTGCATTTTTGATGGAGGCGGAAATGTTGTAGGCCCGTGTACTCAGATTTGGGTTCACGTTAAAGAACCCCAGGTGGTCAAAATTTCCGGAGCCCTCCACTACGACGTCTCTCATAATGAAATGGTGGTTTTGGGACGTTAAACCCCACAAATCAATCAATCAAGCCTGTACTCCTTCAACTTGTATCTTTTATTCAGTTTAATTACGATATCTACCACCCTTTCATTAATGCTATAGTATTCCTCTATGTTGCCAGCTACGTTTCTGTGAATTAGGAACCCCACTCCCAGTTGTCTTCTGTCTGCCAAGCCCCGATAGCAAAGGACGTGCCCATTCTGTAGCACCGTATAGGCCTCATCTGTCCTCTTAACCTCACTGAGCCCTATTGTATCCCATTTAACACCCTCTAGCTCCTCGAATAGTACAGCCAGACTTCCCTCACTAGATAAGGTTCTAGCGTTAAACGTTGCCAAGTTCAGGTTCCAATGGCGGCCTGTCCGGATCCAGAGATTCTTAGCACCCTCTGCTGCGTTGCAGATCTGACCGCTGCCGTGGTCAGTTGCTTCGCAGCTGCTGGGGACTGAGGGCCGTGAGTTATTTGACGTATGCATGTGGGAGGTAGGGGCCGGATACTGCACCAGGGTGGCCAATTCTTTTTTGGTGAGGGAGTGCGTTTCCGGCGGTGGTTACCGGTGAGGCCGCACCCCAGGCCTCTTAATGCAGTTCCATCAACACGCGTTTTTTTTAATTGGGATTGGAACTGCGCGGCACCAGGATTTGAACCACGGACCACTTCACATTGAAACACCGCTTATAGCAACAATTCTAATACATACGCTAGAAAGTCGAACATTTTCGACGGAGAAATCAGCAACGTGGATCAAGTAAGAATTCGACAACCTTCGCCTCGATGAGGCGACGGCTGGTCTCGTCCGCCATGCCCACGAACAGGTAAACAGCTGCCGGGAAAATGAATTTATAAGGTGGTATCAAAACTGGTAAGTATGAGGGCGGCAGCACCGTTGCTATGATTCTGCCCGAAGAGAAAAACTGACAGCAATGCGGATTTCCACGCAGAAACTTAACCGCACTTAATCCTATTGCTTTCGTTGAAATGAAGCTCCAAAATTATTGATACAGAAACATGAAACTGAACGACGTGTTGTGTGGGCAAGTGCACGAGAAAAACAAACAGCGGTGGTGGTATGGTAGAAAGCGCATACAATATATTTGGCGAGACTCGATAATGCAAGCGAGCGTGGTTCTTCGCACACCAGGGAAAGCAGTGTCTGTAAATGCGTGGATCCCTCCAATCACCTTAGAGAAGGATAAACCGTCCTATTTTCTGCAGGAATCACCCAAGAACCACTCAACCTAATAATGGAAATGCACTGTCTTGTGTCTAAAAATCACGTTATTATGTGCCGTTAAATTTGTTGCATCCAAGCAGAAGTGCGTTCTTGCTTTTAACATCCGTCGGATTGTGGTGGCCGTGGATAGAATTGTAGGTAATTCATAATCAGGGTTAGCAGCGCGACAAGAACCTTTTCACCGTTTTCACAATGCCTACGATAAAGCACGCGTTTGTGCAGAAGCAAAAGTAAACATTTATTGTTTTACCAGAATCATTACTGCCCCGCCGCGGTGGTCTAGTGGCTAAGGTACTCGGCTGCTGACCCGCAGATCGCGCGATCGAATCCCGGCTGCGGCGGCTGCATTTCCGGTGGAGGCAAAAATGCTGCGGCGGCTGCATTTCCGGTGGAGGCGGAAATGTTGTAGGCCCGTGTGCTCAGATTTGGGTCCACGTTAAAGAACCCCAGGTGGTCGAAATTTCCGGAGCCCTCCACTATGGTGTCTCTCATAATCATATGGTGGTTTTGGGACGTTAAACCCCACATATTAATCAACCAGAATCATTACCGATTCTGCTTTCGTCACTCATGTGCCGCTTGAGACTAGCAGAAAACGAGTGCAAAGACCAGAATAGCGCACGAAGCGAGCGCGTCATTATGTTGGCGCGTGGCAGCGGGCATCGATGAGTCCGTGCCGTGACGTCACCCAGGCATCCTGACAAGAGACGTCACTTCAACATCTCAGGGCTAATAACAAAATTAGTATGGCATATTGTGGTTCTATATCGATTATAAATAATAGGTAACAACATGTAAATAATCACATGTCTTTTGTGAATGTCATGACTTACAATGCCGTGGTCTTGCTTCTGTTGCGGTGGTTTCGTTCACATGATGTATTGCACGACTGGCCCGGTTTGCATGACTGCATGGCAAACATAAGCAATAGGGCCGATCATGTGAATCATGAAATGCACATCGTGTAAGTCATGACTACACGCCATGCTCATGGTGTGTTCGCGGTCACTTCGTTAGCTTCACATATGTCAAATTTGGCATTACTTGAAGTTACTGCATGACAAAAGTATATGACTGGTGCAAGCAAGGTAATGATGACTTCATGGTAGGCTGATAGCGCGCTCGTGGCCATTTGCTAGCTTAATATATATATCAAATTTGGTATAACGTGACGTGAAAGATCGAAGAAGGTAAATTACCCGTTCACACGTGTTAATCAATATATGCGTGTCATGTAAAACATTGCTGCATGCTACGATTATAGCGCGCTCACGGCCGTATCGCTAGCTTCACATATACCGAATATGGTGTTATGAGCGTGACGTGGATGAATGACGAATGTATATGACAAAGAGTGTTGTCAATTTAGCTATTTCGTAGCTAGATCTGGCTGCTTTTAGCATCATTTAGCTGGTGAAAATTTGATTTAGCTATGACTATCTATTCAAGCATTTTTATTCGAAATTTAGCTTCTGATTTATGTATCTCAGCTAACTCTAGCTGTAGTGTACTGACGATTTCTAGATTATTAGGGCGCAGCGATAAGTAGTCGTACATATATGGTTTTAACAATAATTTTATCCAAGGCAAGCACAGGATAAATTTTTTGTGCTTTATCGCAACAGCAATTATATGGACACTCTTCACTGGATTTTGTCGCCAGAGTTTGCGTCAGTCACCGTGTATATATATATATAATCATGAAATCTTGAAAATCTTGGTAGTTTTGGTTGCGTCAGCGTTTATTTGAGAAAAGACCTCCCTAAATGAACAGGCAGAGCCAGTAGACAGACGATGACGATGATGATGACCCAGAGGGCAATGAGGACAAAGCGAGAAGCGGATGATGTGATTGTGATCATGCAGGGATGAGAACGATGTGAGTAACAAACGCCCACACTAATCCCCCCACTTGGAAGCGGGCACTTTGGCTGCCGTAAGTCAAAGTGACGGGGAACGTCGCGTGAAAGGTTTCATGCGACAAACGTGGACAATCTTTGTGCTGCGGTAGCGGCGGTCTGTTGGGGCGACGAGTGGTGTCATACGACAATTGATCGGCGAAGTCTGTTCTAAGGCAATGTATGGCCCGATGAAGCGTGGTTAGAATTTGTCACAGAGACCAGGAGTGCGAATAGGTGTCAAAGGCAGCACCTCGTCACCAGGTTGGAAAGACACAACGTGATGAGATGCGTCATAGATGATCTTCCGCTCGTGATGTCTCGCTTCAGAATTGATGCGAGCTTGATGGTGAGACTAGGCCAGGTGGGAAATGTATTCTTCTCTGGAAGACTCACTTGAATTTTCATGGCTGTTAAAGAAGGAGATGTCAAGAAAGGTAGTCAGGGTGCTTCCCTACACGAGGTAAAACGGTGAGTAGCAAGTTGTTCGCTGAACGGCGGTGTTGTAAGCGAAGGCCAGGAATAGTAAAAAAGTGTCCCAGCTTTTGTGGTCGGGTCGGACGTGAACGGCTATCATATCAGCAAGGGTTCAATGATATCTTTCTGTGAGAACTTGTCTGAGGGTGGTAGCATGAAGCTGTCTTGTGAGTACTTCCAGAAGCGCGCAGTACTTCATTTACCATTTGTGACAGGAACACTTTGCCACGGTCACAGAGCAGTACACGAGGAGCCCCATCACGCAGGGTTATGGCGTGAAGAATAAACTCTGCAACTTCCACAGCTGAGCCTGTATTAACAGAGGAAGTCTTAGCGTAGCGTGTCAGGTGGTCCACGGCGATCACTATCCATCGTTTATCAGCAGATGTGACGTGGAGAGGCCCGTAAAGGTCGACACCTACAAACTCGAATGGCATTGAAGGGCACGGAAGTGGCTGTAGAGGTGCATCAGGTGCAGACATAGGGAGTTTACGACGCTGGCGAGGGTAGCAGGAACCGACGTACTGCGCTACGCTAGAAGAAAGGCCAGGCCAGTAATAACGACATCGAATGTGGTCAAGAGTTTTTTTAAACCAAGATGACCAGCAGTCAAGTGTGGGCGTTTGTTACTTTCCTTAAATTTTCACACAAATCAGCACGTATGACAGACAATGTCGCACCTGTGTCCACCAAAGCGTCGACTCGCACCCCTTCTTGTTCCACAGAAACCATGTTACACGGGCCTGATAGAGGAATATCAGTCCTAATCCGAATGCAGTTTTCCTGCACAAACTGCATCAGTTAGTTTTGCGAATGAATAGCAGAGGAGAATGAGGCGGGCCGAAGTGGAGAAGTGGAACGACGGAAGGGCGAAGGCGAGCGCCGTCTCGTGTTTCGGCTGTTCCGCAGTGCAGTCGATGCCGGAGGAGATGGAGACCGGTGAGGGGGAGACGAATAACGCCGACCTTGATAAGACGCCGCAGTGTACAAATCTCGTTCGCGCACCTCGTTCCGACGCTCATCTTGCTGGCGCTTTCGGCAGAAACGAGATATGTGGCCATGATAGCCATAATAGTAGCAGATAGGGCGAGACGAGTGCCACGGTGGGGAGAAGAAGATATTCGGGGCATCACCTGGGGATAGCGCGGTCAGGTGGGCTCAAGTGTCAGCGGGCTTAGAATGGTAGTTTACCCGGGGAGCAGCAGCAACTGACGCGTAGGATGGCAGCGGCAATGTCGCGTGTTCGTAGCTGGGAGGCACGGCAGCAACTTGAGGGTACGTGGATAGAGGGCAAGAAGTAGGTGGCTGTACGGGCGCGCAGCCGGTTAGGGTTGTAAGTCCTTCCCTGATGATGTCACGTAAGGGTACTCCCGAAGACTGCGTAGGACGCGGTGTAGGAGGTGTGAAGCCCATAGACCACAATTCTTTGTCTACAATGTACCGGATGAGGTCACGCAGATGGCCATGAGACGTGGAGTGGTGGTCGTCAATGTCCGGTTGGAGACGAACGAAGTCCAGCGCATCAAGGCGCTGGCATGTCGTCACGACATCAGCGATGGTAGCTGGGTTTTGCACGGCGAGGGCATCAAAGGCAACAGGCCCAACACCTTTCAATATATGGCGCACTTTGTCCGATTCTGGCAAGGATTGATTGACACGCCGGCACAGTGCGAGGACATCTTCGATGTTGGAAGTGTACGATTCGTCGAGATTTCGTGAACGAGTATCGAGTGCCCTCTTTGCGACGGCGGATCGAATGTACGGTGTCCCAAAAACATGTTGCAAGTGCTGCTGGAAGGTATCCCAGTCGAGTCAGTCAACGACGTGGTTAAATTACCATGTCTTCACGACTCCGGTCAGATAGAAAGGGACATAATGCTGTTAGGCGGCCTCGTCCCACCTATTAGCGGCACTTACCTCATCGTAGTCTTGTCTTGTCGCCTAGGATATCTTGACTCATACCCCCATGGGGATTGGCCACTCTATACCTCATAACAGATAATTTTTTACAACGCTTGCTAAAAAAAGAAACAGAAATTAGATAGGAAAATTAATATTGTTCCTTTAAAAAAACGTGAAAAAGTGCAAAATAATGTGATAAACCAGAATATATAAAACAAATTAACAAGAATGAGGAAGGGGGACAAAGAATTGGATGTATCTGGCAGTACCACTAGCACTGTATCCTTCCGGTTGCCTGAATGAATTGTTGTAGCGCTGACAGATTAGCACTGCGGCCCACACCCAACTGAATGGCTCCAAACTATAATAGGGTGGATGTATTGACTGGCAATCCGAGCATATCAATCGGTCTTTAAGGAATTATTCGCCGCAGTGAGGCAAAGCGGCGGCATGTGAGAAGAAAGTGATGTATTGTTTCCGGTTCATTGCAAACTGCACATAGGTTAGTTAATGAAAATCCTCATTTGTTGAGATAAAAAACCTTGTGAGGGTCACCTCACGTTAACGGGAAAGGCATTTTGCGGTGTTCCATGTGAATTGGAAGTGACGAAATTCTTCAGATTGCAGGAGAGGCGTTTCGTTGATTTTTAAGATTGACAGGCGTTCAAATCGTTCGGCAGTAATAAAAGGAAACTCTGGGGCTACTAGCACCACCGGGAAACTTAAAGATGCCGAAGCGAGCGAATCAGCAATTTTATTTAGTAAAATTCCAGCATGCCCAGGGACCAAAATAAACCGAACTTCTGATAGGCTATGCGGTACGAGAGACTAAAATATCCTGAGAAAGGGAGACTGCTTTGCGGACCTTAGATGTGTATATACAGACAAAGCATCCGAAATAATAATAGCTTTTGATTGCTGATAATTTAGTTTTCGAAGAGCCAATGTAATAGCCAGAAATTCTGCGAGATAAGTTGGTGTGAAGTCAGGCAATCGGAGCGCAAAAGACCAATTAAGCTGTTGAGAAAAAATACCTACTCCAGCCTTCTGAAGATTTTGCGTTGCATCCGTCGAAATTACTAAGTATTTAGGAAAATGACTGACATGGTCTTGAAGGAGGCCCTCCAGAACATGCTTGGGAAGTAACGTGGCATTTTTTGGAAAATTATCATCGAAAATTAAGTCAACTGGCACCGAGCATTGGGTTTGAGGAGCTAAATGCTGGAGGGAAACATGAAGATTTGACAACAAAGACTCGGCGAAAATGACTTGGGGCCGTAGTCATCGAGTCAGTCTTCTACGTCTTCTACCCGAAGACCAGCGAAGAGCGGGGGTTCCCGGTAATGTCCGTGTATGTAAGTAGGAAGGGCAGCTTGCGGCGGTGCGTGGTTGATGACACCAGCACCGGCAGGCTCGTTCTGGGACATGCTGTCTGACTGTGGGCGCTAGCGGAGGCCAAAACGAAGCTTCAGGGAGTCGAGCGGGCTGAAAAAAGGTACGAGGACCGAAAATCGACTTCCACCACGTATGAAGTCTTGGTAGTCTTGGTTGCGTCAGCGTTTATTTTAGGAAAGACCTTGCAAAACCAACAGGCAGAACCAGTACACAGACAATGACGATGATGATGACCCAGAGTGGCAATGAGGACAAAGAGACAAGCGGATGATGTGATTGTGGTCATGCAGGGATGAGAACGATGTAAGTAACAAACGCCCCTAATATGTATGACACAAATTAATTCAGAAAAAGACTTCAGTGCACAAAAACGAACGAACTCATCCAACCGTTCGTTCGTGTGCGCGCGGCATTTTGCACTCAGCCACGAAGGAGCACCTGCTTCAACGTTGAAACGGCAAACAAATCTTAAAACTTGGAAGGTCTAATGGTAATTTTTTTCTCCACTGAAGAAATCCGGAACCATAGGGGACGTTATTAAAGATAAAGTGAAAAAATTCAGTAATTTTTCTCTTAGCGTTTCTGCCAAAACTTTCTCAAATTGTTAATGTGATCTGTCAGATTGCCAATAACCTAATGTCTGAGGTTGTATTTGTTCTAAATCGTTTTTGCAAGTTAAAACACGAATTGAATCCGTCCCTTGTATGCGGTACGAGTAATTTTCCGCAAGCTTTTTTTCCAATGTTCTGGAATAATGTGTTCTTCATTTTTTCGTTTATTTAAAAAATGTTTATCTGAGGCTTTGAGAACTACAGGCCGTTGTCTTTCACAAGTAAAACGTGATATAATGAAGCACGTAATTTATGCTTTCACCACGTGACCTTTAATGAAAAACAACTTTCTAAGCTCTTGTCAGCGCGGTTTTTGACAAGGGTTTCTATACTCTACCCAGCTAGTTCAATTTCTTTATGATCTGGCTTCAGTATTAAATAACACGCAAATAAGAGACAGTATCTTCTTCGATTTCTGAAAAGCATGTGATGCAGTGGCGCACAATCTTCTCATCTCAAAAGTAAAATCACACATTTTAGATGATATTGTTGTCGCGTGAGTGGTTGAGTATTTTCCTGCAAGGCGGCAGTGTGTGCTGCTCAGGGGTTTCTTTTCTGCATTTGCTCCAGTAACTTCAATAGGGATTAGTTAAGGATCTGCTTTTGTTTTTGCTTTTGATTGACGACGTTCTAAATGATGTCAAATCTTGCATTTGAAGCGTTTGCGGATCACTGTGTGATTTATAGTGTTAGACATCAAGAGTGATTTTAGTTTATTGTAGGCTGACTTAGACGCTATAAGATTATGGTGTCATGACTGGAAATTGTCCTTACATCTGCAAAACTGTATTCACGTCCCCTTTTCAACAACCGCATAAATCAGTCTTGCACACCTATGCTGAATAGCATGACCTTGAACAAAGCTGAGGGATATAAATATGTAGGTATTTTTCTAACGTCTGATTTAAGAGAAATAGACACATTTGGCGCATTACGAATAAAGTAGTAAGTTTACTGTTTCATTTCGCCGTGCTTTTAGTGAGTTACCACATAAATTGAAAGAGCAGCTGCAAATCACTTACTTTTGTGGCGAACATGAAGACAGTTGGGTATGTTGTGACCCACACACAGCTGATCTCGCGAAGCAGCTTGAAAGGGTGCATTATAGGGCGGTTCGGTTTGTACTCAAAAGTTGCAGAACATTAAGCATGAGACAAATGGAACGTAAGTTATCAAGGCAGGCTTTGCAAGATCGGCACAAAAACCTTAAACTGAACGTTTTTCACACTGTATACCATTTCAAAGCCAGCAGTAAGCGAGAAATCTATATTAAGGTACCCCTTACATCTCGTCAAGACACGACCAAGCACTGAAAGTTTGCGAATTGTCTTTTAACGGAATCCGCGCGTGCGTCCATCCTTCCGTCCGTGAGTCTATTGCTTCGTTCATCCGCGCGTTCATTTGTGCATTCATCCCTGCCCTAATCTGAGCGTCCATCCGTGAGTTCGTGCGTCAATCAATCCGTCCGTTTATTCATACAAGCAACCGTCTGTGCATCCGTTCGGGAATCGGGCTGTCCATCCGTCAATCAAGTGAACACTCGAAGTACCAGCATCTCGCATCTTTTTCTCATTCATCCAGTGGACAATTCAAGGACTAAATGAGAGGTGGCACAGCCAGACTAGAGGATTGGGACGCACGCAATTCTTACAGCCTGCACTTCACCACTGCTTCCACAGCTGCTTTAGCTTTCACCGCTGCTAGTTCACGGCAGTGCAGCCCAACACTCACTAAATCTCGCTAAAGCTAAGGAAGCTACACCCAGCAAGTTTAAAATGCTACCCTTTCCTGGTTAGATAGTGCTGAAAGTGTCTCTTTCTGTTACTACTTTCTTTAAATGAAATTAAGGGCAAATTTTATTGGAGATTAGGTCACGAATACTCGTATCTGTAGATTAGTTCGTCAAGAACAACTATATTTTGCTTTATGAATAACGTGCGCGGGTTTCAACCTCAATTCAAAAGAGCACGTGCGTGCTGCTCCTGTAGTCTGGCCATGCGGTTCTTACCTTGGGACCTCCCAGTGAATCTGTACCCATGCACTTTTTCATGTCCACGCTTGATGAATAAAATTAAAAAAATGGAGGTGGCTACTTACTACTACTACGACGACGACGATTACTACTATTACTAATGCTCCTCTTCCAACTACTACTACTACTACTACTACTATTACTACTACTACTACATAAAGCGTGGACGCATGACCCATGGCTTAAGGAACTTCGCCCTCGAAAGAAATAGACCATCACTCCGCAGGGAACCTTGATAGGATGCGAAACAGCAGCGGTGCGCATGGCGTTGACCCGGTTAAAACGGGCGTCGACACGCGTGCTGGAAGGATGGCTTGAAATGAAACTCGGTGTAGTATTTACTCAAGTAAACAGTTGTTTAAAGCGGGAAGACAAGGGAGACGGGACGCGTTGAAGACGCTTGCGCTGGGCCTCCTTGACACGCGTGTCTTACTGTTATCTGCGTGCCGCCTGTATTCTCGACCGCTATCGGTGTTTTTGACTCGAAAAGACGCGCCATAGATGCCAACGGGAGTAGCCGCGTTTCGCAAGTGCTCCGGTAAAACGGCGGTTTCTGACTGCTCAAGTCATTCAATGGAAACTTGAACAAATGTGAAGCTTTCTATGGAATCAACCACGTCATCTGAAGTGATTTCAAGTGAGTGCTTCGCGTTTAGCGTCCACGAAAATCGACTTTTTGGCAGCGTTCGACTACCTCGGTGGGCGCACCGGCTAGGCCTATGAAAATGGTTATCCACGAAGCAGAGGGAGCGGAGCTTCCCTCCGCCGAAGCTCTTCATGGTGAAGGCAGCTGGTGTCAAGTGTATGCCAGGGCCAGAGAGCCCACTTTATCTTAAAAAAATGATGCCTGCTGTCAACGCTTCGCAAGAATGGTCACAGAAAGCTCTCCCGTCAACTTGTCGCAGTGCCCCCAGACCCCCTCTAGATCTAGCGGACGACTACAAAATAGTCCTGCGAATACGTGGAGGCTGCAGCTATGCTGACTTTCCAATTCTCAAGGTCATGCATGCCGTCCTAAAAGTGGCAGCGCTCAGAAGCTCCCTACATCCCAAATACCGCCTCGACTCTGTAAGCAACATTCTGCTCATAAAAAAATCGGACTCGGAACGCAGTGCAGCATACCACCGTATCAAATCCATCAAGATAGACGAACGCAGCTTTGAAGTTGTCCCCCACATTACTGATTCATCGAATACCTGCCGAGGGGTCATCCATAATATTCCAATAGAACACAAACGTGAAACCATCTTATCATGTCTGTTGGACTATGACAGACTAGGCCTCATTCAGCCCAGACGTCGCGTGAGTTCCACAACGTCCATCTTGGTCACTTTTAGAGGTACGCACGTGCCTCTCTACATAAGCTATCTGAGTGACACCAACAGATGCGTACCCTAACTTAATAAGACGGAAGCCTCTAGTCTCTACCGCAAACATGGCCACAAAGCATACGTATGCCCAGGCACCCCTCAGTCTTCATGTCCAATATTTGGTATTTCGAACCCACTCCTTGAGCACGAATGTGAACCAAAGTGTGTGGTGTGTGACAGTGACCACCCACCGGCTGGCCCCGGTGCCCACAGCTCTACAAGCCCAAACCAAAGCATGCACCCTCAACTTCTGAGCAAAATGCCGCTCCATTCCTCGTCCCAAGCACGTCTTTCGAGAACGCCCCGAGACGACGCTCACCTAGTATCACAAGACAACAAAGCCAAAAAAGCCGCAGACGCAGACGAAGCCGCAACGAAAGCATTTATCGAGACTCCAGCACCCGGACTGGCCCTGGACACGAGAATAGCTGGGCTGATGTAGCCTGTCCTGAAAACTTCATTGAAAAACAGCTCAAACTATTGCAGGATGAGATGGCTTAATGTAGGGAAGAAAATTCAAAACTACGCCTAGAGCTTCAGTTCTTCAAACAGCCATCTGCCTCCGCCCACCTCTCTGCTTCATTTTTAACCCCTACACCGATCTCGCCACCACCAGCTCCTTTTTCAACTACTTTAATAGCTAGGGGCCCGGCTCAACCACCTGCGCAAAAACAAAATATCTCGACTTCCACACTGTTATTTGAAAAGCGAGTAGACCAAGTCTAAGCGAAATAATGAAGGTTGACAAAGTTAAAGAAAAAGTGATCCAGCTAGAAGAAAAACTAGACAATTTTATTACGTTCTCCACAGCTTCTTTGCAGAAACTGCAAGAATCCGTGGCTTCTATACAACAAGCAATATTACCGATGCAACAAACTTTAGATAGAGTCACGCACTGGATCGACACGATCCACGCTAACCATCTAGAGCTTGCACATCCTAAGCCACATCAACCTAGCTAATATGGCTCCTCGTAACCGCACTAAACCTTGCGTATGGCAATATAACTGCAGGGTGTTTCGCCGAAGAAAGGCAAACCTCCTGCAGCACATCAATTCACAAACTAATGCTCTCCCAATCATTGCGTTACAAGAAACAAATGGCGCAGTGCAGTTGCCATGTTATAGAACACATCATAACCCGGCTGATACTGAACCAAACACTGCTGTCTTAACTTAGACGCACCTTACCGTTAACATTTACCACGACTTTCTTCAATTAATACCTGAATAACTTAAGCCGCTATTTTTATACATTCGCAAGGTATTGAGTATAACACAAGAGAAAAACCACTGCTTCGATTCCCCATTCACCCGAGCTACATTCTCGGCCGGCAAACACACCCTTCTCATAGTGGGGGATTTGAACGCCTCCCACCCATCTTCGGGTTACACCACATCTACACCAATAGGTATAGCCCTATGGCCCAACATTATGGCACATCGTTTTGGACTGCACAACGAGCGGGAAGAGCCTATTTATTTGGGGAACAGTGTGAGCAAAGATACATTCGCCGATCTTGCCCTCACTCACAATGCTCCCACAATGGTTTCAACTAACATCGAAACTGATCTTCGAATTGATTATACATTATTAGCATTACTTTACAACTAAAATACAGACCCATTGCACCCAAACTACACATGCTCACAGAATGGGACAAATTCAGAGAGCCCGCAACAGCATCGCTCCCTCACGTATTTCAGACCTTACAGTGTGGACTCAATGGCTTCAAAAAGATGTTGAAATAACACGACAACTCCACCTTCCGACACCCCGATAACTACTCTCGACTCCAAGTTTCTCCATATGCGGCAAGCAAAACACTCACTTTTGCGATGGTGGAAACACCATCACAAATCGAGTGATACGCGACTCAATTGGCGGCACAGCATTGGGGTCAGATTTGTGAAAGAATGCATGACCACTTCAGTAATAAACGAACATGGCAAATTAGTCATCTGCTAGATCCCAGTACTTCTCGCACACGACACTGCCACGCTATCACTAAACTGTACACGAACACAGTGGCCATTGAGGACAGCTCTTCAATAACCTCCGCACGTTGCATTTTTCTCAATTACGAACGAATTCTATACCATCTTACACAGGAAAACCTAATGAGTCATTAGATGCACCGATAACAGAGGCGGAAGTTGGGCACACTCTCGCAGCACTCCTTACCACGTCGGCTTCAGGCCCCGACCGCGTTAACAACAAAGTACTCAGAAATATTGACCCTACTTTTATTAAAGCTTTGACTGAGTTCTTTAATGACTATTTTGACACTGGCCCCCTTCAACTATCGTGGCAAGATGCCAGAGTCATATTTATACCTACACCGAACAAAGCACCCTTAGTAGAAAATCTGAGGCCAATTTCCTTAACATCGTGCCTCGGAAAGACTATGGGAGATGTTGTGCTTGCACGCGTGCAGAGACACGTAGAGGATAATGGACTACTGCCTTCAGAAATGATTACCTTTAGGGCCTCACTTTCGGCGCCAGGTGCGATGCTTCGCCTTCTACACGACATGATAGCTCCTAACCAGAGCGAGGACACCAGGCGATCCTTGGTGTGGACATACAAGGAGCATTCAATAACGTAGCACACTCAGCTATATTCGCTGGCCTCAACCACATTTCTTGTTGTCCTAAAATGTACTCTTACATCAGAAGCTTCTTCACAGACCACACGGCTACATTGACATTAGGTCCAGAACATTCCTCACTTTACACACTTGGCAGCTTCGGAACGCCTCAAGGGTCAGTGCTCTCTCCTATCCTTTTTGACTTGACTATGCTACCTATACCCAATGCTCTTCAACGTATCCCTGACTTGAGCTTCTCCATCTATGTCCATAATATCACCTTATGGGTGAAAGGCTCAGATGAACACATTGAAGACACCCTTCAAACTACTGAAGATTTAATAGCAGCACTAACATCTCAGACGAGTCTCTATTGCACACCGAGTAAATCAGAGTTACTCATTCTGCCTACTGATCGTCGGAACAAACATGTTCCAAGTATCAAAGTTCACACAGTTGGGTGCCTCATTCTTAAAGTATCACGCATTCGTGTGATAGGCTATTCATCCAAGACAACCAACCTAATACGCACAAACTCGAAGCTTTACGCAATACCGTAGAAAACACTCTAAGAATGACAGGAAGAATCTCAGTGCAAAACGGAGGGCTCCGAGAGTCAGAGATAC
Source organism: Rhipicephalus microplus (assembly GCF_013339725.1). Classification (NCBI taxonomy): domain Eukaryota; kingdom Metazoa; phylum Arthropoda; class Arachnida; order Ixodida; family Ixodidae; genus Rhipicephalus; species Rhipicephalus microplus. The sequence continues at coordinate 137,665,070 of NC_051169.1, read as the reverse complement.
TTCGTGTTATAGAAGCTTGTTTGATTAGTAAAATCACATACACTCTCCTTTATCTTCTTCTTAAATTAGCAGAGGAGGAATTGGTCAACACCCTCTTCCGCAGAGTTTACAAATACGCGCTAGGCATAGCAATCACTACCTCTAACGCACGACTCCACCAGACAGGAGTCATAAATACGCTATGTAAAATCCGCGAAGCCCAGTTAACAGCCCAATACGCAAGGCTCGCGACCACTAGTGCAGGTCGCCATATTTTATTGTCTACTCAAACTAACTTCACCTCACCCACCAATGCTGAATACCACGTTCCCCATCACCTACACAAACAATTCCTCATACCGCCCTTTCCTAAAAACATGCAACCAACATATCATACTAGGCGTCGAATTCAAAGAGAAAAAGCTCTTCAGGAACAACTGCATGAAGCCAATGACTTTCTATATGTAGATGCCGCAGAATACCCATCCTCCTCATCCTACGCCCTCTCTGCTGTCGTATACAACGGCCAGGTGCTGACAACAGCATCCATCACAGTCAACTCTTCGGAGGAGGCAGAGGAGGCTGCCATCGCTTTAGGTCTATCCATCCCCAATATCCCTACGATTGTAAGCGACTCCAAAACTGCCATACCTAACTTCAGTGCAACTCGCATCGCTTCAACTGTTCTTGAAATTCTTAAGAAACATCCTCCCATGCACGACGTTGCTTTAATATGGACTCCCGCGCATGCGAGGTTAACTGGCAATGAGGCGACTCATACCTGTGCTCTGGTGGTGCCTTAGACTACGCTGCCTATTTCAACGCGAGAGATGGTCTTTTGACCTTCCACGATATAACAAAAACACTACCACCTACAGCGCACTATATACCCCCCTTACACTATGGATCTTTGAGCTACCATGAAATACTATGGCGCCAGTTACAAACGCGTACGTTTTCTTCCCCATTTTTTGCCATCTTATACATCCTGCGAGATACCCATCCCCTTTGTGTATTTTCTGTCAAAAAAGAGCTAACCTAGACCATATCATATAGGGGTGTACTCGAAATTCACAACCTAATTCTTTACACACTAATAGTAAGGTGCAGTGGGAGGCTGCTATGTGCAGCTTGGCGCCCGAGGTCCAGGACTAGATCTTGGATTGGGCCAAGAGGGTAACGGAGACCTACGCTGGGCAGGCTCCTCTGACACTCCCAAACCACACCTTTTTCTCTTGGGATGAATAAAGATTTTCTCCTCCTTCTTGACTCCAACCTCATGGTTGTCGCTGGTCTTCCATCACCAGAGCTTTCGTTCGGCTTCCCCGGTTGGCGCCTCGTCCATGTTAACGTCGCTATTCGCGAACGCAATCAGCTTTGCTAAGCCTCGCAACGCCGGAGACAACCGCAAAAGGTGTGCGTACACTAGGGGCAAACATGCCACGATGACATCCCGGCCATCGGCGCAATCGCGTGGCAAGAGCGGCGCACTGTCTAGATTGTCGGCGCCTCGAGATTATTGAGGCGCGCGCAACGCGCACACCCGCCGGCTTGCTCAGGGTTTCTTCTCGCCAACAGCTGCAGAGAGGTGGCGTGGGTGTGGTGATTGTGCCCCCGTGAGTAGTGTGCTCTAGCGTTGAGAGATGCGGAGAGGGTGAAGCGAGGGAGAGAAGACACGTGGTAAGCGCGCAGCACGTGTCTTAAGAGAGAGAGATGTGATGGCGCCCTACTATAGAAGGCACGGAGGAATAGAAGGGCTTGAACTTCTTTGCACCGCTGCAACATCTGCACTAGAGGAAGCGGTGCGGACGGAGGGGCAGGCTAGTCAAAAGAGCTGTTTCGCATTTAATAAATAAACGTATGCCTACCACGGGAGAAATAGCGTGTGTTCAGTATTACCCATCAGATGGCGCGTTAAGCGCGCTCGTCGTTAAGGTCGACACGACGCTTGTCGCTATGCGCCGATGCGCGCTCATCTCCCACGCGTGTTTTGCTCTGAAGAGGGAAGGGGCATAATGTGTGCACTTATTTTGTGACGAGGGATAATCGCGTGCCATTGGCTTTGACCGAAACGATTGAGTTTAGTTGCTGGGCGTATAAGATCGATTCGCTCACTGGAGAGGCCCCATTTGCGAAAAAATCAAAACCAGCGAAGTGACAACTGGGACAGTTGTTAGTTCGCACTCATATTTGTACCTGTGATTACGTTTTGTGCGTCATTTTTGCTTAAACAGCACGGAAAGTGTAGAGCTGTAAGCGTTGTTAGTTGGTTTTCGCCCTGAGTGCGTTGTTTTTTGTTTTGAGTCATTTATGCGTGAGCAGCGCGCTGCAATTTTTTGTACGCTGACCCTTCTGAGCGTTACATTCCAGGTTTTACAATTGCATTCATCGCTTTATCCTTGCAGTGAAGCTAGGATTTTTCGCACTGCACATTTTATCGTAAATATAAGAGAATTAAGTAGAAGGAAAAATCAACGGTCCACCACTGACAAACCGTGTGATTTTTCGTCCCCTTCCTTTCTCTTGATTTACCACAAAATTTCAGCGCGTACACAAACACACCCATAGACACACCAACATATAAATGCTACAAATACAGCTTGACAAGTGATGTGGTTCAGAAATCAACACGAGAGCGCCATATTCAGTGGCTGATAATTCTGCTGTTTGATCGGAGGATATCGCTCCATTTTTATATATGCACCTATGGAGTTATGGCCATTTACCGCGACAGCTTCATAGCTCAGACCTTTTGCGATTTTCGAGAAATAGTCCTTCTTACGCTTGATTAAGGTTACGGTGCAGCAGATCTTAAGATTTTTTGATGTCAAAAGCGTGATTTATAGTAAGCCCACTTAGGCCTTTGTCTTCAGCTTCCTCACCAGCTAAGACGTCAAAGGCGCACACTGTCTCACGAATGAGTGGTTGGAATCTGATGCAAATGATAGCGGTTGGAGACACACTCGCTTCAGTATGATGGCGACGCCAATTCCCACGTCGGCATCAAGGTCAACGCCAGCGGTAAAATGTAGCCTAAGGTGTCCGTATAAAGGCTATCGCAACCCTCTTATAACCCTATTTAAAAAATATTCACCATAGAAATGGTGCAATTCACCATCCACCATTTTGGTGGATTATGGCGGTGGAAATGGTGGCACAGGGTGTATGGTGGCGTATGTTGGAGCGAATTTTGGTAGGCGCACTCCAGCCGGCAATGCTGGAGTGCGAAGCAGCGTCATAACCACCGTGACGAGCTGCCGCTAAAGAAATAATAAAAATAATTGTATAAAAAAAGGTGTATCAAGCACTCGTAAAAAAAATGGTGCACCCGCGTGGGATGAAACTCCGCTCCTTCGAATTATGAACCGAGTACACAAAGCACTGCGCCACGCCGACAGATGGCGATGCGAGTGTTAAAGAAGTAGTCAACTCACAAAGTCACTGTTTAACTTCGGTTCTGTTTGTCGTTTACTTGGGAGGGACAGGATCTGCATCTGCTACTAAAATTTGCACAATTGATAAACACAAAAAACTGCTGCCTGTAATGATTGCCATTGCGATTATGGCACAGCATTTTTGTTAAAATTTACAACCGCAACGAAAAAAACAAACAACTCAGTGGACTAAGGAGCAGGTAGAGTTTATCAGTGGTTACTGCCAAGTTTATTTTCTGTTTCTCGCTTTTTCCAAAGGGCTATATCAGTTCAGGCTTTATGACGCTTCCATGCGCATTCGATAAATACACCCACACAATTGATTTAGATGTTTTTTGCGCAACGCGCACCGCAGTCGCGCCAGCGCGCTGCTGTTGCTCTGTCACTAGTAACAGCTACATAACGGCTAGTCTAAACTAAATGCAGTGCGCCCGAAACAGTATGCTATCATATTGGTTCAGTAAGCATACGAAGGGACGTGTCTGTGTTCTCGCATAAAAGCCAGCGAAGCGCCAGCGAGTGCGACCAGCGGCTGTCGGTGAGGCGAGGTGTACCTTTGGTGAAAGTGCGGCAAGCGCGTCGCATCGGTGTTTGTCGCTTCTTGCGCGGACACCGTACAATAATAAAGGCTTCTTTTAGGGTAAATGATGCCGCAGCTTTGCTTTATTGTTATTTTTACTCATCCAAATTGTGTATTTTGAAACCCAGAAGCGCCGATAGCACTTGTACGGGCTCGGTCGGTATTACTAACCTTTGGTGGAAATCATGGTGGTTGAACAGAAAGGTAAAAATGAAATTCACTGGGGCTTATCTCGGCGCATGTCGAAAGTGAAAGTTTATGCATATTCGCACGCACTTCGTTAACTAAAAGGTACGGCTCAAACTATGCAGTGTGCAAGAATTACCAGAGTTGCGTTTCTAGCGCGGAGACATCAAGTGACCGCTGTGTTCTGCTCTAACATTGAAAGGGGCAATTGCGAACGGGAGCCCATTCATTTTCGACAACTGCTCGCCGATGTAAAACATTTATTGTCATGTTCAGAGTGACAACTCTAGTCTTCGGAACATCACAACAAAGAAACACATCGCGGATGTCAAACTGAGGTAAGCACGTGCGCGAAATGTAAACATATTCCCGGCCGCATATTCTATGCTACACAAAAATTGAAGTGTTGCTGACACCACAGAAATAAAAAAATGTACTAGAAAGCAAAATAAGCAGCGTTGGCTTCTTTTCACACATCTTCCTCTGCGCATTCAAGAATAAAACACTACAAATAAGTGATTTCACATATTGTCATGTGCTTTTCATCATGCCACCATCACCATCACCACCATCTGCCACCAATATATTAACTCTTGCCGTCACCAACCGGCATTTTCTACCATCACCATCATTGGCTCGCCCCCACCACCACCTTCTGCCACCATTTTGTTCACTCTCGCCGCCATCAGCCATTATGCACACTACAGTTTCCACCATTTCCACTAATATTTCCACCATATCCACCATTCTTTCCACCATATCCACCATTCTTTCCACCATATCCACCAAAGATTCCAGCATCCACCAACCCAGGATTCTCAATAGGGAAGTCACAAATTTGCAACAAACGCGAAGCAATGAACGCGATAGCAACAAATTCTAAGGTCATGCACAGAATGGAATGCAGATCGAAACGTGACCCGCAGTTCTCACGCACAAATGACGCAAGAAGCGTACACACTGGTACAGATGAACGTGAATAAGGGTCTCAGTTTTTACCTCACTGTGTCTGAAAGCGCCCCCTTTTCGCAAAAGGGTGGGGTGGGGGCACAGCGAGTGTGCGACTGAGCAAGACATGGGGCGCATCGGATTCATTCATTTTTTGCTGGAGACACAACTCAATAATCTGCACTCGGCCAAGCGCCACATTCATAGACGCAGCAGATCATCTCGACTTCGTCAAAAGCAATTTGGACCCAGTGGGCCCGCTTTTCAAGTTTTTACGGCCGAAGTTCACCCGGCCTCGGGGGTGACGCCATTACGCGTAATAGTGACGCCGGAATCTGGTTGTCTGGAGTGCCGGTGGCGTCGCACCGGCCACCCGAGGTAACATAACAGCCACCGCATCGTACCTGCGGGGTTACGATTCGGAAGGCATTACCTCGACTACAGTTCTGTCATCTCAAGACTACAATTCAGCTGTTCCAACTTTTCCGCACCAATCGCTGAATGAAGTGGTCGTGCGTCCGTTCAAGCAAGGACATTGGCGTCCAACGTCATCCCGGCCTCCTAAACACCAGCTGTCAAGATGCAGCTTCTTTGATTGCGCTCTGCAGGAGGCAAAGACAAGATTCTTACGAACTGCAGTCCTCGCCCATTCCCAAAAGTGGGCCCAGACGACTTTACGGTCATGCTCAAGCCACTCGAATATATGTCGCTGCAGCAAGATTTCACGAAAAACTGCTGCGGAGACGCCTTTACGAACTACCTCAGACCTCAGTTGGTAAAGTCAGTAGCGGTTGTGCCATCTCCTGAACTGAAGCTCGTGTTGAATTACACACCGAAGATGGCGGTGGTGGACCATCGTTTTGGGAGTTTTCTGACAACAGTGGCCTTTGACAAGACAAAGGTGATGTGTGCTATGGCGTCATCGTCGTTAGATCCTCAGCCACCCCTGAATAGCTTCGAGAGCCGGTGCAATGGAGAGTAGGCATGGTCGTCGAAATGCGAAAATTCCGCTCCTCTAACACGGCTCGGATTACTTTCGCCTTCAGGATGAAACTGCAGTTTTTGCACTATGATAACATGCTCATCCCAGTGAGAAAATACTGCCGGACTATTCCAGATTGCGGCCTGTCTTGGTACATCGTCATCAAGCGGATGCGTGTCTCAGCACGCAGCCCGACACATTGTGTGCGGGATTCAGAGCCCCTCACGAGTGCGTTTCGCGGTGCTCTCTGTGTGGCAGTGAACATGCAACAAACTCGCGAGAGTATGCGCCAAAACTTATGTATCCACAAGGTGAACACTCTAAAGGGCGAGACGAAAAAGAACTTGATAGCCAAGAAGAAGAGCCGCCATCTTGGCCACCCCGTGAGTCACCGAGCCGGGACGACGACACCACGAAGCTGACACCATCTACCGGCTACGTCGACAAGAGGCCGCCGACGCAGCCACCACCACGCGATGACAATAATAAACTGTCGAAGACGCCACCACACGGCGGAGCCAAAACCTGGGCCAACGCTGCAAAACATGGAACGTGGGCCAGCGGTGAGGGCAGGGCTGCCCCCTGTTTTTCGCCTGCGGCACGCAGTGCTGAGAAAACCAAAATAGCAGCTCTTGAGGAAAAACTGAGATGGTGCTTAAAAAATTGCGCTCCTAGAATTCAAATGAATATAGCTTGCCGATCCCTCTTCACTCGCAAATGAAGCTATGGAGAGTGAGCCCACGCCACTGACAGCAGCACAAAGCCCGAAAGCTATACTTGAGCGTAGTCTAGAGGTACGCGTGTACGCCCACAATAATGGACGCCCACAAGAAGAAAAACCAATTTTCTGTGGCAATCAACTCTGCTATCGTCAAAATGACCGATGCGATTTTTTTCAATCATTGCCCAGCCCATAGCACAGACGTCAGGTACCACAATAAGAAACACCAAAACAAGAAAAACCAAAATATTACGAAATAAAAAAACCAGATCAAGAAATACCACAATAAGAAATACCAATTTTCTGTGGCACTGTGGACACAACAAGAGTAAAACTCAACCTTCTACCCACTCCCTCTGTTCCCTTGAGCAAAGCTCTCTCAGCTGCATAGCGGCTGTTACTATAGAACGGAGTGGAAGGTTGGTTGCATGGTGTCCATCTTGTCATGTGGTAGCTCCTGCTGCTTGTAAAGGATAGGGACCAATGCCTTTCGATACGTTGAAACAACTCTACTTCGTGTACAGGAGCTTATGTTCAAATTTGCAAGACTCTTCCCGTTGGAACCGTCGCATGTTGCCTCGGCAAAGCCGATAATGCAGAGCACTTTTTTTTGCGACCAGAACGCCCATGAAGAAACGGGAGCCAGGTTTTAACCTCTCGGTTGCCCCTTCCGAATCTCCTCACGGCCAACCAAAACGATTCAGTCCGTTTATTGGACAGACTGCGCACATTTGTTGCAGTTCTCTCCCTTCGCTCTCTCATTCAAGCAGTCGACCTCTCGGTCGGAGAGAGAGGCGGAAAGACCAGCCTGCACACAATGTTCGGCGAACTGCGCGAACGCACACGATGGTGACGCCATTTCGGCTGTGGGCCTAAATCATTACTGCGAGATGACTACGTTGTCCAGCAGGACAGCTGTCCCGTGGACTCTAATCCATATGTATGGGTGTCAATACACCGGATGTACTCACGTCGCCCACTGGCACTCCGCTGGCCAGGGACCACCTAGATGGTTGTTAAAAGCGACGACCGACCATGGTCTTCTTACCAGAATGGGCGTCCTTACGCCGGGATTATCGTCTCCCGAGAATCGGCTCCTTGGGAAGCGTGCCCTTTTGCGACAAAGAAGACTCACCCCCCTGGCCTATGACACCAGACGTTACACACCCTTCCCAAGATTTGCGCAAGAGCTCAAATGTACGCGAATACCTACAACATAAAGAGATGGTGCTGAACGTCTCCAACCCTGCAGCCGCACTTCGCAGTTCCTAAAACGTCTGAGATGTTTCTGGAACACGCGCAATATTCTCTATGCTTAAAGCCCGGGGACCCACCAACCAAGCCCCACAACAAAGCAACAAAAAAAGAAAAAGAAAAATAACACGAGGTCACAGTGTACACAAGTACAATCGTACAACTCCTGCATGCTTCTAGTCACACATATACACAAAAACGACTTCACTGAAGCACACACACCCTTCTGCACGTGGTTCTGTTCGAGTAAATATGGATACCATAACTCCTGTATGCTTACACACACACAAAAGAAAAAATTACACCTCGCTGAGACACACAGCTATTTCGACGCATGTTGCTGTTCAAGTGTCTCCAGGCGCTCGTCACTCTTAACTAAAGGAGTGTCGACCTTGTGCCTAGTCCTCAAGTGTCACAACTGCTCATGAGGCCTCGCTGCCTTTTGCTGAGCGACCATTAGGTGCTTTCGACAATGTGCATGCATCGTCAACTATTGTGGGTGGCGGCCACAGACCACTGTCATCAGTGCGCTGAAGGGCCAGAAACTGAACACTCCCGCATTCCAGCTCACTGACAAGGAATCGCGGCATTGAGCTGGAGAAAACCCGTGCCGAGCAAACGCGATCGACGTCTGAGCGTCGCTCTTCGCCTGCCGTGATCGGCAGACCTCAGAGGTGGCCATGGACAAGTTCACTACGAGCCCTTGTGGCTTTTCGGGATCTGATCTTATCAATAGCACTGCCTCACACAGTGTGGCTCCTTGCCGCCGAGACGCCTCATCCACCCACGCAATTTCGTCTGCAACCCGCTCTTCCGTTAGCTCAGAAAACGGCCGAGCTACCTCCGCGTAATTTAGCCTGTAGTTTAGGCAGTGTTCGCACGATTCCTGAAATTCTATCAGCTTCATCCCTACGGTTGGCACACTCAACCCTTTGACTACCGCAAGCTCCTCACCATCAGGCGCCCGATAAGGGGAACATGCAACACGCCCTAAGTAGCTCTCCAAATTAAACTCCATGCAACACTGTTCCCACCCGAGATGTCTCGCCACTTCCCCCATTACGATTTTATGATGATGCAAGCTCTTTCTAGTTAATCTCTCTTGTTCAGGATCTTTTGGTTGCTGCACCAAAATCGCGTTGGGTTGGCCATTGAACGGCACCTCATTCTCACTAAATATCCTGCGTATTTGGTCGTGGTCTCGTTTTTCGCCATCAGCCGACTGATCACAAACTGGGCAAGTACCCGCAGCACACGCTGCTGCTGGCCGCGATTCATACTCAGCATAGCTAAATTTCACGCCTTTCTCGACCGATACGCCAACTGACTCCCCTTTTGGGCAACGAAGGAGCTATTCGCACGTGCTCCCTAGCTCTCGAGGCACCGCCGGCTTCTGTGCCACGCGCAAACGCTCGCGTTGTCGCTCAACAATGTCTCCCTCTGCCACACCCTCCTCGGCTATCTGCGGTTTCGCCTAGGCATGCTCCATTTCGCGGAACTACTCAGGTGCGCCTGTATCTTTTTTACCCACCGCTTGTTGATCCATCAGGCGACGCGCGGCTTTTCTGTGGTTAGTCGGTGTCCCCGTTCCCTACCACGACATGGGTGATCATACCCTTTGTAGTCGCAGATTCCCCCTGGCTTTTAGGGCTCTCGGCTTTCAAGTGCCGCACTTTGCGCGGGTTCAACAGGCTAATTTTTGGCGCCAGCTGTGTGCCACCAGTATTTCTGTACGCCTTTCAATGTGCTCACGGAAGCGCACTCATCTTTAAGCAATTTCCACCATTTTTCTGACAGCAGGCAATCTGCTCGTGCTGTCAGTCGGTCAGGTAACGCGCAAAGCACGGGAACCACCTCCTTTAGTTAAGCGCTAATGCCGCTTTTGCTACACATTGTCACAGGGACCACCGCGAGTTCCGCCTTCACTGTACCACCGAACGCAACTGTAATAGTGCCTCGTGGTTTCACCATCTGCGGTGGGATCGCGCTCTCCTCCAACACAGTGACCTCCGCCCCCGTGCCCAAAACCGCTCCGATATGTCTATCCTTACAATCGAGTGACAGGGCGATAAGGTCACTGTGCGCTACCACCGGTTCTCCCATCAAAACGTGCGCCACTAAGCTCTTGCTTTCAGCGCCCGGAACACCTTCAGTCGGCTGTTTCAGGCGCTGAGAATAATTCCACGTTTGGTGCCCTGCGCTAATGCAACTGTAGCATGCCCTGCACTTACGTTTTTCTTCTGCGCCGAGGCTTTCTTCGGCACCGCTACTCTTCGCTGTCTCACTGTGAGATCCTGCCCCACCGCGGTGTTCCAGTGGCTAAGGTACTAGACTGCTGATCCGCAGGTCACGGGTTGAACTCCCGGCTGCGGCGGCTGCATTTCCCATGAAGGCGGAAATGTTGTAGGCCCGTATGTTCAGATTTGGGTGCACGTTAAAGAACCCCAGGTGGTCGAAATATCCGCAGCCCTCCACTACGGCGTCTCTCTTAATCATACGGTGGTTCTGGGACGTTAAACCCCACATATCACTCAGTCTCACTGTGAGATCTTGTCGACTGCATCAGCAAACCTCAACCTTCTACCCACTTTCTGAGTTCCCTTGAGCAGAGCTTTCTCAGCTGCGTAGCGGCTCTTGCTACAGAAGGGAGTTGAAGGTTGGTTGCATGGTGTCCGTCTTGTCTTGTCGTAGCTGCTCCTGCTTGTAAAGGATGGAGACCAGCGCCTTTCTATATGTTGCAACAACTCGAGCTTATGTGCAGGAACTTATCCACAAATATACAAGACTCTTCACCGTCGGAACCGTCGCATGTTGCCTCGGTAGAGCCGATAGTGCAGAGCACTCTTTGCTAGCAGAACGCCCGGGAGGAAACGGGAGCCATGTTTTAACACCTTGGTTGCCTCTCCTGAATCTCTTCATGGCCAACCAAATTATTTCAGTCCGTTTATTGGACAGACTAAACACATTTATTGCAGTTCTCTCTCTTCGCTCTCTAATTCAAGCAGTCGACCTCTCGGTCAGAGGGAGAGGCGAAAAGGCCTGCACATGATGTTCGGCGAACTGCGCGAACGCACACGATGGTGGCGCCATTTCGACTGCGGGCCTAAATCAATACTGTGAGATGACTACGTTGTCCAGCAGGACAGCTGTCCCGTGGACTCTAATCCATATGGATGGATGTCGATACACCGTATGTCCTCACCTCGCCCGCCGGCACTCCGCTGGCCGGGGACCACCTAGCTGGTTGTTAAAAGCGGCGAGCGACCGCAGTCTTCCTACCAGAATGGGCAGCCTTACGCCGAGATTATGGTCTCCCAAGAATCGGCTCTTAGGGAAGCGCGCCCATTTGCGACAAAGAAGACTCACCCCCTTGGCCTGCGACGCCAGACCTTACAACAAGTTTCGATACATTAGACGATTCCTCTCTGACGGACAGTCATATAACCGAATACAATACAGTGAAGAACACCGCCGCTACGACTTAGGTACCCTACAGAGTGTGGTCCTCTTACCCCTACTGTTTATTCTCGCTATGAAAAACCTGCCAGCTCCGTTAGAGAATGCCGAAGCTGTACAGCACGCGCTTTATGCCAATAACATTACCGTAAGGGCTGAGCACGGATTGGCTCAAGACATAGAAGCCAACCTGCATCAAGCGGTGGAGATCGAGGGCGCCTACGCCCGCCGCTAGGGCCTTCAACTCTCCCCGACCAAATCAAAATTTCTGCACATCCGCTCCTCGCCGATGTGCACTACCGAAATTGAACGGCTCTTTCAAAGCGACCCATCTCAGAACACGATGGCATCAGAGTAGTGGTTTGTTTATTCACAAATATCTCTGAGCAGATAAAAATTTAAAACAACTGCATAAAGTGGGGACCCAGATGGGCCGCATGGTCTGCCTGGTTTTCAACAAGGGGGGGGGGGAATTACGTTTTAGAGACGCTTTGTGACTGGCGCATGCAATCATAACCAGTCGAGTCGTCCACTCGGCTCCTTAGCTCCACCTGCGCAAGTTTGCCAAAAACACCCTTGAGGTGATTCTCAGGAAGATGTACAAGCGTGCCCTCGGTGTCCAATTAACAACTTTCGCAGAGCTCTGGGATGCACACTTGAAGAATCAATACACGAGGTTTTCGAAGGCTTCATTGAGTCGCAACCTATTACACTGACTACACATCCACAATCTAACCGCGAGGAAGGAGCACGTACGCATCCCAGTACTCTGAAGATATGCTCGGCACGTGTGCCCTGTTCCGGCCAACATGACGCTTGACGACCGGAGTGGCAGGCACCTTGCGCGGGTGGAGGCACTGACGCACCACTATGGCAACAAACTCGACATTTTTTACGTGGATGCCTCCGGCCCCCACCATGGGGGATGACACACGGCTGCATTTGTCCACCAAAACGTCCTGGTGAATGACGTCACACTCAGAGCTTTAGGATAAAACACATGCGGTGAAAGTCGCCATCGTGCTAGCTGCCGCAGACCAATACTCGCGCGTCATCAATACAGACTCGGAAAGGGCATGCAGAAATAATAAACATGGGTATGTCTCACACCTGGCGTACCGCATGTTACAAAATAGCAATTACGCCGGGGCACCCGCGTTCCTAAGGATCATACGGGATCCGCATCACATGGGCCTTGAAGGCTATGAAATAACCGACCATGCCGCCCGCGCACACACTCTCCAGGTAACGCTTTCATACCCTTCTGAAATAGATCTAGAACGTAATCATGCTTTACACTTCGACAAATTACTGATTTCTTACAATTGGCCACTTAATTTATCCTAAACCCTGAAAAGGCCTTACAAAGGTTGAGGAGCCTTTACTCCTCTGCCTTTACGCTAAACACTTCTGTACCCGTCAGATTTAATCAATTCGACCTGTACGAAAAAACCCCACTGTGCGCAGAAGTCTTTGCACATCTTCTACATGGTGTGGGCATGCCAGTAAGCCCTTTTAATTACGACAAAAGCGAACCCCACGCAAGAGAACTGGAAGGCAGTCCCGCTCAGCTACTCCGACCTGGCGAGCCAATAAGGCCCTAGTCAACTGAGCCTAAGTCGCGTTGGACACAAATGAGCTTCAGCAATGAGTAGCCCGCCTAGTGTTTGTAAGATCATGTAGAGATAGGAGCATGAAGATGTGGAAAGAAGAAAATAGACAAATTTGAAGGTGAAGAAGAAGCGATGGGTCAGGGTGAGGCATAACATGGCTTTTTCATTAAACTATAGCAAAAATTCAGAAAGGCAAGTGGGCACGAGAAAGAGTAGAGGAGAGGCTGCCACCACATCAAAAGAAAGCTTTTTTTTTCGCCATGAATATAGAGTGAGCTGGAGTTTCGAAACCAGTGTGTTCGCGATTGAATATGATTGTAACTAAAGGGCAGGCGAACCACTGTTTTGCATTCAATACATTTACGCTAAGTGTAACAGCATATAGCTTTTCTTCACACTGCAGTTCTGTTGGCGATATAAAACAGTTAGCATGAACTTGTGAATACCCTTTTCAGTGCTTATGGTACAGAACCAATCGAAAAGTAATATTTTAGCTCAAGAAAGACAAATATCTATTTGCATTCAAAGCAAGTATCTAAAAAGGCCGGCATAAATCATTTGTGGTACGAAGTAGTATCTGCTTGGACTACGTTCGGGAAGTGGGGCACAGATACACACTAGAGTTCTGGCTAAACAGATGGGCAAATAGAGAAAAGGCAAAGTCTCGGAGAGTACCACGTTTGACACCTAGTTGCCTACCTTATATGGCAAAAAGAAGAAGGAGAAAATAATATCAATGAAAGGCTGAAAACGAACCGAAATAAAACGCTTACATTCACAGTCATGGACACCTTGCCGAGAAATCTATTACATTCACTGACAGAACATCATTCACATTCACATACAAGTTGTGTGCGAAGGCGCTTCAGCAACTAGCACTTGTGGAAATTGGCTTTTAGTAAGTTCATCGCATCATTATTGATTCGCTTGTTAAAACAAGACTACTATGGGAACGTTTCTATACTCGCCTCTTGAGATAAATAGACGGCATACGATGCAAGGGTGATGCCTTGTTTTCCCAAATGGTGGTACATCAAACTGTCGAAAACAATGGCGACCTCAAGTGTAAATCCACCTCGCTCCTCTGCGCATTCTGTAAGCACACCAAAACGAAAAGTTCAGCAAATTACACCTCGTATGCAGTAACAATCAATTATTATCTAAATAACAATAGTGTCAGCAGGCAGTATTCTGATTCCTCATATCAAAATACTTCATTATACCACGTAACACTTCAATAGAAGCTGATCGTCAAGCAATAAAAACATCTTGCAGTAGAAGAATATTCTATATTGTAATAGTAGTAATATTCAAATTGTAGTACTTTTAGTTAGCAGACCGCTTACGCATACCTTTTTACGCTTGTTGGGCAAGATTTTATGCCACTGGTCTTCAATGTTCAAAAATAACTGATGCTTTCGTGCAGCTGAATAAAAATAAAATTGTGAGTATCACTTGCGGGGAAAGCACGATTTTTTTAATAAAATAAGCATTGGCAAGTGTTCTACTTATTGCATCACTTCCAACACTTCAAAATTACGACAACAAAATTTTCATATAGGCACTTTGTTTTTCCCAAACCTATGTTTTCGTTATTTTGCAAGTTTTCGGACATTTCTAGAAATATTCTACAAAGGTAAAAATGGGGCACCTTAGCGTGACTGGGCCCGAGTAATACGTGAACACTGTTATGTTTTGTGATTGTTGTTTACCCTGGCAGATGAAGCACATGCTCTACATAAGCGATATAACTATTCGAACGCTCTCTACTGCATACATTAATTATTATTGTTTCGCCACTTTCAAGAGCCATCACTGAAAATGAACGTAACTTGTCCACTGCAATTCCTAAAATTCATTGCTGATGTTATTCTACAACCATCTCGCAACGTTTAGCTGGCGGAAGTTTCCGTTGTTCACTTGCTTCAGCATAAAAATTTTTGCGCTGGTACTTACGCTTGTGCTGTAACTAATTATCATCATGCAAAAAATCGTGTGACGAACCTTTACGCGTTCGCTGCGCGGACTCCGCATACGAAGATGAGCGCAGATAAACCAGTGTTCTTGTACCCTCCTTTTATTGCACAAACATTGCACAACAGTTGAACTGAAGTGTTATGGCCGTGTTGTAGTGTTGTATGGCAGATCAGTGACTTAGGTAAATAACGAAGTGAACACAGGTGGCGAGAAAATGTGTATCATCCTAGCACTGGTCCGAGCAGTAGTGGTGACGCAAAGCGGACGAAAACGTGAGTGATCACGTGAGATTCTTCCATCGCTTGAAGGTCAAGTGACAAGACAAGGCAAAACTATCTGCACAAGGCCAGTAAGGGTTTCGCTTTATTATTTGCACAGAAAAATGCTTGCTTTATTTCGAATGCAAACTACGCATGTAAAATGCAAAATCTATATAGAAATGTTAGACCGATCATGCTATAACATTCGTATATGCATACTAGTCAATAATAGAATTAAGGAAAGACTCGAAACAAAGACTACTCAAATAGGCTATGTTCTCTTGTGGCAGAAAAGGTGAATAATTCTACATTTTTCGTGCTGACCTAAATTATAACGGCAAGTGCCTGCTGTGGCGCCTTATTCCTATATTCTGACTTACCACTTCCATCAAAGCTTTCCTCTGTGTACTTGTTTTCCACCCTGCACTGAGATATACATTGGCAGTAAAAGAAATGGTTCATATATCAATCGCACAATGTATTGATTGACCATCGTACACAATATAACCAACTCTGTGGCGGAATGTTTGTGTTGATATACTGTTGTGAATCCTCAAATATGACTGAGAGGCTAAAAATGGATCATCACAGTCATTTTCGACAAAGTGCACTCGAATATTTTTGGGTTCAGCTGGAGTCCTGCATGGATTTCTCGGCCATTGCGAGTTTTTCGCGTCCAGATCGTTTCAGAGAGAATGGGTGTCTCGCGATGACTCTTCGGAGCATGAGCTTAGACTCTCTTAATGCCGGTTGCTCTGATGCTTGTGGCCACGCCCTCGGTTCAGGTTGGTGGTTAGTCGCTGCAAACAACCACAGCGTTCATGTAGTGGTTGGGCAGTATTTGCTCACGCACTATTTTGCGATAAGTAGCATGCAGGAAAATTATTATGGCGAATGTCTTACATGCGTCATCATATGCCTAAATGGACAGTCGATTTTGCCGCGTCCTGGTGTCCCGACGAAGCGCCAACGAAGTCAACGTAGGCGCGAAGGAGCTCGCATGGGCTGTGGCATTCATCAGCTGGTTTTTGCCATTCAACGTAGCAGCCTCTTCGCTACAGTCTCTCGATCCCGTGACGTAAGCATGCCCATTAATGAAACAAAGCATCAACGCCTCGTGGCGACGTCACTATAAGGCGTTATTTTAACGTCATCTCACCGAAAAGTCTGGTGCCAATATAACCTTCCCTCACGCGCCGTCACAGAAAGACATAGGCACTTGGTATTCTTATTTCACAGAAGGTACACTAAGCACAAAAGCACGGCAAAGCCATTTAATATCTATTATTAAAATCTAGAGTTTTACGCGTCAGAAACAAGAAAAAATGAAATTGAAGAAATTAGAGCAGAAAATAGTCGCAGTAGGACACGATGTTAATGAGAAAGGAGGACTTTCACACTGCGATGGAACAAGAAGCTTCAGAAGCGCCGAAAAGATAAGGCAACGATCATTCGACGGTTTTAGAAACCGAAAACTACTTTAGAGTATGCTATTTGACACCAATATATAGCAGGTGTCCCAGCTCTCAAGATGCAGCATGGCTTAAAAAAGTGGAATGACGCTACGCGAGGGGACTCAAGTGAACATTGTTCTAGAAAATTGTTGTAGCCATCACTAATTTTTTGCTATAAATAATTATTGCAGCCATATATATATTCTTAGGCGTAAGAGTACTCACCTTTTCATCGAGAAGTCAACGTGGCAAATGAAGCACCATTTCGCCCAAAGCCAACTTCGCATTCTACAAACAAGTTTGCGGTCGCCGTGTAAGAGTAAACGTATGAAATTCCATTTCGTACAAGCATTTATAGCCCTAAATTCATAAAATAGGTAAAGCACGTGGTAAACCGTAATCACTAGAAGCCAAGCCACAATACTAAAAGTCCGCCTTGGTGAATCAGTTGCTAGGGTGCCCGACTGCTGAACCGAAGATGACGCGTTTGTGCTCACCCGCAGCGGTCGCGTTTCAATGGCGAAGAAATGGTAGAGGCCCATTGTGGTAAGTAAAATGGTTACTCAATGAGCCCAGCTGATTACCCGCACCAAAAACAGGTTTAATAAAACAAAGACAATATTTTTAATGGACGAAAACTTCATATCTCTAAAAGAACATTACGACAGTACCAGGTAGTAGAGTCTATAGGGAAATTCCTGTTCACATGAGAGGAAAGTCTACCTCTTAACGCTCAGCAAGCTCCACTACCTCACCACCAAGTTTTGAATATCACGTGAACTCACGAGCACCATTATTGTGGTGACCGTGGAACCGAGCAACGTGGCGTCGAGTACGTCGCGTTTAAGTTCACATTGGGATCACGCCTTCTTATGTTGTAGTTCACTGGCTCGAGCTCCAATCGATGTTCCGCAGCACGACCTCTTGCCCGTGCCCAGCGCACACTCGACCGGAACACAGTGACCGTAGCCTCGACGAGAGTTGAAGCGGGCTTCGGACGATCCACGGACCAGCTTTCTGTAGCCACTGCTGCAACTCTATCATGTGTATATACGTTGAATTCCTGGCCAGACCCAGGTGCGTGTATGTACACAACTACCTTAGCACTACCATTTTCCCTCGAACATATCAGTTATACAGGAGCTCCAAGAGCAAAAAATTGGCAACATATCCACGGAGTCAATGATAGAGAGTGGGGTGAAGCCTTCGTCCGTTCATTCGTTATTGCTTCCGTCCGTCCATGCATCCGTCTGTATGACCGTCCATCCGCCCGTCGGTGCGTGCGTCTGTTCATGCGTCCATCCCTGCGTTCGTCCATGCATCCGCCCCTGCACCCGTTTATGCATTCATTCAAGCATCTGTCCGTGTGTCTGCTCGTCCATCTATTCAACACTCCAGGTTCTACCATCTCGCAACTTTTCATCGTATATTCCGCATATAGAAGCACCGCCATTGAGCAGACATTTCAAGGACTAAACGAGAGGTGGCACACGCACACTTTCTTACGCCTTGAAAGGGGTCTACTTCCCACCTTTAACCACCTCATGTTCATGATATATACTAGTTCCCTGCATTCATGGCAATGCGGCTTAACGCTTGCTAAACATTTCTAAAACTAAGGAGGTTACACCCAGCGAGCATAACGTAGCAACCCTCCCCTTTCTTTTGAGATAGTGCCCAATGTACATGCCAATGGCTGCTAATGCAAATCGCAGCGTGCGCGTTAACTAAAAGTCGAATGCTCCTGTCTCTCATTCCCCATTAGCAGCCATTGACATGCACATTGAGCACAATTTTTTATTGTTCAACAACGCACAGAAGAAATCCCTCACCGGCACCACCTTGGAGGTCAAAACGTTAAACTTGTTACATACTACAACGGTTGCGAGGGACGGACGGGTAGCGCTATAAAGAGCTTCGCCTCTAAAAGCCTAGTACTTATTTGCGAGAGTTCTCTGTGGTGAAGAGTGCAGGTCTGAAGTAACATTTCCAGAGTTTTCGACACTTCTGGCACATATGACCCAACAATCTATTCAATATGGCATTAAACCACTCTATCAAGCAACCGGCTATAGAGTGGTATTGCGAAGTTTGCATTTGCTCCACGGATAGCAAACGACTGAACTCTTTCACTGCAGACGACATAGAGTAGAATCCGAGATCACTGAAGGTATCTGAAATTTTCCACATGGGAAAACATTCCGATATGTCCTTCGGCTACTTTCTTCGAATCAACAGTCACTAACGTGACGGCGTCTGTGCACCTGGTTGCGAAGTGAACCATTTGTAGTATGTACCGGTTTTCCTTAGACGAGGTGGTAGAAATAACTTCAGCATCGCCGATACCCACTCTTTGGCACTGACATTTTGCCTAGAAGTACTTGTACGACTAAATGGGCCGGGACATTTTGTTGGCACATATCACACGATTTTACGAAGCGCTTGGTCAAGGACTGCAACCCTTGCTAATATAATTATTTGACAGTCCTTTTCAGGGTTTTGATCACTCCACGGTGATTCACAAGAGTTCCTTCGTGGACCATCTTTAACACCACATTTCGTGGCTGTTTTGATATCACCAGCTGTTCCTGCTTCTTCTGGTATGGTAGTTTTTTTCTCCCGAAACAGAATGTCATTCTTCAGAAAGAAGTCTGTAATGAGAATTCGGAATTATCTTTGTCACGAATGCATTGAAACAGCGCTTCAACGAAGCGTTCTATTTCTGGTAATTTCGTAGGGTGCTACTATCTAAGCTGGTAATCAAACTCGCTAAAGCCGGGAGAGTTGTTGATTAGTTTCATTCTGCTCACTTCTGCCATTAGGTACAATAGATCTTCCGCTGCAACTTATTCTTCTAATGAATCATCGCTGTTGTAGAGGTTCGACCTCAACCCTACTGTTCAAGTTTCTGCACCGTGGTTGACATCGTTATTGCTGTAGGGTACCCCCTGTCAAGCCACATCGTCTGAATGGTGAGGCTCCTCCACCATTTTACTTCACATTTAGTAACTCCAAGAATGATCTGGTTCTGGGTCCTTGTCGATCTGTCCAGTACCAAGTGGACCGAAACGCATGAACAGGCAAGCCTACGTGCACGCACTCGTAAGTCTTGTCGGTACATCATTATCTATTGTTCATGACACGCAGCGATTGGTTCTTGCGGGCTGGATAAGACTCGGCTAGACTGCGCACCACTCGATGAGAACCACTCTCACGTCGCTGTCGCCAATATAGCCTGACATGTCGCTGCGTCTCCTATGGTTTCAGCGCTATTTACTTCTTCTATCACCATGGCGTTCACCGGGCAGTCGCATAAATATTTGGTGAACGCCCAGGGAAATGGTCAACTACGCTCAGGAACACTGCTTGACTTGCCTGCATGCCGCAGCTTTGCTGACTCGATGGCCTTTGTTGTCGCCACCCCGTGCACCCCCAGGTCCCAACCATAACCTTTAGCACCGTTGCCGCCTGGTTTAGCTCGTCGTCCGAGTTCGATGCAGTGCGCTCGTGAAATGTCGAGCGCCACGACGGGTCGGTAGCTACCACAAACCTTTGCTCTGTCACTGCTCCCCGACTGCCACAGCTGAACTGCTTCTCGAGTGTGCCAAAAGTCTTCATCTTCCCTCACGAGCCGCACCACTGCGCACTATATATACGCAATTTGGGCTTGTTCAGCCTCCCAAATAAGGTTTTTACAGAAAAACGTCCGCCACTCGTCACACCTAGTACTCTGCGATGTCAGTGCACAAAAGAAGACGAGAAACCGAAAATTTACGGTGGCCTCCTCTACGGTGTCTCTCAGAATCATATAATATTTTCGGGACGTAGAAGCCTACAGATTGTTATTGTTGTCACAATAATCATGAATAAATAATATCCAACTCGACCCAGTTTTATTTTCATATATAAACTTCCTTCTAGCTCCAATTTATTTTTGAATCTTTTATCTACTTTATGATCTATCGGTATATACCGTACTTACGAATAGGAACAGGACAGTATTCAGTTCTGGCCGTGCACCGCCTTAGTGGTCTAACAGCTTGTGCACCCGGCTACTGACGTGCAGGTCGAGGCATCAAATCTCCATGGTGGCGATTCCACTTTCCGTGAAGGTAGAAATGCTGTAGACCCAAGTGCTCCAATTTGGATGCAGGTTAGAAAACCCCAGGTGGTCGAAAGTTCCGGACCCTACCACTATGGCGTCTCTCGCAATCATATAGTGGTTTTGAGACGTTGAACCCCACATATCAACCCAGCAGTTCAAGCTGTCCCTATCGGAAAAAAACGAATGGTGGGCATGGTGTAAACCACCACCCACCATTATAGAGGATTAATGTAGTGGGTGAATGGTGGGAAACGCCAACCATGGCGCATGGTGGGTATGGTGGGTGCTGCAGTGCCGGCAACGCTTGAGCGCGAAATGACGTCAGAATCACCGTGACGAGCTGCCACAAAAACTGAAAAAAGAATTCTATAAAAACAATTAAAAAACACCCGCCCCGTAAAAAAAACAAGGCGCCATGGAGGATCGAACGTGCAACTGGCGGATTCCCATTCGAAGACGCTAACCACTGCGCCACACCAACTTTCTTGTTTTTTCTACCATGGTATTTATTAAAGTACTTGGGCAATCGTTACAAAATCAAGCGAACAAAAGTACAATCAAATCGCGAAAGTAAGCGTTCAAGTGTTACTCATAAACACTAAATGCCTAACACAGCACGAGTTCTTCTTATGGAGAGTTCTTCACATTGTGTTATACAAACAAAAAAGGGGGGAGGTCAAACAGTTCTCTAAGACGGAGTACCAGTCCGGTCTAAAGTCTAGCTCGTCATAAATGTTTTTTAGGTGAATAGCCATTTGAATGAAGTGTGCGCTTGAAGAGGTGGTGGGCTCTACATTGCGGTCTTGCATTTGTGTCTTCCACAAGCTGTGCATACCCATGAGGAAAAACATATCATATGATATTTCATCAAGCGCTGCTGGCAGAACATAACATATTGTGTGAGAATTAATGACGAAACATTTTTTCAGTGCTCGCTGAAGGACATCCCAAAACAGTATGGCATTTTTGCAGCTAACAAAGCAATGTTCAATCGTTTCCGCCACATCACATAGACGGCAGTTAACAGACGGAATGAAAATACCTTTTCTTTCTAACCATGTGTTTACCGTCAATGTTTCAGAGTGGAGTTTATAGAAGAATGTTTTTGAATTCGGTAGAATGTACATTTTGCGCACTCGCTTCAACACATCGTGACCTGGAAGATTGGCGTACAGTGAACGGTACAATGGAGGTGGAAAGAGTGTACTCAGTAGGTCCTTATACAGCACCTTGCGCGATACTGTGTAGAGGTATTCTACAGAGAAGCGAGCTTTAAGGAGCTGAACTGCGAGGTAAACCTCCTGCATGAATCCCAACAAGCATGAACGTTCGAAAAAGTTGGATGAAACAATTAAATCTGGTAAGCAATCAACAAGTGTAACCTGCAAGAAGGAACGGATTACAGGATGGGAATTGTCTCGAAAAAAGAAGAATCGGGACACTATTTGCCATAGATAAAGGTGTTTTAGTCCTAACCCACCCTCAATAACTGGCTTGAATATGTTATCACGACGCAAGGGCTCAAAAGTCGAAGACCATATGAAAGTAGCGAAAATCCAATAAAAGCGTTGTATATGAAATCTTGCGCAATGAATAAGTTGCAATACATAGTAAAGTTTTGTTGCTAAGAAAGTATTGCAAGCTTCAGCTCTCCCAAATATCGAAAGTCAATAGGGCACAAATGTCTGGGCCTGTCGTTCAAGCTTAGAGACGCGTTCCTTCCAGTAAAGCGCACTGAATCTATATGCATGCAATGGTACACCGAGGTATGTTGGATGAGTTTTTGTCCAATTAATTCCTGCAAAGTGGTTCGGTGTGCTACCCCACAAGTCAAACCACAGTCCTAAACTTTTATAGGCCTTTAAACGAGCTCCTGATACTACGCCGAACTTTTCAATAGTATATACCACATTTTCGACACTTGGTTTATCTGTGCAAAAGAATGCGACATCGTCTGCATAGGCCAATACTTTAATCTCACTGCCTAATATTCTAAAGCCACGAATGCAACTCGAATGTATTATGCTTAAGCACAGTGGTTCTAGATAAAGTGCAAATAAAAGAGGTGACATCGGGCATCCCTGTTTTACAGAAGAGCGAATAGAAACTGGCTTAGAGAGTTGACCATTAACTATCAGACGAGTTGAGCAGTCATTATAGCATAATTTAAAGCCTTTAAGAACAACTTTGCCAACATTAGCTTGTTCTTGAGGTGAAAAAAGGAAGGAATGACGAACACGATCAAAAGCTTTTGCAAGGTCTACCTGTAGCATTGCAAGATGTTTTTGAGAACCATGACACTATTGAAACACTGTTCGAGTGACATGTATATTGGTTTGTATGGGTCGACCTCTAATCCCACATGTCTGATGAGACCCAATGAGGATCGACTTAGCAAATTGCAACCTATTTGCTAATACATTTGCGAAGATTTTGTAGTCCACATTTGACAGCGATATTGGTCTGTAGCCCTCGACGAAGCGAAGTTTTTCCTTGTCAGTTGTTTTCGGTATTAACACAGTGTGACTTTTGCAAAAAGATTGTGGGAGTGTATCCTTGTCATAACTCATCTGAAAAATATTCAGCAATATAGGAGCAAGCGTTTTCTTGAAAGCTTTGTAAAATTCGCCTGAGATGCCATCAGGCCCCGGTGTTTTCAATAAAGGCAAGTTGTCGATTGCTTGCTCCATTTTCTGTATAGTAATGGTCCCATTATTGACTGCACAATCATTGTCCTTCAAGGGGTTCACAAGATAAACAAAACTAGCCTTGAGGTGAGCGTCAAGATCATCAGAATGAAAGCTAAATAAGCTGTTATAGTACGTTTCGAACGCCAAAGTAATGTCTCCGTTATCTTTTATGAGCACATCGTTAAAGTACAAGTCTGGAATCACTTTAGAAATCGCATGGCGTTGCTCATCAAGTAAAGCTTGGCGCGTCGGTTGCTCAGAATTTAAAGTGCGCTGGTTCCGAGATCGAATACGTGCCCCTTGGTAGCGAGCAGCATCATATCTCTGTAGTTGGCAGATAATATTCTCAATAACTTTGATGTACTTTCCCGGCATTTCGCATTCCATCTCATAAAGATTGCAAAGACTTTTAACAAGTATCTTTTCATCATTCTTTCTATAGAAAGACTTAACAGCCCCAATTTCTAAAGCTATAGCACGAACTTCTTGTTTAAAAAGCTCGCAAGCAGCGAAGATATGAAAACCAATTGAAAAAGATTGCCTCAATGCCATCTGGACGCGATTCATGAATTCCTGATCACAGAAGAGCTTCGCATTCATTTTGCAAAGGGCCCACTGGGGACAGAATTGTTTGTAACGATTTTCAGCAATTTGCGCTATGACAATACAATGGTCTGAGAATGATACAGCTTCGGTGCTGCAGGAAATTTTGCGAGATAGGAGTGATGAGGACACGTAAATCCGGTCAAGGCGAGCATAAGAGCTGCCTTGTACTCTTGTATATGCTGTTACCCGATTCGAGACCCCGATGTCAATTAGTCCTGCATTATCTACAATACCGGATAAAAGCTCACCACTCCTGTCTCTCTTTCCGGACGAATTATAACAATCAATAGCTTCACATACGCAGTTGAAATCTCCCATAAGTACCGTGCATCTGTCGACGTCAATTAAATTACGCACTTTTCAAATAACTCAAGTCGTTTCGGAACATCATTAAACGCATATACATTGAAAATTCTCCATGGCACTCCTTGCAACAAAAAATCACAGCTTATATACCTGCCCTTTTCATCAACACTAGTGCAGAACGCTGAACAGGGTAGGCTTTTTCTCAGAAACAACCAACAGCCCGCAGATAAACCTTTAGCATGTGAGACACACAATAAACTGAGACAGAAAAGGTCGCAGGGCCTGCTTGGTCTCTTCCTCGCTCTCGATCTTTGTCTCTTGGATGGCGACAAAGTCGAGACGCTTCCGATTGAGAAGCCTACGGAGCTGTGCTTGTTTCTGCGAAGACCTAAGGCCGCGTACGTTCAAGTTGACAAATATGAGTCACTCAGACTGCGCCACGGTGACTACCTTCTAATTCGCTCATTGTCCCGCTTGATCAGTCCCAAGAGTTGGCGCTGAGGCTTCCCGTGAGCCCCCAGCAGGCCTCCTAGATCGAGATCGGCGACACTTCGGCATGAACTTTCGGCGACGGCGTGACTCCCTAGTCACTGACGCTGGGTCACTCCCTTTGCTTGAATCCGAGCTGGAGGATGCACGACGTTTCAGTATTGCTGTATGCGTAGAGATCTGCATATCATCTTCCGACACTGCACCATGATGAAAAAGCTGCTGCGAAACTGCAGCGCAAGCAGGTGTTGAACTTTCTGCAGCATCCAGCCCAGAGTCTCTACCTTGTACTGGTGGTTCTTCGGCATCTTTATGGGTCAGCGCAAGAGCACTCTTCGTAGGAACTCTTACTTGTGCTATGGGTTGTGCGGAGTCGTTTTGGGTATGCTGCTTGCATGATTCACTTGGCCCTTTGCACGCAGAAGTTTCAACTGTGTCAACAGCGAGTGACTTTCTGTCCTCTTCTGGATTCCTTGTGGTAGAGCCTGCAGCATATGACATTGACGAAGTGTCTTCCGTTGCGTCCAGAACCTCGGTGGCATCCATAATATGCTCTTGTAGGTTATCATTTGGCTGTTTTGTGTGCTGTCGCAGCTTGTTGGCGTATGTCATAACACAATCTTCGGCCGAGTGACCGAAGCGTCGACAGTTGTCACAGCGAGGGGTCCTGCAGTTTCAACGGATGCGTCCAACCTAACTGCATCGAAGGCAAAGTGGTGGGCGGCCACGTATCAGGACGAGGCTTTCCACTCCGCAGACAACAAGAATATGAGGAATATCCGCAATGCGAACTCCATCAGCAAGAGACAAAACAACATCCCTATTTAGCGTCCGCATTTTTTACATGTCCGCTACTTTCCAGCTTTCTTGTGATATTGTCTTGACCTTACCAAAAGCTTGCAGTGCCTCGCACACTTAGGCGTCCTCCAAGCGCTCAGGAAGCCACATAAGCTTCAGCTTCACTTCCGTGGGCTCCGGGTCTATAACGAAGCATCGACGACTTTTGACGAAAAATTCGCCTCTTCTGACCAACTTTGTTTTCGTCAGCGTTGACTTGCATGTGACCATCCAAACATGAGACATTTGAAATTGACCTATGGAGCTTATTTCCTTCAAGTCAATGATGTGCCGAAGAGCATCTCTAAAATCTTGAACCCGGTAGGGGCGACCAGCTAAGTCCGCATGTAGAAAAACAGAGTTCACAACAAGCTTACCGGTGGGAAGGCGAGGAAGTACAACACGGTAGTCATTGCCGCTGGCTGAAGCCTGAGCAGCCCCTCGGCCCATTGCCGATAAATCCTTCGAAGCGGAGAACATGAAAAACGCGTCCGTTCAGAACGTCGTCTTCGTCTTTCTCCCCACTGCGCCACACCAACATGACGTTGATTGTGTGTTAAATACTTAGTTGGCATACAAACTTACGGTTCAACTTAAATCATGTTTGTCGTGTACACAATATAGAAAAGATCTACACCTGCTACTAAAAATTGCACATTTATTAAACACAAGCAACTGCGGCCTGTAACGATTGCCACTATGTTAATGGCACTAGTGCTAATTTTTTTTACAATTCACAACTACAAGAAAAAAACCAAGTGGACTGGGGAGCAGCAACAGTTTACTGGCGGGGTCTGCCAAGTTTAATATCCGTTTCGAGCTCGTTCTAAAGGGCGACATCTGCTCACGCTTTATGACGCTTCTAGGCTCATTCCATAGATACGCCCGCTTAATTTATTTGATTGAGTATTGGGATGCTTTTCGCGCAATGTAGAGGGCGGTCGCGCCAGCGCAATGCTGTAGCTCTTTCGCTAAAGAGACAACTACATAACGGCTTGGCCAAAACGAATGCAGTGTGCCGGAAACATTACGCAATCATATTGGTTCACCAAGCATACGAATTGCCACGTCTGAGTTCTCGTACAAAAGCTAGAGAAGTACCGGAGAGTGCGACCGGCGGCTGTCGGTGAGAAGACACGTTCTCTGGGAGTGCTTTATTCGCGTCGCATCGATGTTTCTTGCTTCTTGAGCGGACACAATACACAATGAAAAATGCTTCATTTAGGTTAATTGATGACATGGCTGCGCTGTATTGTCATACTTAATCGTCGAAATCGTGTATTCTGAAACCCGGAAGCACGCATAACACAATTGTACGGGCTCGGTCGGTAGGCCTAACTTTTGGTGGAAATGAGGGTGGTATAACATGTATGTAGTGTACAGATCCCAGCTTGGCACACTACATAAACTGCTCGCCATTATAAGCCCACCCATCATATGCTTACTGCTTCCCAGCATTAATGCGATGCTGGGCAGAGCTTCTCAGCTTGGAACACCATGTGGCCCACCATAACAAGCAGCACCCATCATCTGCTCAGTGCTTCCCAGCATTATCGCAATGGTGGGAAGAGTTTCTCAGCAGGTAAACCATGTAGCCCACCATAATAAGCACCACCCACCATATGCTTAGGGCTTCCCAGCATTATCGCAATGGTGGGCAGAGTGTCCCATTATTGCCCACTGTCTAGCTTCTGCTTTCCACCATCATTTCCATTTTACCCATCATCTGTACACCATACCACCCAGTATGTCACGGCATAACCACCATATTTTCCACTACGTCCCACCATAGCCATCATAATTTCCACCATGCCCACTATTATTTCCACCATGCCCACTATTATTTCCACTAAGCCCACCATGTTTTCCAGTATCCACCATGGCAATTTTTCCGATAGGGGTATCAGCGTAGTTTCAACTCAAACGCATCGGTCAGAACAGAACGGAGCCAAAGTTATATTTAGAGACCAGATTCGGGTTGACATGACGCGCTCATTACGGGTGATCACGCGTAGCAGTCGGCACATAAAAAAAGACTGTCTCCTTTCAATTCTAAAGTACTGTACGTCTTTACATACTATGTATACGAATACACAGTACTATTACTTAGTTTTGGCTTTCTTCAACCTTCGAATCATGGTTATTCATAATTAGCTCTCTTTTACAAGAACATCTGTTCCAGGTAGTCAATGACTGCCCTCCTCCATGAATTTTGCGTCTGACTCTGATTACTTTCTCCTTTATCCACTTTCTTTTACTTCCATTTTTTTCACATTCAGCTCAAATTTTGATGCCATTTCCTTGAGTTGGCCACCTGCGGTAACACTTCATGTGCAACTCTGCCAATGACTACACCCAATGAACCCGTCTTTCATGTATACCTTTCGCTGTAAAACTTAGTGTCGAAAAGTCTTTGACAAGCACACCGCCCACGAGTGCATTTTCGTATAGACCTGCCCAAGGTGCTTCGAAATCATATCGATAGATTAAAGTAATAGTAACAATGTGTTTTGTCGCTTATTTTCTGTGTGGGGCGTCTTTTCTGTTTCCGCTGTTGAGTTAAATTCAGGGATGTGTTGCGACTAAACCTATTAAAGTTTTATCGATTTTCGCAATCATATTTGTTTAGCAATACAGCGGCGCCATTGTCTTCTGCAACAATTGAGGTAGCTGGAGGCTAACTCTCTGTGCCAGTTTTGCAATTTTCGATGCTCCAAACTTACTTTTCTCGTGTATGTTCTGGCTCTCATTTTGTCGTAGTGGCCTTTTACTTCTTTCTTGCCTTGATTTCGCGAACCGGCCTTTTAATTTCCTCCTCACCTTGTGGACAATGTTGCAAGTTTTGTTTCAACCGTACTTTAAATGGACAAAGGGTTACACTATTCTGCTTTGTGAAGTTTTTATTCCATTCCATACGACCACTCTGAGGAGCGACACATACCACCACCTCACAAAACCTCAGTAATAACCCCCTTAAATCTAAGACGCTAAGCATGGGCACTATGCAGGAGCAGCCATGTTTCGCGTAACTCGGGATATTGCCAAGCTCTGGCGACTCTCCCTTATCAACGAGCCAAGACTAGGAAAATGTCAAACCACCCCTCAGTGCGATGCATTTCTTTGGTTACGATGAAAGTAGTCATTAGTCATGGATCGTCGACTAAGCTGGGTGTGTTTTTAAACCAGAAGCATTTTCTTTCATTTGTTTGTCTTTCCACTGAGTGCAGAAGCACACCCATGAAATGTGTTAGAACCATTTTGTGATAGTACATTTAGGGATATGATGATGATGTTTGATGTTTTGTGGCGCAAGGGCTATTTCACGGTCAAAGAGCGCAAGTTCATCTTACTACAGATACGGACATTGATTTAGATAAGCAGCGGTATAAGGGCCATAAAATTCCTCGTGGTAAGGCCGTTAAGAACATACAAGTAATAAAATCATGATCATGCCGCGAAAGGTGTGTGTGGTGTGAATAGATGACAAAAGTTAGTGATAATAGAAAACGATGGTGGACATGTATGGCATTAGCACAAGTGCCTCACTCGTTCATACCCTTGCGGCCTGGGGCCGTAATCAAATGCTTTAGTGTGTAGCCACCGCAGCGAAAACCTCTCTGGTGCAGTTGTGCTATGGATTGCGTGGGTATATGATATGAAAACTACGAATTTCTTTTAAAAACGCTAACAATGACTTATGACTAACAAGTGGTTTATTACCGACGTACATTGCTGGGCGTAAAGATATATGTTGTCGGTAGGGTAATGGAAAGTGTTGTTTTCTTAGAGTTTCTAACTGTTTGCACAGGATTCAATTGTGAAGAACTGTTAGTGCTTCACCACATGTATTACACAATGGTGGGTTGCTACCGGACAAAAGATATATGTGTGTCGTGTATGCGTGTCCTATCCTGAGCCTCGTTAGTATCACCTCTGTATGACGCGATTTTGATACTGGCAGCCAATGACCAAGGTGTGGCTTAATAATGTGTAGTTTGTTTTATGTGTGTCTATCCAGCTTGCTCTGCCAGTAGTCCCTGAGCTTTCGTTTGAGAAATGGCTTAAGATCAAGGGCCGGGATAGATATGGGTGTAGTGGCAGTGCTTTCTTCGACGGATGCAGCAAGCTGATCCGCCGTAACGTTGCCTTGGATCTCACTGTGCCCTGGTACCCAGCACACTACAACATGTTGTTTAAGTGTGTAGAGTGTGCATAAAATAGAGTAAAGTGAGACGAGGACAGGGTTTTTTTAGTTTCTTAAGATTGTTCAGAGCCGTTACCACACTGAGAGAGTCCGTATAAAGTACTTCTTTTTGTATTTATGATTGTTTGATGTGTTTAGCCACCACAAGTATCCCGTAAGCCTCCGTTGTGAAGATTATTTTGCCTGGATGTAGGGGGCCAGCATCCGAAAAAGATGGACTGTCAGCAGCGTAGGACAAGAGGAGTTAGCCTTGGAGACATCTGTAAAGAACTCAGGAGGTGTGTATTTGTGTTGAAGTTCCAGGAAGTAGTCTCGGATGTGGACAATAGGCGCATGTTTTGCAACTTCTAGAAAAGACACATCGCAATCTATAATCTGCCACTGCCACGGTGGCGGGTATACTACAGGAGCCATTAAACTGTGTTCAAGTGACACTCCAGTTTCCTCAGCTAGACCCTTCAGGCGAACTCAGAAGGGCTGCCTCATCGAAGACCTGTTTTGAAACAGAAAGGAGCTTGACAAATCATTATTAGTAGAGTATGAGGGCAGCTTCTTGTCTGCTTTCACCTTAAGAAAATATACAAAGGACATGTATGTTCTTTGTATATGAAGCGACCATTCATTTGACTCAACGTAAAGGCTTTCTACAGGGATTGTGCGAAAAGCCCCCGTATAAAGGCGGATGCCCAAATGGTGCACGGGATCCAGCATCTTTAAAGCACTCTGAGTCGCAGACTGACAAACAACGGCCCCATAATCTAAACGGGTGCGAATGAGGCTTCTATATAGCTTCATGAGACATTGCCTGTCACTACCCCACGTACTACGTGACAACACTTTTATAACATTCATGGCTTTTAAACATATTGTTCCTAAATACATGATGTGTGGTCCGAAAGTCAACTTGTTCTCCAATATTAAGCCTAAGAATTGATGCTCCGCTTTGACAGACAGACGTTGACCGTTCAGTTCTATGTCAGGTTCTGAGTACATGCCTCTCTTTCGGGAGTACAAGACACACGTGCTTTTTTCTGGGTTCAGCCAGAATCCGTTTTCCTCTGCCCATTTGGAGACTTTGTTTAAAACTAACTGAACCTGTCACTCACACATTGCTAGGTTGCACGACTTAAAGCCAAGCTGGACGTCATCGACAAATGTGGAACAGACCATGTTGCGGGGGATGGACAGGTGCAAGGAATTCATTTTGATAATAAAAAGTGTACAACTAAGTACACCACCTTGCGGTATTCTCCTTTCTTGCACAAATGTTTGGGAGAGAATACTGCCCACGCGGACACGGAATTTCCGATTAGACAAGTAATTTTCGATTATGGAAAGCATTCTACCGCGCACACCCATGTGAGACAAGTCTCTTAATATGCCATAACGCCATGTTGTGTCGTAAGCATTCTCGATATCGAGAAACACTGAGAAGAAGTATTGTTTGTGGACGAAAGCCTATCGGATCTGTGCCTCTATACGCACCAGATGGTTGGTGGTGGATCTTCTCTCTCAAAACCCACACTGGAATTGGTCGAGCAGATTGTGTGTTTCAAGAAAATGTAAAAGTCGACGGTTTATTATTTTTAAAAAAAGTTTACAAAGGCAGCCTGTAAGTGCAATAGGCTCATAACTCGAAACGGAGGAAGGGTCCTTGCCCTGTTTTAAAATAGGGTTAATAATAGCTTCTTTTCTGGAAGCAGAGATAGTGCCAGAAATCCAGATAGCATTGTATAGGGAGAGTAAAGTTTTTCGCGTTTTTAGCGGAAGGTTTTTTCACATTTCATACGTGACAAGGTCGTAGCCCGGGGCAGAAATACTGCAGGAGTTTAGTGATGTTTGTATCTCAGCTAAGTTGAAAGGATTGTTTTATGCCTCGTAGTTTCTGCACTTGAGTTCTAGTTTCTGCTGTTCTACCCTTGCTTTATATCTTTGGAAAGCTTCAGGGTAGTGTGACGAGCTAGACACCTGCTCGTAGTGTGCACCGAGGAATTTCGCCTGATCTTCCAAGCTGTCACCCTGTGTGTTTACGAGTTGGAGTGTGTGTACTTGTTTTCCTGCTACCCTACCAACCATGTTCCGGACTTTAGCCTCTTGTGTATATGAACTTATCCCTGATAGAAACTTGTGCCAGCTTACTCTTCTGGCCTGCCGACGCACTCTCCTGCCTTGTAACTTTATTTTCTTAAAGCTGCCAAGATTTTTGGCTGTCGGTGAATTCCGAAGCAACCTCCATGCCCTGTTCTGCTCTTTTCGGGCATTCCAACCCTCAGTGTTCCTCCATGGGACGCGTCGCTTGCCCGGCGTACCAGATGTTTGCGGTGTGCACTTGGCTGCTGAATCAGTAAGAAAAGCTGTGAAGTAATGCACAGCTTCATCTAAGTTTAACCTACATATGTTAGTCCAACACATACGAGTAGTGTTTTGAAACTGTTCCCAGTCCGCTTTGCCTGTCTGGCATCTGGGAACATGTGGATGACCTTTTTCTAGTGGTGCATTTAGAATAATCGGTAAGCGACAGCTTCCGAAAGGACTTTTGATCACTTTCTATTGAAGTAGAGGTACAAGTGATGGGGACACAATGCGGAGATCTATGCATGAGTAGGTTTTGTTGGCAAGGTTAAAGTATGTTGGCTCTTTCCTATTCTGCAGACACGCACCCAAAGAAAAGAGAAACTGTTCGATTAGGCGACCTCGTGCACCGCAGCGAAAGTTGCCCCATCGGCTATTATGTACATTTAAGTACCCAAGACCCACATAAGGTTCCGGTAGTTCATGTATCTGTGACTGAAATCCGTGTTTTTCAAGACGGTACTGTGGAGGTATCTAAAGAGAGCAGATGGTGACAAGTTTGTTCAAAAGAACTGCTCGAACAGCTACTGCCTCAAGGGATGTTTGTAGCGGTAGATGTGTACATGCTATGCCCTGATCAACTATAATGGCCAAACCGCCAGATGACGCTACAGTGTCATTGCGGTCCCTTCTGAACATTGCATATTGACGCAGAAAATTGGTATTTCTGGAATTTAGGTGTGTCTTTTGTACACACAGCCCTTTTGGGGAGTGTTCGTGTAAGAGTTACTCGATATCGTCGAGGTTTCTAAGCAATCATCTGACGTTCCAATGTATAATTTGTGTATACATTATGAGCGTAAATTAGTGCTGTGTGTTCCAAAGAAGTATTGCGTCAAGTTAAGAAGCCTTTTCAGGCCCTGTAATGATGGTTTTTTATTTTCTGGCGTGCTCCAATGCGCCGCGCCTGTCCTTCGGCACCGAAGACACCGTTGGACTCGCTGTTGTGTCCATCACCTCGGACGAGGTGCTGGATTCCCGCTCGCGGCTCACGCGTGCAGGCACGGATGTCTTAGGGCTATCTGTCGAGACAGAAGGCCCTGGGGCTTCAGGTCTGGAGGCCTGCAAACCTTTTGGTGGCGGAAAAGCCAGTGCTACTTCCGCTTAGGGGGTAAATGGCGCTGCCGCTCGTCCACATTGTGTGGTACGTGCGGGCGCCGCGGATTTCGGTGGCACTGCCCCCTTTCATGCCACCTCCACAAATGAAAGACCTTGCATTAGTAGAGGCTTCCAAGCCTCTCTAAACGAAATGTTTTTATTTACTTTCAGGGTGAATACTTCTTTCTCATGTTTTCATGTAGGGCATGTGCGAGAGTAAGCGGGGTGTCCACCATGGCAGTTCGCGAAGTGGGTAGTTGCTTCTTCACATTTGTCTGTAGCGTGTTCCTGCGAACTACACTTTGCACAGGTTTGACGGCCGCGGCAGCTCTGAGAACCGCGGGCGAATCGCTGGCAGTTAAAACAACGTCGAGGGTTAGCGATGTAAGGTCGGACCTTTAACTTCAAGTATCCTGTTTCAATATATTCTGGAAATGTGTTTGTGCAAATTGTAAGAGTGAGGTGCTCTGTGGGGGATTCTTTATTATCACGCCTAATCTTAATTCTCTGCACATGCGTTACATGCTGTTCATTCCAGCCCACGAGGAGCTCACTCTCACTCAGGTTAATTAGGTGTTGATCAGACACTACGCCTCGGGAACTGTTCAGGGAGCGGTGTGGTGTGATGGATACAAGTGTTGTTCTAAAGGAGGTGAGTTTTGTCAGGTTTTCATACAGGATCTTTGTTTGCACTTCGAGAAGATGGTCCCCGCTAGCCATACGTGTAGCCTGATATTCTTGACCAAGA
Source organism: Rhipicephalus microplus (assembly GCF_013339725.1). Classification (NCBI taxonomy): domain Eukaryota; kingdom Metazoa; phylum Arthropoda; class Arachnida; order Ixodida; family Ixodidae; genus Rhipicephalus; species Rhipicephalus microplus. Next base: position 137,630,791 of record NC_051169.1, on the reverse strand, counting down.
GTATAGGTGAGGCATTTGAAAACGACTAATGGAAAAATGGTTTTTGCGTTCTTTTTTTGCGTTTCACAGTGGATAACATTGAAGCGCGGTAAAATTTCTTTCGGCTTTATAAATACATTCAGTGTTGATTCGGTGCGCCCCCTCTTAGGAGGAGGGCGATCAGAAAGTTTAGGAAATCAGAAAGAGGCCATAAAGTATATATAATCTCGGCAGCCATGCCAGCCGCCCACCATCGAGTCCAACATGGGGACGCGGTAGCACAATTATAAGAGCATGCCAGTGCCAGCTGTACAAAGCCACTATGACCCAATAATATGTAACCAAGAGAGGGCATATACACAAGGTTAACCCTTGCCGCCTGGAAGATGGAAGTAAACAGAAGTGAGGAGATGACAGTATAGATTGGAAGAAAGAGAAGACGAAGATCAGGAGGGAGAGAGAGAAAGAAAAAGGCGACTGCCGATTTCCCCTGGGTGAGTCAGCCCAGGGGTGCCATTTACGTGAAGCCGGGGCCAAAGGGGTGTGTTGCCTCTGCCGGGGGCCTTAAAGGTCCAATCACCTAGCGTCGGCTCAGCCCCCAGGATCCCCCTTTCCCCGGACACGGCCAAGCCACGCACGGCTAGGCGTGGGAGGGAGCCAAATCTCCCCCGTTAGGTCGGGTCCGTGGTGTCGCTACACACCAAACGCCTACTTGCGCAGGCACCCCTGCGGGGTGCTTTCAGAGACATGGAGTGATTAAACTTATTTGAAAGATTTAGTGTGTGCACTGAGTTTATTTTAGAATAATGAGCATGGTGGCCTCTGCGATAAGTACGGGTCTAGTTTCCTTCAATATCGCCACAGCAGCTGAATCTAAATCCACGTGTTAATCATCATGGTAAGTCTTTACATTCTAGCGCGCTGCTAGGCCGGTGCGCAACGTCTTTGTTGTCATCACCCGCTTGCACACAAGCACGTACGGCTGGCTAATTATCTACTTGGCTGAATGTTATACTTATCAAGTCAGGTCAGAACATGCCATGACGAAGCTAATTACACCAAGTCATGGCATGGCCGAGGTAATTTCGCCACATCTGAAAAAGACCATGCTAGAAGCATGCTAGTATATGAGCTAACTAATCTATGCTAATGAACACAACATTAACCATGAGAATGATAAGCAAAACTTTGTTAATTAGCCCTTTTTAATACGAAGACAAATATTATCCTGCTAATCAGGATTATTTTATTAACTACATACTGATCATGGCTTTGCTAATCGCATCGCAACGAATTGCCTTTTATTGCAACCTTCTAATTGAAGACAAGACAGCTGAACGTAATAGTCTTCAGGCCTCGGTCAATTAGTACAATCAAAATTACGACAGCTGATGCGGTCCTCACAACGAAGCAGACCACACACATAAGTTAAACGACCAATGAAAAACCTGCTGATGCTTTGATTTGTGGGGTGTAACGTCCCAAAACCACCATGTATTATAAGAGACGCCGTAGTGGAGGGCTCCGGAAATTTTTAACACCTGGGGTTCTTTAACGTGCACCCAAATCTGAGTACACGGGCCTAGATTTCCGCTTCCATCGCAAATGCATCCGCCACAGCCGAGGTGTGATCCTGCGACCTGCGGGTCAGCAGCCGAGTACCTTAGCCACTAGACCACGATGGCGGGGCAATGAAAAACCTGCAAGAAGCTAGGTTACCACAAGTTTCTCTATGACATCAGCTTTGCACGAGTAGTCTAAGCTCACCAAATAATTTTATATGCAAAGAAGCTGCCACTCAGGATTTACCGCCTCCAACGCTTGACAGTAACACTGGCACTATCACCTTTCCGAGTTGAACTTGAGCGTTTTCAGAATAAACGAGTTTGCATCCGAATTCAAGCATCAATTATTTTGATTTACAGATGCCGACGCCGAAGATCAGGTATGCCCACTACATTTACTCTTGCCGAGAAGCAGCATATACTAACGTCGAGCTGCACAATTAATCGATCAGCCTTATGCACACACGCACACAGAAGTAAAAGTGAAATCACCCCACGGCTAAGATTTTTCGCATTCAGTTTCATCGCGCTCATAACGTACTCAATCACAGCTGATTTGCTGACATGACGTGAGTGCTCCTGGTTACTACCTGTCTTTATATTTATCAGCAATACTTGATGGAAACGAAACAAGCAGCACGAAAGCAGCACCTTTGCTGTCTTCGACAATTAAATATCAATGCTGCAGTATTAACGAAAGAACCCATTCGAAAGAAGACGTACGGCCTCGAACACGCTTGTGGGAAAGCACGTATTGAGTTCGCAAAAAGATAGCGCGACAATCACGCTGACTTCACTGCACTGTTAAAGTGTTGACTGAGTGGCGGCACTCACGTGTTCGCACGCAGTGTTTTTTTTTTATCACCACCGCAAATGTCCCACATGCGTTTCCAATGCCATGCGCGTTCTTGTAGCCATTTTTATCAACGATGCTATCCCGCGCTCCATACTGCGTTCCTGCCATGGCCGCCCAAGAGCGAGCTCTGCGCGAGAAGCTCGGGCTATCCTGCATAGCAAGCCTTGACAATGTGCTTTCGACACAGCTAGGTTCTCTTGTAGAAACGCTAGCCAGCCGGTTTGAGACACTGTCTCTTGTTTCCCCAACAGTATTAATATTAACTGGCACGATTTAATGCACGAAACCATGATATGCCAGCGGAGTGTCGGGGTTTTGAGGCCTCCAAAAGCTGACACATTGCGCATAAGTTTGCTAGACGTCCCAACACCACAGCGACATGATCGTATGAAAACGTCCCTGCAACAGAGGCACCGCTGACTCAGAGCACGTCACGAATATGATCCTACGAGATATTCAAGCTATGTATCCTGCTTCAGCTTGTTTTCGTGCCTGTGACTCAAGCTCCGAAATGGTGCCTTTAGTCTATGCTATCGCTGGCCAAGAGTTTTCGAACGTTAGCCTGGAACCTATGCGTGCCGCTGCTCCTTCCCGACCGACTGACCATCACCCACCAGTTTTCTACGCCCCAAAGCTAAAGGTTCCCAACATGTTCTCCCTATCTTACCGAGTGTGCGACTGCTGTTGAGCAGCCCATTCGCTTCGACTGCCACCGTATCGGTCACATGGCCTGCTATTACAAAAGCAGGTGATTTTTCGTCAACCGTCCTATGGCTACAATCGTTGCACATACGCAGATGATGGCAACTTTGAAACTCATCGCGCGTCAACTCATGCAACCAGTGGTGGCGTTTTGTTGATGCTGTATCGCCGGTCACCATCCCCTCACGGTGACCAGTGCCACTCAGCGTTTTTTTTTTGTCGCCCATCATCGTGCTCACCCCAACTTCGCTGTCCTCCTTCGCCGAATGCAAATCTGACTCGGGAAAACTAGATGATCCAGCTTCCAGAGGGGATCCTCTATCGACGACTCACTGGCAAGATCTCCTGACCACACTGCCGAGACGACGCAACCTCACTGGCGTAAAAGTAAACGGGGACAAAATATAAATGATTAACTCTGAGCTTCGCTACCGCCCTAATAAGTTCGTAACATCACCCACAGTGCCGCTCACCCTAGTCGCCGACGGTGAAACATTTCCCATGCTCGGGATGTGCTGCGTATGTATTAGTGTTGCTGACTGCTCTAAACTCTCCTATGTGCCGTACTCGAGAAGTGCTCTCATGCACTAATTCTCGGCATGAACTATCGTGCCGTGCATTCTGGCCTAATTGACTGGGGAACCGGCTTACTTCAGCTTCACCTACCTTATGGCTACAACGCTTCAACCACACCTCAACTACATTTGTGTTTTGTCGAGTACGTTCACCTAGTGGCCAAGCCGTTGTCTATGTAACCATGATGTCTCTTTCTCCCAACCCGAAGGCGACTACATGCTGGCACCGATTGTCGGCACGTTATTGGCCAAAAATGCTACCATTTTTCATAAACTTCAAACAATGAAAATGATCTGGCTGCGCTACAGACGCTTAACTTAAGCTAGGGCGTTGAAGTTATTCCAGATGGCATGACTCTAGCTAACGTCTCTTCCGTGAGTGAACGTTCGTTATATTTCTCAATCTATTGCAGACTCTCCTTTGCCTGCTGTTGCATCCTTTTTGCAGAGCCCCACTGGTGCCCACTTTTACAGGATGATCATGCCAGGCCTCGTTCTAGCCTAGGCAGCCGATATCTAGAGTATCTAGGAATTTCCCAGGAGCTTCTTCGACTTTGATGACCATTCTTTAGGTCAGACGTCAGTTGATACCTTCAAAATCAACACTGGAGACGCTAGCCCAATCCGATGACGTCCTTATTTCGTGTATCATGCTGAGCTACAAATCGTCCAGCCGGACGTTGATAAAATACTCCTCAAAAAAGACGGCATCTTGGAGTTCATGGGCCTCACAAGTCGTCCTTGTAAAAAAGAATGATGGCAGCCAGCCCTTCTGCGTCAACTACGATCACTTAAACAAGGCCACGTGCAAGGACGTCTACCCGCTGCCATTGATTGACGATACCCTCGACTCATACAACAGTCTGCCTAATTCTTTCTTATAGACCTCCGGTCTGGATACTGGCCAATCTCCGTCGAAGACCTCGACCATGAAAAGACTGACTTTGTTACACCGGATAGACGTTCGTAGTTTAAAGGAATACCGTTTGGCTTATCCAATGCTCCTACTACACTTGAGAAAATAGACTCGCTCGTACAGGGTTACACAAGGTGAACGTGTATCTGTTATCTCCATGACTTGATTGTATTTTGGCCGAGATTCGAGAGTGATCCTAGCCGTCTGTAGGCTGTTCCGGAAGTTTTCAAAATGGCAGGCCTATAGCTCAACTTCTCTGAATGTCGTTTTGGCCACCGAACAATAACTGTGCTGGGCCACCTTGTCAATGCTTAAGGCATGCAACGCGATTCCGACAAAATTCTCATCATAGAATTTCCCACTCCACGTTCTTGGAAAGATGTACGGGGCTTTGTCAGCATCTGTTCCAACTTTCTGCGTTTCATTCACAATTTCGTCAACATTGCACATCTCTTTACACAGCTACTGAATAAAAATACGCTATGTTTTGGGGTCTTCAGCAAGCCAACATGTCTCGCAGAATGACGACGTTACCCACTTCCCCGATCATCTAAGGTCATTTTGATTTCATCATCATCATCATCATCAGCCTGACTACGTCCACTGCAGGACAAAGGCCTCTCCCATGTTCCGCCAGTTAACCCGGTCCTGTGCTTGCTGCTTCCAATTTATACCCGCAAACTTCTTAATCTCATCTGCCCACCTAACCTTCTGTCTCCCCCTAACCCGCTTCCCTTCTCTGGGAATCCAGTCAGTTACCCTTAATGACCAGCGGTTATCCTGTCTACGCGCTACATGCCCTGCCCATGTCCACGGAGGAAGTGTCAAAGCATTGAAGAGGAAACTTGGGATAGGCAAAAGTCGGATGTATGCACTAAGGGACAAAGAAGGCAAAATAACTACCAATATGGATAGGATAGTTAAGATAGCGGAGGAGTTTTACAGGGATCTGTACAGTAGCCGAGACAACCATGACCTTAATACTATAAGAACTATCAGTAACCCAGATTACACCCCACCAGTAATGATAGAAGAAGTCAGAAAAGCTTTGGAGAGCATGCAAAGGGGCAAAGCTGCTGGTGAGGATCAGGTAACATCAGATCTGCTGAAAGATGGAGGACAGATTGTGTTAGAAAAACTAGCCACCCTGTTTACGAGGTGTCTCCTGGCGGGAAGAGTACCAGAGTCTTGGAAGAACGCTAACATCATCTTAATACATAAGAAAGGAGATGACAAGGACTTGAAGAATTACAGGCCGATCAGCTTGCTCTCTGTAGTATACAAGCTATTTACAAAGGTAATTGCTAACAGAGTAAAGAAAACATTAGAATTCAATCAACCAAAGGAACAAGCAGGATTTCGAACAGGCTACTCAACAATTGACCACATTCATACTATCAATCAGGTAATAGAGAAATGCTCAGAGTATAACCAACCACTATACATAGCCTTCATAGATTACGAGAAGGCGTTTGATTCAGTAGAAATATCAGCCGTCATGCAAACACTGCGGAATCAGGGCGTAGATGAAGTATATATAAACATTCTGGAAGAAATCTACAGGGGATCAACTGCTACCATAGTGCTTCATAGAGAAAGCAACAGAATACCAATAAAGAAGGGTGTAAGGCAGGGGGACACAATTTCCCCAGTGCTGTTTACCGCGTGCTTACAGGAGGTTTTCAGAAGCCTAGAATGGGAACAGTTAGGGATAAGAGTCAATGGAGAATACCTTAGTAACCTGCGCTTCGCCGATGACATTGCATTGCTGAGTAACTCGGGGGACGAATTGCAACTCATGATTACGGAGTTAGACAAGGAGAGCAGAAAAGTGGGTCTTAAAATTAATCTGCAGAAAACGAAAGTAATGTACAACAACCTCGGCAAAGAGCAGCGCTTCGAGATAGGTAATAGTGCACTTGAAGTTGTAAAAGACTATGTCTACTTAGGGCAGGTAATAACCGCAGAACCGAACCACGAGATTGAAGTAACTAGAAGAATAAGAATGGGGTGGAGCACATTCGGCAAGCTCTCTCAAATTATGACAGGTAGATTGCCACTATCCCTCAAGAGGAAGGTATATAACAGCTGTATCTTGCCGGTACTTAGCTACGGAGCAGAAACCTGGAGACTTACAAAGAGGGTTCAGCTTAAATTGAGGACGACGCAGCGAGCAATGGAAAGAAAAATGGTAGGTGTAACCTTAAGAGACAAGAAGAGAGCAGAGTGGATTAGGGAACAAACGGGGGTTAAGGATATCATTTTGATTTCAGCACTCACTAAACCTCGCACCGACACCAGTATACACGGTATTGGTGTTTCCCCCTCCCTGCGGCAACAAGGTCAAAAATTGTGTATTTGCCTATGCAAATCGCCTCCTCTCCCCATCCACGTGCAAGATTTTCATCAATGAGTGCGACTGCCTCGCTCTTGCATGAGCAGTTGTAAAATTCTGGCCATACTTGCTCGGCCGCCACTTTTCAGTAATCAGGGATCACTATGCCTTGTGTTCGTTGTCCTTTTTGCAAAGATGCTTCTGGACGTCTTGCTCATTGGGCTTCGAAGCTACAGGATTATAGCTTTTACTCGACTTACTAGTCTGGCCGAATGCACCAGGATGCCGACTATCTATCTTGCCATCACGTGAATCTCCCTGACCTATCAGCGCATGATTCCGATGCTTCTGTCTTGCCATTTGAGATTTCAGAAAAATACGTAGTGAACAACTCAGCGATGACGATTAGCGGTTCATCATACACCATCTAGCTACTCACCACTTGGATTCTTCCATCCACTTGTTCGTACTGCGTGACGGAATTCTCTACAGGCGCAACACTAGCACCGAAGACCCAGAGCTTCTTCAGGCAATTCTGGCTACGCTCCGCCCCACTGTGCTCGAACAACTTCACAACGCCCCAACCACTGTACTTGCTGGTGCCGTCCTCACGTAGGATCACGTATAGCATAGTTTCTTCTGGCGAAGTCGTTAGCACTCTGTGCGTCAATAAGTTGTATCTTGTAAGTCCTGCCAGCACTGGAAGCATTGTTATTTCGCACCACCTGTACCACTTCATCCTATTCAACAGACCCGTTCTACCGCGTCGGCCTCGATCTCATTGGACGATTCCGAACGTCTCTGACTGAGTATATTAGGGTATTCATGGCTACAGACTACACGACATGCTATGGCAACACGCGAGCGTTAACTACAAGCTGTGACAGTGATGTCGCGAATTTCTTTCTACCCGACGTCATTCTCTACCATGGAGCGTCGCGTCAACTGCTGACCGACCACGGTGCTTAGTTTCTCTCCAAAGCTGTGGACAACACTCTTCGCTCGTGCTTCACACATCATAAACTCACCGCTGCATACCACCAGCAAACAAATGGACTCACTGAGCGCCGCAACCGCACATTTGCAACAATGCTATCCAGGTATGGTTGCGCCGACCATGGTGATTAGGATGCCGCTTTGCCTCACGTGGCGTTCGCCTACAACTCATCATGCCACAACACCACTGACTTTCGCCCTCCTATCTCTTTTACGGCCATCACCCCACTTTGCCTTTTGACTTTCTTATTCCGTCAGATACGTACCCAGGCATTGCAGAACGTTAGGCAAATGTTGGGGATAGATTGACAGTTCATGGCCCAAGAATGGCCCATGATTGGCAACGTATCGCCAATAATAGTTGTACATGCGGATAGAACGGCGATGTTGGGCCATCATTGACAACGTTCCACCAATACTGGCTGTGCCAGTCTCATAGAACGGTGGTGTTAGACCAGCATTCAGAACTTTTTGCCAATATTGGTTGTGCCAGCGTATTAGAGCGGCACATTGGAGCGGGTTGCACTATCAGCTGCCAATATGGGTGGAACCATGCAATTAGGCTGGAATTAGTGGCCCGTCGTTCGAATGTTATTGCTGGTGTCGGCTAAAGTGGCAACTTCTATGGCGTAAGATTGAACCGGTATGCGCTCATTTCTGCGGCTGCTGCTTTTTGGCGCTTTTCTGGTTCCACTTCACACGACGATTTTTCAACTTTGAGAAAGTAGTATTCCGGGCGCATGAAAAATTTATTTCGTCAATAAGTCATGCGCAACTGGCTGATATGAATGATTCTTGATTGAAGTTGTGCAATGCAGACTATTTTACTGATAAACAAATATCGAGTTTGTCGCCTGTCATACGTCCAATACGGTGCTCTTCCAGATGAAAATTGAGCAGATCTGTGCGATGGAGCAACCGTGTATGTCAGTGCCGTACGCGACACACTTAAACGTGTCCGGCGCGTGTGCACGCCGGTATTTGTTTTGTTGAATCCCGCCGCCAAAGCCACGCCAAGCGCTTTGGACTTCGCGGATATCGGACGCAAATCGTATCGTATCATGTGTCCTGCTATGCTTTCGCCGCAACCGATTTGGGTTTTTTTTGCGTTAACGGCACTGTACCAGTTAACGGCGCGCAAGTACTTCACGTGGGGGAACTCGGGGTTATCAGTTGCGTTACGGTAATTGAATCGTTAACACACGCGTTTGTCGTAACCTGACACAGACAACCACGCACGTATACTGCATCTAAACTGGAACACGAATTATCTACAACATTGCAGCCAAAGGTTCGTAAAGTGTGGTGGAGTGCGGGCACTTGTCTCCGTGGGTCGCCGCCAGTTGGAGTTTTGTTGTGGAAAGTTTTTTTGTTGATTATCTTGATATATATAAATTACCCTACTGTAGCCAAAACATCAGCAAGCTTACGTAGTGCGTAGACCTATTGAGCCCACAGTAAGACACGCAAACAAAAACGTTTCCGTGAGCTCATATGTGTTAATACATAGGAAACATAACATATAAAATAATTCGTTTATAAACAAAATAACACAGCTTATTCACGGGTAGAATGATGGAAAGTGGCGCGAAGCATCCATCTTTAGATTCGTTCTTGCTTCTTTCCATCCATGCGTCCGTCTGTGTGACGGTCCATACGTCCATTCGCCCGTCTGTGCGTGCGTCTGTTCATGCGTTCGAACGCCCATCCGTGCGTCCGTTCCTGCGTTCGTCCATGCCTCCATCCCTGCGTCTTTCCATGCGTCCATCCGTCTGTGCGGCTATCCGTTCGGCCGTCCATACATTTGTCTGCGCGTCTGTTCGACCATCTAGTCAACACTGCAAGTACCACCATTTCGCATCTTTTCATCATATTTTCCGCATATAGAAGCATTGCCATCCAGCAAATATTCCAAAGACTAAATTCAGGTGGCACACGCACACTTTCTTACAACCTGCACTTCGTGTTTACTTCCCACCTTTAGACACTTCGGCTTCATGGTATATACTAGTTCACTGTATTCATGGCACGGCGGCCCAACGCTCGCTAAACCTTTCTAAAACCAAGGAGGTTACGCCCAGCGAGTATAAGGTAGCAACCCTTTCTTGTCGGATAGTGCTCAATGTACATGCCCATGGCTGCTAATTGGAAATGAGAGACAGGAGAATTCGGCTTTTAGTTAACGCGCAGGCTGCGAATTTTTTTATTGTTCAACAACGCACAGAAGAAATCTGCCACCGCACCTTGCAGGTTAAAGCGTAAGATAAGTTACGTACTACGACGAGAGATGAGCGAGTGCTGCTTTAAGAAGCTTAGCCCCTAAAAAAGACGCACGCTTACAGCGTCGTGTTGTTTTGCTCAAATACAGAACCACGGACCCCTCCCCCACCCCCACCCTTGCTCTTTTTTTAGGTTTGTGTAAAAAAAGAAGTTCTTTGCACAGATCTGTCAAGCTGGTTCCTGTCAAGAAGAGAGTTGTATTTCACACTCGCTGTCCATTATTAACTCTTTGTTTGTTTATCGGATAAGTCCAGCTTGCTGTTTTCTGAGAAATTAAATGACGTAGACGTTATAAACCGGAAAATGTGTCAAATCGCAGTAATCTCTAGGCCATGGGGAGGATTATTTGACACCAGCTGTCGGGACTGGTCTTCAAAAACTGGAAAGGCAATATCTATGAATAAATCGACATTAAGCTACGCGTGACTGACTGTTTGTAATACTTTAGATTGTTGCCTGTTCTGTCAGAAGCTGTGTATTTTTTAAATGCGAAGCATTCCTTAGCGAACTTCGGCGACTTTGAGCGTATCTATCTATTACATTGTCCATCTAGCTGCCTACGACTTTTCGCTCTCCTGGCCGTTTCGATAATGGTATCGATACCGAGCTTAGTATGGCATAACATGAATGTACGAAGAACTTATTTGACTAGTCATAACGTGAAACTCATGAAATGCATGTCATGAACGTCATGTTTACATTTCAGGGTCCCGCAGCTCTTGCCGTTGTTTCGTTCACATGGCGTGTTGCAAAACTGTATAGTATGTCATGATTGAATGGCACACACAAGCGACAGACCCTAACATGAAAATTATGACATGCGTGTCTTGTAACATGACTATATGTCACGCTCATTACGCGCTCGCGGCCGTCTGGCTAGCGTCACACATACCAAATTCGGTATTACGGTACGTGAATAGATGAAGCAGGTATGTAACTGGTACAAACGTGATAATCATGAGATGCGTGTCGTGTAACAACATGACTACATGTCACCCTCATGATGCGCTGGCAGATGTTTCGCTACATTCACATATGTAAAATTTGGTATTTTGTAATGTCACTGGGTGACGAAGGTATGTGACTGGTGCAAACATGATAATTATGAGATGCGTGTCATGTGAGAACATCACTACATGCCACAGTTAGAGCGCCAATACATTTCGACGTGACGCGTTGCGCGTGCTTTCCGGCGTTCATTTCGTTGCGTCACGCTGGCGTTGCCACGCTAGGCGCCGGTCCTATGATATACTCTCAGAAGTGCATTGCGTTGCTTTGACGCGACGCATGCGCCTTTCAGCGTGTCCGGCGTTCCTCTGTCACGAAAGAGAGAGACGCAGTATTGACTGCGTAACGCATCGGAACGAAATACAGCATGTCGCATTTGGCGCCGGTTGCCATCGGGTCATGGTGACGGACGCTGGCCGCGCTGATCGCGCCTGGCGTCGGACTATAGAGTGCTCACGTTTCGCTAACGTAGCGTCACTGTGCCCAGGGTGCGTGTGCATCAAAGCTACATTGGAGTATATTGGGCCCTTCATGATGCCTTTGCGGCCATTTTGGTAGTCCACATAAACCAAATTTGGTGTGACGTATTGTCATTAAATGACGAAGCATATGACTGGTACCAATGTGATAAACCTTACACGCTTTTCATGGGAGATTATGAAAACAAACCACGCTCATAGCGTGCTCATGGGCGTTTCGCAAGCTCCACAAGTACTAAATTTGGTATCCCGTGACGCGAGCAAATGACAAAGGCAAACAACACATCTAAACGTGATAATCATGACAAGGAAGTCATGTACGGCGTCATTTACCTCCACCTCGTAACGTTGTGCTGATATTAAAGTGAGATATCAACCTTTCTCATTCATGCTTCGCGTATCGTCGGTTTCAACTGTACGCGGGATTTGCGAATTTTTTTCTTTCGAATGTTAGATTTCTACATTTCTTTCTTATACTATTTCTCAATCTACCTCAGTTTTATTTTCACAGTAACCTTTATCCAGCCTCAGTGCAGAAGCGCAAACAAGATTGTTATATTCAGCCAATATCCGGTTCAATTCTCATAGTTATCACATTGACTGCATGAAATTTTGTGCTGTATGTGTCTTTAGGATGTCCTATGATCAGTGGGAAAGTCAAAGAAAACTAAATGAAAGCGTAATTGAATGGCTCAGTTGGCCAAAGTAGCTCTTGCTTATCACTCTTCCCGTATTTTATATTGTTACGTGCCAGTGCATGGAGATGAAGAAGACAAAGTGTATAGACAGGTGCGAGCTAGCCTCTGTAGCTGGCGCTGCTCGCGTAACCGACTGTAAATACATCTGTGACTACCCCTCCGAGTAGGTCTCCTTCTCGTAACATATTTGGTGGAGTTGTGAAATGCCCGTTCTCGCCATGGAACTCCGAAGTGGACGTTCCCTCGAGGCTTTCAACATGACCACTCATTACTCGGCTACGTCCCCTCCGGTCACCCGCCCTTCTGCATGGCCTGTCAACCCAGCGCCCGCAACAACTTTCGTGACGCTTCCCGCCCTCAAAGACCCTAGCGTATTCTCGTGCCGCGAGGGTTCCGACCTCGACCTGTGGCTACACCTCTACGAACGCGTCTGCGCCACTTACAGGTGGGATCCCACACTTATGCTTGAAAACGTCATTTGTTTCTCGACGGAACCCCTTGTGTTTAATTTGACAACCACGAGCATGTCATTACACACTAGGACAGCTTCAAGGAAAATATCCGTGAGCTTTTAGACATTCCCTTTAGTCGTCGTGAAGCTGCGAAGAATGAGTTGTCGACTCGCGCACAATGTTTCATGGAGTCCTACATCAGCTACATTCAGGCTGTCCTCTCACTATGCCGTCAAGCTGACGAAAACATGTTAGAATCTGACAAAGCTGCGCATTTTCTAAAGGGTATCGCCAATGATGCGTTCAGCCTGCTGGTATTCAACACATCTGTCGATGCGCTTATGCAAGAATACCGCCGGTTCCAACAAGCTAAAAGCAGGCGCATCTCCCATCAGTTTCAGCACCTTCCGAACACCGCTGCGACGTCCTTGTGTCTCGACCCATATCATCCACCAGACACCTGTGGCTATTTGACGCGTTTCGTCAGGCGAAAACTTGAAGCGGCTGCTCCAGCTAAGGTGGCACTAACGTCCTCTTACCCCTCTCCTCCAATTACGTTGCCCCTCATTCGAGCAGTCATCCGACATGTAATGGCCAGCTTGGGAATTCACCCTTTTTCATCGCCTTTCCGCACCAACTTCCCGTCCCAATACATGTCTGCACGTCCCTTCCCGAACGGCTCTCCCTCAACGTTCCGTAATCCGTTCGCATGGCGAACACACGATGACAAGCTGATCTGCTTCTGGTGTCACTGAATCGATCACATTTCTCGCCGTTGCAGAATTCGCTGGGGTCCTCCTGTACAAGCCTCCTCTCGTCCCTTCTATGCACGTCTTGCCTATCGCTATTAGACCAGCCATGACCATTTTGCTCAAGAACGTGCTACTGAACACCGCTACTCTCTCTCTTTTCATCCCCCCAACGTCAGCAGTCTCATTCTCTACAGCCTCGCCGAGCGTCTTCGCCTGCCTTGCCACGAGGTTTTCCGACTGAAAATTAAGGGTTGCAGCCCCCGGAGGTGGCGCTGCATCGCGCGGACTGGCATAATATCCTCTCCTAACGATACAGACAAAACGAAACCTTATAGATGTACAAGTCACTGCTCTTGTCGACACCGGCGCTCAGCTTTCCGTGATGACGAGTGATTTTCGCCGCAAGCTCAAGAAGGTTCTCACACCTGCGACCACTCAATTCGTCCGTGTTGCAAATAGCGAAATAGCGTCTATCGGTAGAACGTGCTCCACTCGTGTAAGCATTGCGCATCGACACAAAGTTGTTCTCTTCACCATCCTTGATAAATGCCCCCATGACGTAATCTTAGGCGTCGACTTCCTGTCCGGGCATTCTGCATCATATACCGTTCGACCAATACGCTCCGCCTACACTTTCCCGCAACTGAACCTCTTGCACAACGGCCGAGTCGCCTCTGCACAATGGGACATGCGCGCCTCTCTCCACAGGCACTGACCTAGAGCTCGTCTCAATGCCACCAGTTCCCGACGGTGACTATGTTCGGACCCAATCACTGATGTTCTCATAAGCCACGGCATTACATTACCGTACATCATTCTGTCAGTCACAGGAAATTCTACGTGCCTCCCAGTTGTCAACTTTAGCTGGACACCTCAAGTGTTGCCACAAGAGATCTCTTTGGCGTTTCTGTGCACCTCAGAGAAAAAATGCGGAAGATGTTTTCGCGATGGCCGCTCCTTCTGACCCCCCCGCTCAACATCAATTCGATACTTGCTCCGACAGCGCTATTACGTCGATAATCGCTTTCAACTTACCGCCGCAGCAGACTGATGAACTCCACCGGGATCTGCGGTCCAACGTCGACGTTTTTGACCTCAGCGGCCGTTCATTGGCGAAAGCTACTGGTATGGCCCAGTGCATAAACACTGGTAATGAGCATCCTATTCATAGGCGCCCATATCAAGTGTCGGTGGCAGAGCGTCACATTATCCAAAGTGAGGTCCACAAAACGCTAGCCAAGGACATCATTGAGCCATGCTGCAGTCCTTGGGCTTCTCCTGCAGTGCTATTCCGCAAGAAAGATGGTGCATAACGTTTCTGCGTCGATTATCGGCACCTCAACAAAATGACTAAAAAAGACGTGTACCCTCTGCCACGAATAGATGATGCGCTTGATTGCCTCTATGGGTCCCAGTACTTTAAAGACGATGGGACCTTCGACGGAAAACTTTTCGTCTGTCTGTCTGTCTGTCTGTCTGTCTGTACATTTGTCTGTTTGTACATTTTAACGATACCTCAAACTGCATTAAACGGCCCACCCCATTTGCAGCGCCCACCAATATTGCTCAAGGTTTAGCGGTCATAGTTCTGCCATTGTCAATTCAAAAGCTACTATTGCGCATATCTGAGGCGCCATAACAACACTTCCAAGTTTTGTATGTCTGCCTTCACACTACAAGAGGCACACAAAAGTAACTCTAAGAAATGTAGCGTTTATCGCATGGCGCTGACAGTGCAACGCGATGCTCAAAAAGGTGCTTCCAACGCTTTGCTTCAACGTCGCGGTAGTGGCACCAGGCCGTCGCTTTGCGTTCTACGCCTTATCACCTTCGAGACTGGCATGCATCTTTCTCCGCGGGCTTCACCACTTCATTTTCGAAGATAACTGCCACAGGGCGCTTGTGTCTAACGTGCGTCGATGCGCTCGTTCGCATCCGCTACACGCTTGAGGTAATCTAACCCAGAGCCTCCTGAATACCATTAACCAATTTTCTTGCACAAAACATCAAATAAACATTTCGTTCACTGTCTCCAGACGCAAGACTATCGTCTTTCGACTACATTTGCGGTGTAACATGCAGATTTGGAACCATTTTTTCCTCCATAGACCTTTGTTCCGGCTACTGGCAGATAGAGGTAGATAAAATGGCCCGTGAAGAGACGGCATTAATCACTCCCAATGGCTTATATCAGTTCAAGGTCATATCTTTCGGCCTTAGTAACGTTTAAGCCACCTTCGAACGAATATTGGACTCCATGCTCAGAGGATTCAAATGGTCTACCTCTTTGTGCTACTTGGACAACGTCACCGTTTTTTCACCAACATTTGAAAATCACATGGAGCGCCTTTCAGCCATCTTAAGCATCTTCCGTCGGGCTAGCCTGCAGCTCAACTCATCCAAACTGTCACTTAGGAAGCCATCAAATCACAGTACTTGGCCAATTATTAGGCGCCAATGGTGTACAACCAGATCCAGCGAAAATCAGCGCTGTCAAAACTTTTCCTGTACCACGATCTGCAAAGGATGTACGCAGCTTCATCGGACTATGTTCGTACTTCCGATGCTTCGTGAAAAATTTTGCGCACATAGCGAGGTCGCTTACGCACTCCTCAAGAAAGACATACCATTTTCATAGGGCTCCTAAGATGCTTCTGCGTTCTTGACTTTCATCGCTCTTCTCACTACTCCTCCGATTCTGGCACACTTCAGCCCTGCTGCCCCTACGGAAGTCCGTACAGATGCAAGTGGACATGGCATTGGTTCAGTGATTGCTCAGAAGCTACATGGCCATGATTGCGCTATCGCATATGTCAGACACCTCCTATCCGCCCCTGAACGTTACTAATCGATCACAGAGCGTAAGTGCTTGGCTCTTGTATGGGTGGTGGCGAAATTGCGACCTTATTCATACTGTCACGATGAGTCACAAGTACTGGGAGATATATTGAACAACCGGGTAGCTAGCTCTAGGACGATGCGTCAGTCGTGGCTGGCTTTCGAGCCGAGAAGAGACACGCAAATCTTCTTCCTTTCCTCCAGATGGTAGAGCCGCTCTTGCAGTCGACCCACAACGTGTGGGTGGCATTATCCCCCCTTTCGAAAAGAAAAAAAAAGTCCCAAAAGGGGGAAAGAAAAGTACATAGCACCACCACGATGTTACGACATAAGCACGTGGAAAAAAAGAAATTGGAAATTCGGATAAAGTAAAAATAGAAATGAACGAGCGTGCCAATATAGGAAAAATCAGTGAACGAAGAAGCAAGTTCACAAAAATAAATAAATAACACAAAGAACGCTGTACGGCAAGAAAAAAGTTATGAACAACGCGCAATAAATGGTTTCATGCGCAACACATGAACGACATCCGACCTCGGTCGTGTCCTACTCCGTGCCTGCGATGTTGAGTCCGGAACCACTTCATAGTTCACGTCACTGACGCGACGTAACACTTTATAAGGGCCAAAGTACCGGCTCAGTAACTTTTCACTAAGGCCACGGCGGCGGACGGGCGTCCACACCCAAACTTGGTCTCCGGGGTTGTAACATACTTCACTGTGGCGGATGTTATAGCGCCGTGCGTCTGCCTGCTGTTGCTGGCCGATGTGTAGTCGCGCGAGCTGCCGGGCTTCCTCAGCACGCTCTGCGAATTCATCGGCGTCAGTTGTCAACTCGTCTTCGTCTTGACACGGTAGCATAGAGTCCAGCATGGTCTGCACTTCGCGGCCGTAGAGAAGCCGAAATGGCGTGAATCGCGTGGTCTCTTGCACGGCGGTATTATACGCGAAGGTCACGTAAGGTAAGATCTGGTCCCATGTTTTGTGCTGTACGTCGATGTACATTGAGATCATGTCTGCAATGGTCTTATTCAGTCGCTCGGTAAGTCCGTTGGTTTGCGGGTGGTACGCAGTTGTCTTTCGGTGTCTGGTGTTGCTCAGTTTGAAAACCTCGTCCATAAGCTGCGCCGTGAATGCCGTCCCTCTGTCCGTTATTATAGTGGAAGGAGCACCGTGTCGTAACACGATGTGGCACATGAAAAATTGTGCTACCTCAGAAGCCGTGGCTCGTGGGATCGCCTGCGTCTCAGCGTAGCGTGTCAGATAGTCGGTCGCGACGATCACCCATTTGTTGCTGTCCGCAGATAGGGGGAATGGCCCGAGAATGTCCATGCCGACTTGGTCGAACGGCGTGCAGGGTGCTTCAATGGGCTGAAGCAAACCAGCTGGCTTAACAGATGGTTGCTTTCGACGCTGACATTCCCGACAGCTCTTGACGTACTTCTTGACGCTTGCCGAAAGTCCTGGCCAATAGTACCTCTCACTCACTCTGGCAAGTGTCCGTGAGTAGCCCAGATGACCGGATGTGGGTTCGTCATGGCAAGCGAAAAGGACGTCGTCTCGCATGTCTCGAGGAACCACCAGGAGGTAGGTACGGTTGTTCGAACGAGCGTTCTTCTTGTACAGCACACCCTCTCGAAGGCAGAATGACGGCAACGAGCGGGATAAATGACGTGGTATGATTGTGTCCTGGCCCTCTAAATGATCGATGATCGGACGAATCCCTGCGTCATCCCGCTGCAGTTTACTCAAGTCTGATGAGCTAATGGCGCCTAGGAAGCCTTCGTCTTCCTCTGCTTCCTGACTGACGACATGAAGGGGTGCGCGTGACAGTGTGTCAGCGTCTTCATGCTTACGGCCGGACTTATGGACGATGGTGACGTCAAATTCCTGCAGCCGCAAGCTCCACCGTGCTAGCCGTCCTGAAGGGTCGCGCAGGCTTGCCAACCAGCAGAGGGCATGGTGGTCCGTCACTACCTTGAAGGGACGACCATAAAGGTACGGGCGAAACTTGGTGATTGCCCACACGACTGCGAGGCACTCTTTCTCCGTAGTGGAATAATTCGCCTCGGCACGGGATAGAGAGCGGCTGGCGTAGGCTATCACCCTTTCGATGTCGTCTTGACGCTGAACGAGCACTGCACCAAGCCCAACGTTACTAGCGTCAGTATGGACCTCCGTGTCAGCATCATCGTCGAAATGAGCGAGAACGGGTGCTGATTTCATGCACTGTCGCAGTTCATCAAAAGCTGCTTGTTGCTCGTTTTCCCAGACAAACGGCGTGTCGTCCCTTGTGAGACGAGTCAGAGGTTCTGCTACCTGTGAAAAGCCATGAATGAACCGGCGATAGTAGGCGCACAAACCAAGGAAGCGCTGGACGGCTTTCTTATCGACAGGAGCTGGTAATTCGGCAACAGCGACAAGCTTGTCTGGATCGGGCCGGACTCCTTCAGCGCTAACTACATGTCCAAGAAATTTCAGTTCTTCATAGCCGAAGTGGCACTTCTGTGGCTTTAGAGTGAGGTCCGCCGATCGGATAGCCTCCAGCACGCTGCGCAGGCGCTGTAGGTGCTGCTCGAACGTGGCAGAGAAGACCACCACATCATCAAGGTAGACAAGACAAGTCTGCCACTTGAGCCCTGTGAGGACAGTGTCCATCATTCGCTGGAAAGTTGCCGGCGCTGAACACAAGCCGAAAGGGAGTACTCGAAATTGGTATAGGCCGTCTGGAGTCACGAAGGCTGTCTTTTCGCGGTCTCGCTGATCTACCTCGATTTGCCAGTACCCGCTTTTGAGGTCGAGAGAAGTGAAATAATGGGCACGACGAAGTCTATCCAGCGAATCGTCGATACGCGGTAGCGGGTACACATCCTTTTTGGTCACGTTGTTGAGCTTTCGGTAATCGACGCAGAAGCGTAGCGATCCGTCTTTCTTTTTAACAAGCACGACTGGAGATGACCACGGGCTGTTGGATGGTTCGATAACGCCATCGTCAAGCATCTCGCGAACTTGCGTACGTATCGCTTCACGTTCTTTAGCCGACACGCGGTAGAGGTGCTGGTGTATTGGGCGTGCGTCCTCGTACGTGATGATCCTGTGCTGAGTGATGGACGTCTGGCGGATCTTTGAGCAACTTGCGAAGCAAGACCTGTACTCGAACAAGAGCGCTCGCAGCGCAGTCTGGTTATCGGTGGACAGATCAGGATTGATGTCAATGTTGCTCATTGATGTGTCTGCGTTATCCACTATTTCTGACGTGGGACAGTTGGTTACGTTTGCTACTTCGTGGGCAAACGCTATCGAAGTGCCACGGAAAAGGTGTCGATGCTCGTTGCTAAAGTTGGTAACGAGCAATTCAGATCGGCCGTCGCGAACGTGAATTACACTTCTCGCTACACATATGCCTTGCTGCAGGAGGTGTTCTAAATTTGTCTCGGCCACCACATCGCCATCGCTCAAACCACAGCATCTTACGTCGACTAGAACACTGGCTCGGGGAGGAAGCGTCACGCTCTGTTCAGAAATACGGAGTACGTCGACACGCATTCCGTCATCCTGCACGTTGATTGCTCGTTGGGCTGAGAACGTGACGCGGCGCTCTTGCAGATCAATGATAGCTCCATTTTCCTGTAGAAAATCAACTCCCAGAATGACGTCACGGGAGCATTCACGTAGAACAAGGCAGCTTGCTACGAATGTGTACCCTTGAATCTGTACTCTAATTGTGCAGGCACCCAATGGAGTTACGACATGGCCACCAGCTGTCCGAATCTGCGAGTTATGCCACGGCGTGATTACTTTCTTCAGCTGCGTTGTCAGTTTCCCGCTCAGTATGAAATAGTCTGCGCCGGTGTCCACTAACGCATTAACTACACAACCATCAATTGTTACTGCTATGTCGAGTGAAAGCCGGCTATCCTTTGCAGCAGCAGGTGATGTCGGACCAGTTTCTGTACGGTTCTGCGTCAATAGGAGGTCTTCAGCGCTTCGACGTTCAGCGACCCCGCCCCCAGAGGTCGCTTCGGCTAGTTTTCCCGGCGGGGGCTGGGAGATCGTGCGGTAGAATACCGCTGGGGCATTGATGAAAATCGCCTCGGTGATGGCGAGCGCGACTGGCGCCCGGCAGACGGTGGTTCATGCTGCTGGGAGAGGTAGTTTTGGATGTCGCGTGGTCTCTGACCGTAACGGGGGGGCGGCGAGTACGCAGAGAAGCCGCGAAGCCCAAGACGGCGATAAGGACACTGGCGGTACAAGTGATCAGCTTCTCCGCAATGAAAGCATAGAGGCCGGTGATCGGGTGTGCGCCAGACATCAGACTTCCGAGGATACGAGTGCCGATCGTCGATGTACTGGACCGGTTGTACCGAACGATGGGCAACAGAAGCACCACGGCCAAAGGGCAGGGGCGGTGGCGTGTACGTGCCTTCGTAGTATGGCATGTGCTGCGCTGACTCGAGTGAAACTGCAGGGACAGGATGAACGAACAAGGGCGGCGATGCAGCAGGGCGTTTCAGGGCTTCCGCGTAGGTTGTCTTACGGTGGTATTCAGCAGGAGCTGGCGCAGCTGTGTCAGGAGGCAAGGTGTCCCGGAGGGCCTGGTGCAACTCATCTTTGATGACGGTTGCAATAGAGCTAACCGTAGGATTAGGTGTTACACCAGCCTTTTGCAACTCCTCACGTACGATATTACGGATGAGTTCACGTAAGGAGTCATTGCTGGTCCCAGCGGCGGCGAAAATGTCAGCAGAGGACATGCCTCTGACTTGCCTGTCGTATTGGTTTGATCGCTGCTGTAGCATTTTTTCCATTGTCACGGCTTCAGACAAGAACTCCGCGACCGTCTTCGGAGGGCTTCGCACGAGGCCGGCGAAAAGCTGGTCCTTGACACCACGCATCAAGTGACGCAACTTCTTGTCCTCCGTCATTCTTGAATCTGCCCGTCGGAAGAGACGCGTCATGTCTTCGACGTACGCGGTCACAGTTTCGTTTGGCGACTGGACGCGGGCAAGAATAGCTCGTTCAGCTCTTTCTTGGTGGTCAGCACTGGCATATGTCTGCAGAAGTCTACGAGAGAATTTTGGCCACGTCGTCAGCTGCTCCTCTCGATTTTGATACCACGTGCGAGCCCCGTCTTCGAGATAGAAGTAGACACGACCCAGTTTCGCCGCGTTGTCCCACTGATTCAAGTTGGCTACGCGCTCGAAGTCCGCCAACCAGTCCTCAACGTCTTCGCTCTCCGTACCATGGAACGTCGTCGGTGCCCGTGGGCTTTCCAACGTATATCGGTTCGACGACGTGCTTCCCGTGCCGGTTGGCAAGGTTTGTACCGAAGTGCTGGTCATGTTTGTTGACGTGGTGGTAGCAGTATCGTTGACTTCCGGAGGCAATCCCCTGATTCGGCGGCTCGTCCGATGCACGGGAATATTGACTGGCACTGGACTCGTATTACGGCTTCCTGGGGGGGTCTGCAGCATCCGTGAGACTACCCAGCACCTCCACCAGTTTGTCACGATGAGTCACAAGTACTGGGAGATATATTGAACAACCGGGTAGCTAGCTCTAGGACGATGCGTCAATCGTGGCTGGCTCTCGAGCCGAGAAGAGACACGCAAATCTTCTTCCTTTCCTCCAGATGGTAGAGCCGCTCTTGCAGTCGACCCACTACGTGTGGGTGGCAATACGCACACCCATTTTCGGTAGTTACCGACCACCACGCACTCCACTGGCTTAACTCTCTGAAAGATCCATCAGACCACCTTCGTCGCTGGACTTTGCGCCTGCAAGAGTTTTCCTATACGATGGTCTACAAATCTGACCACCCACATCATGATGCTGATTACCTCTCCCGGTACCCTGTCGATAATCCTGAGGATACTGACGAGCCCACAGAGAACTCTATCTTGTCAGTTTCCAACTTCCTTAACATTGGGGAAGAGCAGAAGCGCGATACAGTGCTGCTTGACATCATCACCCGTACGGAATCCTCCCCAAATATTGCTTCCGTCCGCTACTTTGTCATGCAAAAGGGTGTGCTATACCTTCGCGATTCCCGACCAGACGGCTTTTACCTGCTCATTGTTGTTATAGGCAATTGCGCCGCTATGTTCTCGCCTAACTTCCTGACGCTCCCACGGCTGGACACCTTGGCGTATACCGCCCACACGAGCGCGTCCGGCGCCGTTTCTTCTGGCCAAGCCTTGATCGCTCGGTACGCCGACAAGTCATCATGTGTGACCTATGCCAACGTCACAAAACACCGTCGCGGCAACCTGCTGGCCATCTTCAACCAATTGACATATCCTCGGTACCATTTTACCGTGTTGGGTTAGAGCTTCTTGGTTCTTTTCTCAAATCAACATTGGGAGTATCACATGAAGCCATTCTGGATGTCATGGAAAATTTTGGATTAGGGGGTCGGGTTTACCAATGGATCTACAGCTATCTGAAAGGCAGAACTTTCTTTGTACAGACGGAGAATGGCACAACAACGCATCATTGCAACAGTCGTGGTGTGCCTCAAGGTGGTGTTCTTAGCCCCACACTTTTCAATCTAGCGCTACTCGTGCTGGTTGGCGCACTTCCAGAATCTGTCCATCTATCAACATATGCAGATGACATCTGCATCTGGACGTCAGGCGTAACACGCCTTCATTTGCGTGTCCGGCTTCAGAGAGCGGCTACAATAGCGATAAAGTACCTGGAAGAACGGGGACTAGGCTGTCATCAGAGAAATGCTCGCCCATAGCATACTAGCATAAGGCGTTGAGTCCATATGTTATTAAACTCAACGGACACACGATCAACTACGTGAAGGCCCACCGATTCCTCGGAGTCATAGTTGATCGCGACCTCTCCTGGAGCTCTCACATCGCCCACATGAAAACTAAACTTACCATGATCACTCATGTACTGAGTGTTTCTGGCTGGAAAAACGTGGGGTGCATCGGTACGAGCAATGCTTCAACTCTACACTGTTCTGATTCTCGGTTATATGCGATACAGCTTACCCGTGCTTTGCGAGATCCGAAGAACAAACTTGCGCTTCCTCCAGTCGATCCAAGCCCAAGCAGTGAGAATATGCCTTGGTCTCTCGAGATGCGCGTCTACAGCAGCGACAGTCATCGTTGCGCGTGATTATCCAGTCAACGCATACATCCGCGTAGACGTTTTGAGAATGCACATAAAACATTTCGCTCGACTTTTATCTCATCACGTCACCTTACTTCGAACTTCTAGGCCCCACTCAGCGTTCAGCGCAACTGTAGCTCAGCATTGCGCAGTGCTTCCATTGCACTTCACGCATGCAGCACGGCCGCCGATATCATTATGGTGCCTACACCCACTCAAAGCCCTTAATTCCTGGTATCCAAAATAAGAAAAAGTTGTCACATCTAGCCCTGAAACAGGCCACATTACTCTTCCTGCAAGAGAAGCACAACGGACGCCTTCACATTTACACGATTGGCTCGGTGCCTTCAATAAGCTCTGCATACTCGCCGCCATACGTGCAGCTCTGCAGTTTATAGTGGAAGAACCTTCGGAAATTTGGTCTATCTTCTCGGACTCGAAGGCAGCTTTTCAATGTCTTATGTCACCCTTTCGTCAAGGACCTAATGAACAGTTAGTAGCTGAAATAAGTCTTCTTTATCACCAAGAAATTGAGAAACAGAACTGCATAGTGTATTAGTGAATACCAGGTCATTGCGGTATATATGGCAATGACCGCGCAGATAAGGCCACTAGATCTGCACACGATGGTACCCAATACACAGCCATCCCGTTTTCAAGAATCGATGCAGCTACAAGACTTCGTTCGCTTGCACGTGACCTCACACTGGTAGAGTGGAACTCAACAGAATTCACAAACACCCGCCTGCATAACTTGGATCCCGATCTGCAGCTTCGTCTTTTTTTAAGAATATCTCAAGCTGACGAGACTTTTCTATGCCGCCTGTGGCTTGGAGTGGCCTTCACGAACGCATACTCTTATCTCATTGGAATGGACCGTTCTCCTACATGCACTTACTGCAGCTGCGAAGAAACCATTGCGCATCTTCTGTGTGAGTACACCCATTTCGACGCGCAAAGACAAGAACTCACTGCAGCTCTGGATAGACTGGACGATCAGCCTTTGTCGGAACAAAGGATTCTGGGTCGTTGGCCGAGCCCATCCTGAGCCCAGAAGGCTTTGAAAGCTTTGCTGCACTTTTTGAGGACAACTGGCCTCAGAGACAGACTTTAGTGTCTCATACACGTTAATGTTACTTTTCCTCTGTCGCAATTTTTTTGGTAATTTCTCTCTCTCTTCGCAGCATTTCTTTTAACATCTTTCATTCCCCTCACCCCATTCCCCAGCACAGAGTAGCCAGCCGGTATAAGAACTGGCTAACCTCCCTGTCTTTTCGCTTGAACTTTCTTCCTTCCTTCCTTCAACATGGGGAAACAAATGAATAGTAGTGTTTACAGACTACCCTACACGCTACGCTATTACGCGACCTATACCGACCAGCTGTGCAACCAACATCGCCGACTTGTTGTTAAGGGACGTTATATTGATTCGTGGTGCTCTAAGAAAACTCCTCAGAGACCGCGGCTGTATATTTCTATTCGAAGTCAGCGCCAACATTCTGCGTTCTCGTTCCACGCAACACACACTGACAACCGCTTACCACCCTCTAACGCACGGCCTCGCAGAACTATTTAACCATACTCTAACAAATATGCTCGCTAAGTACGGGTCGCCCGACCATAGAGAATTGGACCTTGCCTTACCCTACGCAACTTTCGCGTATAATTCATCCCGTCGTGACTCAGCGGGATTTTCGCCGTTCTACTTAGTGTGCGGAAGAAAGCCGGCTTTACCACTGGACACAGTCATCTCAGCTCACCTCATCCACCAGCGAGTGTGCCCGCGACGCGATTGCGCGAGCCGATCATGCCCGTCAGCTCGCTCGCGCTCTGCTGTTAAATAATGATTGTTAAAATATAATGTTGTGCCTTGGTCCAAACAACTTTTTTATAAGGAAAATGCCATCGCTAGCGGCCCTCTTTTTTGATTTACCTTCAGTGTGTGTTTGGTTCAGTCAACTGCTGAAATATTCGCTGCATTGACTTACTGTCAGCGACAAATTCAGCTCACTGCACTAAAGCTGCCAGGAGTCTGAATAGCAATATTTCAGGTTGCTAGAGTTAATAAAAAACTAATCATGCAGCAGATACATAACAATTATGGCCACAGTGGAGCCGAAAAGTGCTCATACTTGTAGACTTTCACATAAACAAATAAGGGAAGAACTACGATATCTAGTCTTGAGATCCAGTAAGCTATCTGGTTTTTAGACTGTCAATTTTACGTATAGCCATGTGGATGTATATATCTGTTTTGTAATTTTCAACAAACTTCAGCCGCGAATCAGTGGCTGTGTACCTGTGGCTCGTTTGTTTTTAATCTTCTTTTTTGTACTGTTCTAAAATCATGAATCCTTAATTCTTTCAGTCCTATTTAAGCTTTCTGGCTCTTACAGTTGTATTAGTAAACAATGTCCAAGTTACGACCTAGCATACCTCTCAAAATGTTTGGAGGACCATTTGAAGTATGGCAGCTAGGGTTTACAACATTTATCACATTGGTTACGTGAACATTGCTTCTTGCTGTTAAGGGGCACATGCTCCATTCTAACCTTTCATTTTTGCCAATTTGGGTATACCTTCAGTGTTTTATGTGAATGAGTTAGGAA
This sequence comes from Rhipicephalus microplus, assembly GCF_013339725.1. Taxonomy (NCBI): domain Eukaryota; kingdom Metazoa; phylum Arthropoda; class Arachnida; order Ixodida; family Ixodidae; genus Rhipicephalus; species Rhipicephalus microplus. Next base: position 137,604,624 of record NC_051169.1, on the reverse strand, counting down.
AGACAACTAAGCATGTCTCACGACTACGGGCTTGTTGATGTACAAATAAACATAGCTCAAGATGCAAGACTACACCGTCGTTTATTCCAGCTGATTGAAAATTAAAGTATTTAGAATAGTAACTGAACTTTGTTTCGGTGATGTCTGGTTGCAGACGTCAAGCTGACAGCACACATGAAGTTACACTTCATTTTTCATAGCACTTGAGAAACTACCAGGCATTAGAAAATTGAAATTACTTGCTCAATTTTTGTTTGTGGCACTCGAGAACTAGCGTATTTGCAAATACATGCAAGGCATAGATTTATTTAATCATAAAATAACACTTCAGCTGTTTTTTAATGATTTTTGTAGTCATCATAACTCATGTGCCACAAATTTAATGGGGATTTTTTTCGCACCTTAATTAATACTTCAGGTATAACAAATGCATAAAACCCCAAAATAATATTTTTACTTTACCTGAAGAATTTATGCTTGTACAGGCTTTATTAGCTAGACTGACTTCAAAACCAGTTTATATGCAATTTTAACATTAACATTGCGGGGAATGTTTATTAATGTTATGCAAGCGGGATATTTTTGCTGTTTTAGGTCATTCGGGCACTGATGATGACAGCTACATAAGAAGGGAATTATGTGTTCTGTTTTTATTAAACATCAGTAAAAGTTACTTGAAAGAAAGTTTTTATGATGTTGGCAGCATGACACCGATGAGGGATCGTTCGCGCATATCATTTCATTATGCATGCGTGTTCAGGAACCTAGTTCGTTGCTACCATATGTGCCTTCCAGTGCGCTGTCACATAGCTATCGGTAGAACCTTTTTTATGATGAAACAAAGACGAGATGTGTAGTCACTGGCAGGAAAGTGGGCTTCGTGTTGATCAAATTAGAAGAACATGGTCACTCGTTAGACATACAGTCACGCCTAAAGCAAGTTTTACGGTGTTGAATGTCATGCATATACATTCCCTTCATTCCATTGGTCATTGAGAGGTGGGGCTTGGAGGAATAATGTCGGTTCATATTAGCTTTCTCTATCTGATGGTACAAAGGATGACATGAGTGATGCAGCCAGCAGCTACAAAAGCAGGTTTAACAGTTCATAACCTAATAAATTCTGGAGTAAGAATATATTCCACCAAATGCTGAACCTCACAATCAACACAAGCCTACAAGTTTGTCTTTTGAAGGCAGCAGTATAGTCAATGGCACGATATGATCCTCAGAATCGTCACCGAGTCAAGTTGTTGGGCCTGCAAACACATCAAGCAATGTCGCAATGTGACTGAATCTTAAAGCACTGCAAAGCATTCGACACAGCCGGTACGTACACTATCGTGTGCCATGCACCTAACGTTATCTGCTTGGGATGCCTTTGTATTTCTCGTGTATTTGAGCCTGAGAGACAGTCTAGTGGTTCCAATAGGCCTAATTGTGCTTGCAAGTGGGCATAAGTGGTCAGCTCTTGGGTCACAGCATGTGTTGAAGCAAATATGTCTCCTGTTACTGGCAAATGACTTTGCCCCACTGAAAGTCCAGCAGTGTCGACGCTTATAATTCTTGCAAATGACAAATTCGTTGTCATTTTAACCGCTGCCACTTTTCAAGGTCTATATTTCTCTGGAACAGGTAAACATGTTGATTGGGCTCTGTGACAGTGCATCAATGACAATGTTGACAGCTCCTACACTATGTTTCTTATACGCTTGACATTTGCTGCAGTTCGTGGGATTATGGCTGCTACGATTGCAAATGAAGGAGTCAAAAATGTACTGATATGAGATGTACTCACATATTCTATGACAAAGAAATCACGTAATTTCTTGAATGTGATAATCGAATGACATAAACACTATCAATTTATGGCCACTTGTAAGCACAATCAGGTATATCACAATTAGAGAGTCTGTCACGTGCTCCCAAGTACACGAGAAATCTAGACTTCTCCAGGCAAGTAACATAAGGTGTGTTATGGTATCACGTGGGTGTACGTACCACCTGAGTCGATTGCTTTCAGTCGCAATGTGACATTCAGTGGTAATGTGACATTGCTGGCTATGTTTACAGGCACAACTGCATGATTCAGTGACGTTACTGCGGATCTGTTGGCTTCAGTCTGACCCGAAAATGCTGTAATGCTGCTCATATATTGGACATAAGTTTTCAGGACATGTCAGGTAACCGATCGGCCGCCGTATGTACTTCTTTGATGAGTCGGTGCCCTAGCACAAGTTGCAATCAAGATGTCGCACGATTGTGTCTAGTGTAACTTTCATTTCATATTCAGGAAGTACTATATACTATCGCGCAAGCATATCTTGATTCCCGAAAGTCTATGGGAATTCCTGGTCCCAGGGAGCTCAATATAGTACTATTTCCGTGTATCAATAGCACGAAGTGGAGAGAATATGTAGAATGGCCTGGCACCATGGTACAAAATGTTAGCAGAGTAGTTCAGAAAAATAAGACGAAGGAGCTTGTAGGGCTTATCAGCATCTTTTATTTGGAGATGGGAAGCTCTCAACAACTATAAATCTGCCTGGGTAGAGCTGAATACTGGATGCTGAGTTGACGGGGATAAAAAAGGTGAGTTTTTAGACATTAAATGTGCGCCTGCTTATGCTGAACAATGTGCTTTGTTCAGGTGTTGGATTCCAGGATTAAGACGTGAACTGTGCTCATCTAATGAACTCGTGATGAGTAGGTTTTCGTGGCAAGCATGGTAGAATTCAAGGCTGGGGAAAACGCTGAAATGTCTCTCTGGAGTTTCTTATGCCGGATGGCATATGTAGAGGATCAGGCAGGATGAACGGTGTCACTTTCAGTATGTTATTTGAAATCTACACGCCTTCTGAAAGCATTTGATGGTTGGAGTGCATGAGGCCAATTTTGAAACAAATTGCTGAATCATATATCTGCAACATCATACACGAATGTGAGGTGCCGGGTATACTGTTCAGGTGCGGATGCTTTGTTGAAACCACTAGGTTCAGTTGATTGTTGGTGCTATGCCGTTAGTATCCTGATTGAGAACTCAGCACCATTCGCAGAACACAGTAACACCATTACACAGCACTCATTGGGCTGAGTTAAATCAGTAAAATCTATAAATATATACGTATTTGGTATGGCTGCCTCGAAAATTTTTTTGCATTGTAGCCTAATTTAGATAGTACTTCTGATATGATTTATGTAGTGCATCAATTTCATGGTTGAGTTAATCGCCATATGCAAAATTAATTCTTCCTTGTTTCTCTGTCATCAAATCCCTCAGACTCTTTCTCAATGAACAGTCTCATACCAATGTGATGGCTCCGCACTTTATAATATGACACAATAATAATGTAATGTGAAGTAATATGGTTGCAACGAATAGAACAGGTACGTTTCTATGCCTTAAAAACACAAATAGTAGTCTGACGAATTGCTTTGTACCGATGGAGAGCTTTTCTTAGCTGTTAACCTGTAAAAAATGTTGAAAATTAGTGCTCGCGCTGCGCACACTCTCTTTAGTCCTCATTATTTTTGCGATGTTTTGCTTACACGCATGCTGGGAGCATAATCTGGTACTTTTCCTGAAAGTATATATATGTAATGTTGTTAGGACTATGTTAATACCGGACAGGCATATGCGTGGACTGTTTAGACTTTGCGCATTTCTTAATTAACCATGCACGTGTATACGCTTAGTTGTATTTTATGAGCTGCCGTATTGTTTTCACACGGTCTGGTTTATGCCGCCTTCATATTGAGGTGTGTCTTAGATTAAAAGTACACACACTTGTGATCATCCTGTGTCATTATTTAAAGGGCGTAGCCAATGTTTGTTTTTGGGTGAAGTGTCGAGCCCACGGTGTGGTTGAACCGGTATTATTGTATTGAATTGTATAGTTTGAACCGAATGTTCTGGCAACGCCTAGCACCTTATACTACCATTTATTTCAATTAGGACAAAACTTGTGCGCTTGTTCACGTCTTTACGGCCTTCATTCTTGCTTGGTATTGACGCGTCGTTCTCACACGTACAACCATGGGTTTTCGTGCACGTCGAGTTCCATACCGTCCGGAACTTTGACATAATGAAATGAAATATACGCTGCAATCGGATCAGCTGATGCTGGTTTTCGCGATTTTGCGAGAATCGCTTGAACTTTCTTGCTGATTTTTCGCCACGGTGTTCTTCGATCGTGATCAGGCCCCTCAGATTGTGTTAGGCGCAGACGTCAGTGAAATAGCGGCCTGAGAGACGGAAATTTCGATGCGCCGATCGCAACCGGCTTAATCCCACCGCTATGATAGGTGTCCGTGTGACACGCAGCACAAGCTTAGCAGAGTTGTAAGATGTAATACTCTTGTTTTGTTGGTTATACAGCCAGCTGGTACTGTGTAAAAGCTATAGTTGCATGCCACCTAATTAAAAAAATTTCGTTTCAGAGTCTTTTGCGCCAACCATGACCTCAGTTGCGATACCAACTCGCTAAGCTGAGCGACAATGAATTTTGACATTTCCTGGTTGACTACACTATCGCTGCATGTGTGAGTTCTAAATATCACTTTTGTTAAGGAGACTTGAAAGTAATTTTAGTTTTGTTGTGAATAAATACTTCCTTGGCCGCATTTCGAGCGATTCCATCCAATTTCGTCGACGCTCTCTTAACAAAACCTGGCAACACTGATTTTGTCAGCCGGGTTCCGGGCAGTGAATGAGAACTTCAGCTGCCTCAACAACGCCAGTGAGAATGCAGATTACATTTGTGAGTATAATTTACTGTTCTTATGTACGAGTGCTTTCTTGTTCATACCTATCACGTGCATCTTAATCAACGACTCGCTGTAGTGTACAAGTACTCGGCGATTAAGTAGGACGAACAGTTGCGGCTAGTCGCGTAAGTGGGACCCGAATGATCGATCTTTTTTCATTCGATTCAAGGGTACATAGTAGAGTACAGGTAATATTTTGATGTGCAACTTGTGTAAGCCTATGCAACATGATGGGAGCTGATGTCGTCTGCCTACGTCTCGGGTATCTTTAAGAAAAGTGCCTCCCTGTGACCAAAGCTAATTTTATGTGCCTGCATGTTCAACTTCTGCAGTGAATCGGCAGTGTGAGCCAAATGCTGGAAACACGTAGCACATGTCGCACTGTTTTGCATAACCACGTCTTTACGGTGCACTTAAAACAAGGCCAACTACTGCAGTCTGCCGTGCGTTCAGCGTGGCCATTATGTGGAGCATGGCCCGTTGTAGCTCGGGGGAGTTATCTGTGTGGGAGATTAGTACGCTAGACAAGGCTCTTAATACTTGCTAGCTGCATTAGATAAAATTCGCAGCGATGTTTACGCTTCGTGACATCAATACCAGTAAATAAAAGAGGGCATCAACATTTATGTCAGTTGCTTCGCAGCAAAGGAAGTGGTGGGGGTGGTGATGATGTTGCTACTAGCGGGTTTAGATTGGCAGACAAGAAAAGAAGATCTCAGTTATTTTTTTTTCATTTATGTTGCTTTAGAAGCCCAACAATACCTTTCAGCTTGTTTTGAAAATTCACTGGCGGTGAGTCAGGCACAAAATATGAAATTTCAAGTAATAATTAATCTGAATTCCTATGTTTGCCTTGTCTGCTAGCTTCATGTGAATTTATTAAAATAAACGCCCCCCATTCCTCAACGAGTGATACTGCTTCTGTGCACAAATGTGCTAAACAAAGTTTTCTGCGCCGTCCTAATAATATCAATGAAGATTATTTTATACTGCACCAGAGTCCGACGTTTGACAGTATGTATCAGTGGCAATAACAGTGCAGGTCTAAACATGGGCTGCCTGATTTCAAGGCCACCATTCTCCCAGCCATACACCAAGGAATATTTTCATAACTGAACAGTACTGGCACGCAATATGTACTATAATTCCTACAGCCAGAAACCAGATCCAATATATAACCTTTCAGAGGTGGATGTGTAGTTGTGGTGAAGAAGTGCGCAAGTGCACAACGACCAGGAAGCCGTAAAAATCTTTTGAAGTGGTGCTTTATTAGCGGAGTTAAACGCGTTTGAGTATCTAAGCGCGGCAGTCACTCCTTCCGTTCTTCCTTTCACTACCCTTCGTTGGTACCTGTCTCGACGCCGCTTTGCCCTCTTGCTGAGCACCTCTCCCAATCTTGCGCGGCATCAATCATCGATGACCTGCTGCTCCAAACACGGTCTTGTTCCGATTGCCGCAACTCCATCCCGTGTCAACTGTGTGCTTGTTGTCGAATTGTTGTTGCTCTGCAAGCCGGTGCTTATACGACTCGTGCCGGTGTGAACCCTTTTCTATGGACCACAGTACCTGATTGCATGCACGCGCATGCATACGGGCGTCACGACAAACGACAAGTGGCGTGGACAGCTTCTTGCACACTAACAGGAAGTCATAGGTGCTTGCTTGACTAATTGCAGCATATTTAAACTGAACGCGAGATTCAACTTCTTGATGTCACGTGCCACCCCGAAAGGCATGGAGGGATTGTTTCTTGAAATTTTTGGAGTAGTGGTGGCTTGTTGCGCTGCAACGTGGAGAATCACTGATCATGCTGCATTTTGCTTATGATACACGTGTTTGCTTCAAACGTTTAGACAAAAATTATAGGGGGAAGTTTAGGGGCCCTTTAAATGGACTGGAGTGGTCACAGGATTTTAAAATGAGGATTGCTTTTGTTGTTTGCTATTTATGAGAAACAATAGAGGGTGGCTGAGAAGGTGCTATAGAGGGATACAGCTTGGCTAAAGGAGCTCTGCTACACAATCGCAAAGGGTAATTTACTAGAAAAGGCCTATGTCAAACTGGGGGTTAATTTGTAAGCGTTTTATTTAGACTGGGAGGAGATAGAATGGAAGAACAAGAAGGAGAAAAAAGCCCGTAGGTAAGCTGAGAGAATTCGTAAATGCTTTCAACACATGAAAAAATGTAAAATGAATACAGCACAACATCAATACTGGCACGTGTTGTTCTTCAAAGCTTGAGATTGCAGAGTGGGATGACTTGAGCCATTCATTTGCGTCTTGAGTCTTAGATTCTAGGTGGTGTTGCAATTTGGAGGAGTCATTTTTTGTAATTTCACAGCCGGACTATGGTAAGTCAGGTGAAAGACAGGCTAATTCGATTTTTCGGGCTCAAGCGCTTCATTTCAATCGAACCATGTTGTTCGAATGCCGTTTTGTCGTCATTTTATTGACGCATTGTGGCCTCCCCCCATTCTATGCATAATCGATGGCCATTCTCATGTCTTGACCATGAGAATAGCCTTGACCAATCTAGTGTGGCTTCTTTTCATTTTTCTGTTTGATCTGTACCCTGTTATAGATAGAATGCTTACAGAATAGCCTCTCTGGTTTACTGCACATCTAACTTGAAATAAAATTTTTTACTCTTTGTTATTATTTAAAATGACTAATGCTTTCCTGCTTTAGTCATCAACGTACGCTATATATAGCATTAACAAACAAATAATTTTTTTCAATTTCCCGTTTTCTGTGCGTGAAAAAAAATGAAAAGCGCATTCATAAAGTAGGTGCTTACTAGCTGGTAATATATTCAATACTCTTTAGGAATGGATGTGCTCGTGAACACAGTAGACCTAAAATGTTTGCGTTCACGTCATCACTCTCGGAGCTTACTTTCACCTTACAATTTTATGCCGTTTGCAGCAGGGTAGTTGTGTATCGCCTCCTGAACATTTGCGAAACCACCTTTGTGCGTATACAATGGGAGCGCACTCACAATTGAAGGTAACAGATTTGCCAGAAGAACATTTTTCTACAGTTTCAAACAGTGTTGATACACTTGAGACATCTATTAACATTTCATGGCATAGAAAGGTTGATACAAGGTTTTTTCTGAAGGAGGATCACCTTATGGAATAACATATTTGCTCTTCTTGGGGTATAAAAAATATTAATAACAGGGGGAGGGTCTCAGCATTCGGGTCGCCCTTCTGAAGTTGGCCGCCCGTCCGGAAGAGCACATAAAATGCTTCAAAAGTACACAAAGTTAAGCAATACTTGTGCAAGCCACACCACCAAGTGCTACCTTATTAAACTATACTATAAAAAGTTACTATAAGCAACATGTTTGAAAACAACCGGTCCATTCGCTGGGAATGGATGACACGCAGGAGCTACGTGGCTAACATGTAATTGTTATAGCAATGTAATCAGCAAAGTAATGCTGTCAATAGCAGCGGAGGCAAGCAAGCGTAGCCGCGATGCAGCTTTGAAGCTCGTGTACAAGGCCTGTTTTTCTGCGCCTGCATTCACACGGTGCAAAAACTGTTTCATTCTGGCATGGAATGAAAGAGCGTTCTGCGATGAGCACGTATGCTGCCCCACAACTGTATAGAACGGCGAGCATACGCACCTAATTGTAAGCAGCAAATTGAGCAACAGATCTGGTTCATCACGTCAGTCACGAGGAAGTCAAAAAACATGGAGCTTAATTTCCTGCAAATGTTTTTTTACTGTCACAGTTTCCTCAGTCTGAGCAACATGGTACACAAAGATTTGTTGGTACTTCCGCCCCTATCTGCCTCCACACGTTAATATGGACACACCGTGCCTGCAGTGGCAGCAGATTCTACACAAGGTCTGTACAGTGCTGCTGGGTGTATCAAAAGCACATCAGTTTTTCAATTGTTTCTTTTTTTTAGCCTAGCAAGTGCTGTCGTCCAGCTATGATAACAAAGAATTCCTTTTTTCTCGTGCTGTTGACCTGTGGTTTGCGTTCCAAGGCTTGTTTAGGGCAGCGTGTCGGCTATCGCTTGAACACCAGTGCTAGGAAAGAGTGGCTAGTTTCGAAATGTCCCGTAAGTGCTTTCTATTCATAGAAACCAGAAAAGCTGAAGTCTCAAAGTGACGCTTTCCTCAAAAGCTGAGCTCCTGGTCAACACTTGGTTAATAAAGCAGAGCATATTTAGTGAATAAAAGCACCTTAACCATAGCTGTCTGTCAGTCGGTCAGTATAGTATCTATCTGATCCATCTATTTGTTCTAGCCTCTTAAGTTTCAGAGCTCTGTGATCGTCTCCTTATCTTGACACCTTCGGTCAGCAACTGAATTATGAGTAGACTTTGTCGAGACTGACTCATACTCATACGTGACATAATTATGTCATGTGCTTGAGTGAGTAAGGTAGAGTAATGTTTCAGCGAGGTTGAAGACGAGCAAATCTGCTTTAAGAAAGTTTTGTTGGGCCAGAATGAGCCCTAGGCGCGAATTATGTATAAGTGAGTTTGAGTGAGCTCTGATGTTTTTCTTACCGATGTTTGCAATGAACGAAAACCTCCTTGGCAGGACAGAGTAAGTTATAAAAGGGTTTCATTTAGCCGTTCAATGACATTTGATTTCTATATTATACAAGATGTTTATTTACACTACTTACAACTGCGTTAGAGAGCCAAGAATCTATGGTTGACTGTTTTCGAAAAGTCTCTTGTCACTGTCTTTTCGACCATTGTATAACTTCGCACTGACCGCTCTTGTCTCTCTCTATTGCTTGCTGCACCGTTCAGTATACCAAGGATCGGTCACACAGTTTTCCTAATAATTGGGTGCAAGGCACACTACCGGTGGCGCGAGTGCTGTAATCACTGTCACGTGCAGGGTTGGATCACGTGATCTCGCTTCACACTGGCAAAGAAAAGCTGGCAGTTGCATGTGTGCTTTTACCGTGACTTCACAGTGTCTTCATTTTCGAACAGCACTGTTTTTCTCTGGCTTCATGTGTGCGGACTTCTGCATACTACACAATCCCGAAAAACAGCATAAGTTACCTGCGTCATGTCACAGTGCACTACGTGTGCGAAAGCTTTCTCGTGGCCGCTTGTAGGGCAACCATCACCTCTCTCTTTTTGTGTTGTGGTTGTTATTTCGAGCTTATGGGCTTAACATGAGCACCAACCATTATAGCTCACATAAAAGCGGAATGTTTAGGTTTTCGCACAGCACCCACGCTCCCAAATAAAATTGAATGTGCGCACAGTCCGTTTATGTATATTTTTTTAAAATACGATGTAGGTATGTACCTCTAGGGAAAGTTGCTCTCTATACATTCAAGAATGTGCGCCGTTGGTGTCAAAAATTTCAGAGTCTAGATATAGCACGAAAGTCTAATTGTTTTCCCTTCATTTTGGCAAATTTCAACTTATTTCGGTCTATTTCGTAGCCAGTTGCTTCTGCGTGTTCGGTCAGCACGTTGGACGACACCTTTTTTTTCTCACACCATACATGTGCCGCTCCAGTTGAAGCCACTTCTCTTGCCAAGGTGACCTAAACGCAGCCTGTGCCACTCTCACCCTCCTTCCTGGCTCTCTTTCTCCATGTGTGTGTCCGATCACACGGCTTTCTATTCACCATTAGCGTAACCAGGGGTTTACAAAATAACGGTCTACCACATCTGCTTGCCTAGCTGGGACCCATTCTAATCAAGGTGTCACCCCCTCCGAGAAAAACGTTCGGGCAACACCCCTGCCATTAGCGAATGCAGCTCACAGGGATCTTTGCTTACAGATTATGTCTGTTGAATGGGCCCATAGCCACTGTCACTTCCTCTCAATGTTTTTTTGATCTACAGGCGAAACTTCGTAAGCTTTGAAAACCGAATCATCTTCTAAGAGCTCTCGCGAAATATCACACAGCATGTGAATATAGCTTAAAAAACAGGACACTCCCTATTTCACTGAAAGCTCTGACCCTCCCCCCCCCCTCTTTTTTTTCGTCTTGAAGTTGCGTCGTCCTGGCCGCGGTCCTGGTGGTAGACATCCAGGGTACTGTCGCAAGGCCAATGAGTGCACGTCATTGTTACTTTACCTAGTCGAACGCGCCTTGCAAGGGAGAGCCGAAGCGGTATGCAACCCCACGGTGAACGAAAAAACAATGTGGGAAGGTGGGGAGTGCCAGGTGTAGTTATTATATATTTCTTGGCTTGGGATTCTAATCCGTGCAGAAAATCCTGCATATGCCCCCTTTGCTATTTTAGACTGGTGCTTTGCGGAAAAGCGTATAGAGACTTGGAAGGGGCTGTTAAAGCTAGTCATGGGACACTGCGCATATTGTTCAGTTACTCATGCGTTTAATGACTTATATATGATGTTTAACGTCCCAAAGCACCATATGATTATGAAAGACGCCGTAGTCGAGAGCTCCGGAAATTTAAATCACCTGGGGTTCTTTAACGTGCACTCAAATCTGAGCACACGCGCCTACAACATTTCCACCTTCATCGTAATTGCAGACGCCGCAGCCAGGATTCGATCCCGCGACCGGTCAGCAGCCAAGTAGCTTAGCCACTAGACCGACACGGCGGGTCTTACTCATGCGTTTATGCGCAGTTCAATTCTGAGTATCAGTAAAATAACTTATGTTTAAATATGCTACTGGAGATATTTCGGAGCAGTCTATGGCAATTCTGCTACCCTAAAAAACGAAATAAATGGTGCACCCGATTTTTTTTACCACCCGTACGCTTCGGTTTCAGGATACATCGAAATTTCATGGTCGCGAACTTGGCAGATCAACATTTAAATTCGTGGAGTCTCTTCAATGATTTGACAAGTACAGCAAATGCTGATATGGACTTTATCATTGTTGGCTCAGTTGGGTGATTGAAAATACCACTTTCATTGAAATTGAAGGGCTCCTGTTAACAATTTAGGAGATGTTGAATGGTTTACCCATATTTTGTTTCTAAATGTAAGCTTTCTTTTTAAACTGCTCCAAATGCGATATATATAGTGATAAAAATTGCACAATTTCTCCCCTGTAACCAGCTCGAAAGTTATGTTTTGGTGCTCCAAAACAAATACTTTGCTGCTCGAAAAATTGCTCCAAATTGTATTTCGGCTGTTGCACCCCTGAGCTTGTTAAACAGTAGCTTTCAGTGAAGCTGTGTTCAATGACCCAAAAAGTTTCATTCTTGGACATTCTTTTCTTTTACATGCACCTACCTATCTGACCAATATAACTGTTGGTGCATGACAGAGCATTATTGTACACTACTCCTGTCCTACAAAGAATGGAGGAGCCTCGGTATTTGGGACCACATTCACCTTAATTTTTGGTTTAGCCTTTGACCCCGAACCTAACAAGTGTGCAAGTGCTGCCCAGCTTCTTCAGAGCTCTACATACCACTGCCGCATCATATCTGTACGCGACACTCTGAATTGTGTGCCATCTTGTGAACAAGTTAACAAGTGTTGTGTATTTTCATGTGCTAATAAGAACTTCTACCAATAAACAACTTGAACTTGAACGTACAGTAGCAGGGTAAAGTGGCTTTCACATTTCTCACAGACTTCCAATTTGCTGAAATGTTTGATCCATCTCGCCACCTTTTCGCACATGCCCCACCGCGGTGGTCTAGTGGCTAAGGTACTAGACTGCTGACGCGCAGGTCGTGAGGTCAAACTTCGGCTGCAGCGGCTGCATTTCCGATGACGGCGGAAGTGTTCTAGGCCTGTGTGCTCAGCTTCGGGCGCACGTTGAAGAACCCCAGGTGGTCAAAATTTCCGGAGCCCTCTACAATGTCGTCTCTTATAATCATATGGTGGTTTCGGGACGTTAAACCCCACATATAAATCAATAAATTGATCAATCAACCTTTTCGCACGATCTAGCGACCACATAATCCGGAACGCCTGCTCTTAGGAACCTCTTGATCTGAGCATGAACACTGCTCAATACCTTGTGCAAACATGACTTGCACGCAGCCTCCTGCACCAAAGATGCAGCCAATTCATCTTTGATCACATTGGAATAAGCTGGTGTGTAAGGCAGAAGAGGATTTTGCAACCTGAACCTGTATTGCCTACACACATATACTGGGCAGGGGTGAGTTAGCTCCGCATATTGGGCATTATTGATGCACTTCCGTTTTGTTTTTTGCGCCAAGGTGCTCTAAAACCATAAATATCAAGAAAATTGCATCGAACTGCTCCTAAACACTCTAGAAAGCTAGAATTTTATTGCCAACCTCAGCTTCAGTGGAAAAAAGAGCACGAGTTTCACTAATAGGACGCACCCATTTGTGTTTCTTTCGTTCACTTTGCACCTTTCTGGTTACGAAAGCTCACATACTACCACCCCATTCTTTAAACTTTAGCAAATATGTGTGAGCCCACAAAAATGTGCTGCCGTGAATCGAACGCGCTGCTTCTACTACCTGGGCTGTGTGTTCGTGTGCCACTGTCGGCTAGCGAAAACCACCTAGTTGGGTGGCAAGCATAACGGGGTTGACTCACCGGTTCTCTGTTGTGCGCAGCGCGTTCCTCCGGTCACTGTGGCTTTCATGTCGACGCTGCTGCATGCAGTCACCTACGAGTACGCGCGAGTAACTGTTAACGTGGAGTCGATTCCAGGCATACGACGCGTCTCCTGGATGCTCAGGCGCGTGCACATGGGTTTTCGAAATGGGTTCCATGAGCGACATAGCGTGTGATGCCCATGGCTGGTTTACACCCATTAGCTACTAATCTATTTTGACAAGTGAGTTCTCATTGCAATTTCCATTTAAACAAGCCATCGCAAGCGAAGTCCACACACCTGTGTCGGCAGGTTGAGAGAAACACTTGGTTACATGCGAAGCCGTGGTGACAAAATGAGTGTTTAGACCGCCGTGAGCAATATTATTGGGAACCTCAGCACTTTATTTGGAACTCATTACGCATCGGCAATCACTTGGCGCAGTTTTCATGATAGGCGATTTGACAGTGCTCTGTTATTATTAAGACTACCAAGACAAGGGACTGCTTCGAAAAAATATGATTTATTAGAAGAAGTGAAGTCGCACGCGCTCGCTCCAGGCAGCAGTTTTCTTTCTACTTCTTCTGGCACTTCATTAGGATGATAATTTATGGGCTCCCGCCCGCCCAAGTTGAAATAAGATAAGCTCCCACGGCCTATTTGAAACAACCCTTCATAGGGTATATGTGGTTCACCGATCTTCTTAAAAGTTCTTTTTTGCCTGTGCGAAGAAGACAAGCTCTTAGTATTTCGTCTCACCCAGGGCAGAGTTTTTCAATCCGGCACTATTTCCAAAATGTTCTTGGAGCCTTGTTCTCAACCAACACGATGTCACCCTGTGAGAGTGGTTTTGCTTGCCACGTCTTGGCTTTGACCGTAGCACTTATTTCCTTGATGTATTCTCAATGCTATCTTTTCCACAAAGCACTCCCTAGTTGTACAGTCTTGTGTGTCCGTCTTGAAGCTGTCACCGTCCGCCTATGATGTCTGCCGGTGTTAGTGGCATTGGCTCGTCAGGTTCTCCATATACGCAAGTCGATGGTTGATTGTTGAGTGTTCCTTCAACTTTTGCTACAATAGTGCGTAGCTCCTCTACCGAAGCTGTGCTTTTCAATATCATTTTTTGCATCGACCTCTTCAAGCTTTTTATGAGGCGCTCGTAAAATCCTCCCCACCATGGCGCGCACTCGGACATCATTTTCCACTGAATTTGTTGGCCACTGCAGTAATTCTTCAAGACCGCGTTTTTTATTGTTTCGAGCATTTTGTTCATTTCCTTTCCAGCTTTTATAAATGTTTTGGCGTTGTCCGAGTAAGCTACTGCTGGCATTCCCCGTCGAGCTGTAAATCGTCGGAATGCTTGTAGAAAGCCTGACGGTGACAAACCGTTGGTAACCTCCAAGTGTACTCCACTCGTTACCACGCAGGTGAATATCAGTAAATATTGCTTCGCTATCTGGTACTTGTCCTTTGTGTAAAGAGGTCCTGTGAAGTCAATTCCTGTAACTTTGAATGCCTCTTCTTCGATGACTCTCTCTGCCAGGAGTGAAGGTATGTTTTTAGTCACCGGTCTGGAGTTATGCCTCTTGCAGACGACAAATCTGTTCAGAACTCTTTTGACTGCTTGTTTACCCTGCAATATCCAGAACTTAGTTTGAAGTTGCGCTAGCGTAACTTGAACTCCTCCACGTAATACTATTTAATGCACGTGACGTATTAACAGTTGCGTAAAATGCCAGTTTCTTGGAATCACTGTAACGTGCTTGTTGAATTCTTGGCTGCACTGCAATGGTCCCTTCAGTCTGATGATTCTATTGTCATCAAGGTAGACTTTGGTTTCATTATTTCAAGTCATTGAGTGTTTCAAAAGGCATCACCGTTTGTTTGTCTCAGTGATATTCCGGTCTGTCTTATCTGTAGAGACAAATAAGGGCTCTAAGAATGACGAAGACGACGTTTGTTGTGGCGGAGGCTCGTGCTTCTGCAGCTCATCGAATAGATACAAGCAGACACGTGGCGTACCACAGGGGTCTGTCCTGTCGCCAGTTTTATTTAACCTTTTCTTAAGCTCCATTCCATCAACTAAGGATATTCAGTTATATGTGTACGCCGACGATATTGCTTTCTTCGCAAGTAATGCCGACCTTCAATCATTATACCAGAGTCTACAAAATTATCTCAATATGATAGAAAGATGGCTTAAAAATATTCATATGACCCTGAACGTAAAGAAAAGTGTGCTTCTTGCATTATCTTTTCAGCAGCTTATCAACATCTCGTTAATGTACAGTAATGAGCTCATTCCGCAGGCGAATTCCCTTAAATATTTCGGCATCATATATAATGACACATTAAAATGGAGAAGTCACATTGATAATGTGTACTCCAAGGCAACACGGGCCATGGGGTGGCTACGGAAGCTTGCAAACCGTACAGCGGGTTTAAGAAGAGATGTGCTAATAATGAAATATAAACATTGTGTGCGGCCTATCATGGAATTCGGATGTGTATCATTTTCTGGCAGCGCCGCTTATAAAATGAGACCCCTAATACTGCTGGAAAGAGAAGCGTTGCGTTTGTGTCTGGGTCTACCAAAGTTTGTTGCAAATAACGTGTTGTAAATGGAAGCTCGCCTACCTTCTCTGCTAAATAGGTTTAAAATTCGTACTGTGCAAGCATTCTTAAAGATATACAGTTCACACCAAAGACTCTCGTTTTGCGCTTTCATTCAAGAACCGACTTTATTTTTCGAGACCCATTGGTCGCGACTACACACCCCGCAAATAGCATTTGCACAAGCGCTACTAAAGCAACTGAATGTAAAAATTATACATATTGGTCCAATACACAACCTAAAGTCAATGCTTAGCATACAATTCGATGATATAATTCCTCATAACGCGAAATAATTGGCATATAGGTATTTAAACGACCAGTTAGCAGATTATCTAGCTCACCTAGAGATAAGCAATATCATAGCGACTGATGCATCTGTGTCAAAAGAAAAGGCTGGGGTTCACATCTTCTCTCCTTCTTTGAACTGGTCCTTTTCGATTCGACTCCCAGATTATACCCCGGTATTCATTGCAGAAATATTGGCCATTGTTCTTGCCCTACGCAAATTACCCTCAAGCGAATCATTAGCAGTTATAAAACAGATTCGTTATCAATTTGTAATGCACTCTCTTTGGCAGTAAATTCAGAGCTGATGAATACGTTTCGGCATTTAGTACCGCAAAACGTAAAAAAACTGCATTTGCTATGGGTACCAGGCCACCGCCGATAATATTTGAACGAAATGGCGGACTCTTTAGCAGAAGGATCGCTGGGTGGGCCCACCATCCCAGTTTTGCCAGATACGGCTTACGTAACCGCGCTAAGGTTCCGAAATGCTTGCCGGCAATGGGGAAAAGGTAATTTGGACAAATTCAAAGATTTCGAGCATTTGAGATATTGCTGGAATAAACAGTGGTATGTATCTCGCCAGTTAGAGGTCACTTATACCAGATTGCGCTGTGCAGTTCCACAACTAAATTATTACCTTAATAAAGCTCGGCTCAAGGCGTCACCGCTATGCATTTGGTGCAACGAAATTGAAACAATTGAACATTTCTTTTTATTCTGTCATCGTTATTCTTATCAGAGAAAAAGATTTTTAGTAGCCCCATTACAAAAGCTAGGAATACAAGTAAATCTACCAGTAATTTTATTACTTGGCGGACCTTCATTTGGTTACTGCCCCAGGGATGTATGCTCCGCTGTGTTTGATTACATCAACTCAACTAAAAGATTACCATGCCAGTGAGCCACTACCTTTCAGATCTTTAGTTTATAATTCGTAGTTATGTCTTTCAAAAACAATAGATGGTTTGACCGCTTGCTCAGCAAACATTTTTGCTTTTTGGTAGTATTATTTTAAGCTACTTTTTCAAATTGGCTTCATATTCAGTTTAGTTTCATTTAAGTATCTTGCCGCCCGGTTCTTGGCTCATCCCTCTTTGTGGGTAAGCGCCATTCATCAGAGGTCATCAGCATCAGCTACTGCTGAAACCGCTGGTTGCTGTCTCGGTGCTGTTAGGCCAAATAAACGGCTGTTCTACCCCGGCGTGCGATTAAATCGCTCGCCTATCCCGTTGGTTTGAGGGTGGTATGTGGTCGTTGTTCGGTGCACGATATTGCATTCGCGTAGGAAAGCTTCTACAGCTTCTGACAAGAAAGAACGCCCACGGTCACTGAGAACTTCGCGGGGTGCACCATGCCGAAGCACGAGGTTGTGCATAATGAACAGGCCGACTTCACGCGCAGTGGCCTTGGGAAACGCCAAAGTTTCGGCGTAGCGCGTAAGGTGGTCCACGGCGACGATGACCCAGCGGTTTTCATTTGGTGTGTATGGTAGGAGACCGTAAAAGTCAATTGCGATGCGGCTGAAAGGCCGAGAAGGATAAGGCAGTGGCTGGAGTGGCCCTGTAGATTTGCGAGGGAAGCTTTTCCAGCGTTGGCACAAGAAACATGAACGGACGTACTGCCTAACAAAGCGGTACATTCCGCGCCAGTAATATCGAATTCCTAGGCGAGCATACGTCTTCACTACACCTGCGTGGGCGCATTGCGGATTCGCGTGGAAGGAGGCACAGGCGTCAGAACGTAGGTGGCGAGGTATCACCAGCAACCATTTTCGGCCATCAGATAGGTAGTTTTGCCGGTACAGAAGACCGTCACGGATGGTAAAATGGCAAGCAGTTCGTCGAAGTAAACGGTTGTCGGTACATGGAGACGTCTGAAACAGGTACTCTAAGAGAGACGCTATCCATGGATCCTGGCGTTGCTCAGCAGACATGTCGGCCTGTTCAAGTGAAGAACATTCGCAGCTGGAAACAGACGCTGAAACATAATCGTGGGGAAGTGGCGAGCGAGAAAGAGCGTCGGCGTCTGAATGCTTGCGGTCTGACCGATAAATTACACGAATATCGTAATCTTGGAGACGTAGTGCCCAGCGAGCTAGGCAACCAGATTGGTCTTTTAATGACGACAACCCACAAAATGTGTGGTGATCAGTCACGACGTGAATTTGGCGGCCATATAAGTAAGGTCGGAATTTTGTGATTGCCCAAACAATGGCAAGGCATTCTTTCTCGGTGACTAAATAGTTCTTTTCCGCTTTAGTGAAGGTGCGACTAGCGTAAGACACAACATACTCATCGAAGCCAGATTTACGCTGAGCAAGATTAGCGCCAAGGCCAACTCCACTAGCGTGCGTATGAATTTCGGTTGGAGCGTCTGGATCAAAACGGCGTAAGATAGGTGGTGATGTTAGAAGATGGCGTAAAGACCCGAATGCTTCGTCGCATGTTGGGGACCACGCCGAGAGGTCTTGCTTGTCGGCAAGTAGCTGCGTCAGGGGTGCGATTATGGCGGCAAAATTGCGCACAAAACTGCGAAAATATTAGCAGAGCCCGACGAAGCTGCGGAGTTCTTTTAGTGTAGCCGGCCTGGGAAAGTCGGCGACAGCGCGAAGCTTGGCTGGATCAGGACGGACACCAAGCTTGCTAACAACGTGCCCTAAGATGGTAAGCTGGCGGGCAGCAAAGTGGCATTTCTTCAATTCAGCTGCAGTCCAGCGTTCGAAAGACGTCAGGACGCTTGCTAGACGGCTGAGGTGAGAGTTGAAGTCCTTCGAAAAAACTACAACGTCATCCAAATAGCACAGCCATGTGTTTCATTTAAAGCCTCTAAGTATGTTGTCCATGAGACGCTCGAAGGTGGCAGCCGCATTACAGAGGCCGAATGGCATGACGTTAAACTCGTAAAAACCGTCAGGTGTTACAAACGCAGTCTTAGAGCGTTCGGCTTCATTCATAGGGACCTGCCAATAGCCGAATCGAAGATCTAAAAAAAAGAACTCTGCTCCTTGCAGGCTATTGAGGGCGTCATCGATTCTGGGCAGCGGATAAACATCTTTTCTGGTGATCTTGTTAAGACGCCTGTAGTCAACGCAAAATCTGATGCCGCCGTCCTTTTTTTTCACCAGTACAACCGGAGAGGCACAAGGGCTGTTTGAAGGTTTTATTACACCACGTCGAAGCATATCGTTCACCTGATCTACAATGGCACGGCGTTCAGCGTGAGAAACTCGATATAGGCGCTGGCACAAAGGTGCATGGCTACCGGCGTTGATTTTGTGAACGATGGCAGACGTGCGACCCAAAGAAGGTTGGCTATGGTCAAATGACATCTTGAAGCGATCGAGTAAAGACAGTAGTTGGGTGCGATGAGCAACGGGAAGTTTAGGGTCAATGGATGGAGAAAAAACCTCCGCAGATGAAGGGGGGGGGGTTATCAGAGGTAATGGTGTTTAAGTGAGATGATGACAAGTCCTCAGGTAGATGACTGGATGATACAGAATTGATTTCCTCAAGGTGACCGGGGAGTTCGCCATGGAATAATATGACCGGGGACGGAAGCGAGTTCGTTATATAAATGGAGCCACGTGAGTTTTCTACGGTGACAACTGCAAACGGGAGAAGGAAGCTTTTGCGAGAGCCGAAGGTGTCGAAGGGGATAAAGAGGGCGGTGACAGAAGGTGCGTCGTCGCAGAAGAGTGGCACATGAACACAGGATAAAGGAGGGATGTGAATGTCTGCGGCTACGGTTACTCGGGAAGATAGCGGCTTGAAAGAAGGTCCTTCAGACGTCGGCGATTCACATAGGGGCAGTTCACACATCGTCGACAACTCTAAATCGGCACGCGCACCGTGAACGACGGCTTGATGAGCGCAGAGGAAGTTCCAACCTAAAATGATATCATGTGAACATGGGGAAAACACAACGAATTCGACTACATACAAAATATTTTGGATGACCAGTCGAGCTGTGCACGCCGCAGAAGGTTGGATGTGATGCGCAGTGGCCGTTCGGAGAGAGACATCGGAAAGCGGCAGCGTAAGCTTATTCTTACATATTCAACAGCATTCTAGCAGTATCATTCTAGCAGTATTCTTACATATCCAACAGTTCTCTGCATTTGTTACCTCTTTTTTGTAAACGGCTTTTTGTGGTTTTTCTTTTTTGTGTTGTCTATGAATATGAACAACCATGCTGTCAATCTTACAAGCCATTCGTTTGCTGAATACCATTCGATTTCTAAGATTGGAACTCGTCACCATTGAATAAAAAGGCGTCGACACATGCGTGCCGGCCCTTGGCTACTTGAGCTTTCGGTCAGCAGAAGTGTAATTTATTTTTATTTCTTTCCTTTTTTTGAAATAAAACCTGCCTCTCTATGTTCTGCGATCTGTTTGCATGGACACGGATAATTTTCACGTGCGCTGCGCGAGCAATTTACACGAGTCACGGACTGGCACGGGAAGCAATCGCAAGTCATTATGTTATTGGGAGTTCTACATCTACAGTGATGACCTATATATATTCAATCGCTTATCACTTAGTACCATATGAACGCCTTTTACGAGATAGTCGATGCGGGGAGGTTTCTTGGCTCTCCCATTGCACTCTTGGAGGTTGTCCTGCATGAGGTGGCCGTGAACGGCAGTGCAGCATGCTTTTGTTGTCTGTTGACAGCTCTTGACGCTATCATGTCAGGCTTTTCTTTCAGCGAACAACAAGTGTTACGTCACTAAGATTCTTGTGCAATCACAATTTTTTTAATTCTTCTTAGTTGTGATGCATGTTTAAGCTTTCCGCGGAACCAAGCTTTCGGCAAAACCTTTTCAAAATATTATTTCACGTTTTACGAACACTATAGTCACGTTGTATGTAAAAAAGCTGGTGCAGTTCATACCCAGTGATAATCTGTCTAAAAACTTCCCTCAAAATCTGTTTAGTGTAATGTGTACTATAACCCATATAAAATATGCACTGGTGCCCCCACTCTGCTAAACATTGCCATTTTAAGCTCCCAGGAAAACCTATTGAAGGCAGCTAACTTCCCCAAAGTTGAAATTTTGCTGCTCCAAAAACGGCTCCCTAATTATTTTCAGCTGCCTGACCCCTGTTTAAGCAAAACGTTTGTCTCAGGTCTATAAACTGAAGGTTTCATTCCTGTGGCAGTTCTGCAGTAAATTTCAGTACGCTTCCATTCTATTTAAAGGGACACTAAAGAGGAAAACTATTTTTTGCATAACACTAACTCTAATTTAACAATCGCAAAAACACCTCTCCGACCGCGACATGCCCCGCTGCGGTTTTCAAGTGGCTAAGGTAATCGACTGCTGACCCGCAGGTTGCGGGATCAAATCTCGGCTGCGGCGCTTCGTTTTCTATGGAAGCGGAAATGTTGTAGGCCCGTGTGCTCAGATTTGGGTGCACTTTAGAGAACCCCAGGTGGTTTAAATTTCCGGAACCCTCCACTACGGCATCTCTCATAATCATATGACGGTTTTGGGACGTTAAACCCCACAAATCAATCAATCAATCAACCTTACCACGGCATAATGCTTGGCAACCGAGAAACATGCAAGAAGAAAGTGTGGGTGGACATTCCACTGAGAATCCCCTGCCAAACACTGTGACGTACGAAATATTGAAGGCGTGTACTGGGTTTTACATAGCTTCTGCTCTATAAAAATAAAGTAAATTGTCTTCAGTGGGTGCCCTAGACCTAGCTTACAAAAGTTTGGAAAATTTTTTTGAGCCAATGTCGTGAAAATGCATAAAGGTCATTTTGAAATTCGCTGCGTGATGCGGAAATGCAGGGGTGCAACAGCTGCACTGATTGCGCTAATTTGAGAAAACATTCTCGATTGTGCGCCAAGCTATGTCAAAACCATAAAATTTTCTGAAATTGCGCCATGCTACACCGAAATGCCCGACCAGCCTCAAATTTTCTCAATCGCTTTAATTTGAGTGAGAAATTAAGACAACTTAAGCCACCTGTAGTTTCTGTCATCAATCTATGCGGGCAGACCCTAACCGTTAAACCGCAGTGTGAGATAGCTGCTCATTAGGCCAAGACGCTCGTGAAACGCGATCAATCAGATGAAGTAACAACGCCGCACGCCTGTCGGTCTGCTGACCACAGCAGATATTTACCAGCGGGACGACGCAATTGCAACACAAAAATGTGTTGCCATAGCCAGCAACACTTCGTGGGAAATATGAATTTCCTAGTCAGCAAGAGCGTCCATGGCATGTTAGGAACCATTAGAAATTAACCTGCAAGCGTGCAAACTCTCAGCACGTCGAGCTTGTATGCTTTCAGCTTTAGTTCATGCCGTGACCGCGGCATGAACTGTCACTCCTACTTCTAAATACACATATAAACCCAAAAAAGTGGATGAAGGGAAGGCCGCTGTGGTAGCTCAGTGGTTAGAGCATCGACCGCGTTATTCGAAGATCGTAGGTTCGACTCCTGTCCATGGCTGGTTATATTTTCATCCACTTTTCTTTCTTGTTATTTACATTCCATTGGTTTTATTAACTTCCCCTGTACATTCCTTGGCATTACTGTCTGTTAGATCTCATTATTATTTTGTTAAAACACAGAAAAACTAGCTTTAGGTATACACTTTTTTCCCTTATTTCATTGAACGAGGGTCTCGTAATGACAGACAGTGTGTTTAGGGTTGTATAAGAGGGACAATTAATCAGCTGCTCGCTCATAATAAGTTCACGGGCTACGTGATGCCAAACATGCGCATAAGAGTGTTTTCACACTCGTCGTTTGGCTCATAGATAGCGCTCACTGTCACTCCTACTTCTAAATTCACATATAAACCCAAAAAAGTGGATGAAGGGGAGGCCGCTGTGGTAGCTCAGTGGTTAGAGCATCGAACGCGTTATTCGAAGGTCGTAGGTTCGATTCCTGCCCACGGCTGGTTATTTTGTCATCCCGTTTTCTTTCTTCCTATTTAAATTCCATTAGTTTTCATAACTTCCCCTGTACATTCTTTGGCATTACTGTCTGTTAGATCTCATTATTATTGTGTTAAAACACAGAACAACGAGCCCTTAGGTATACACTTCTTTCCCTTATATATATATATATATATATATATATATATATATATATATATATATATATATATATATTATATAATATATATATATAATTACCATCTAAGCCTTTTTTTCTCAAGCTGCTTCAAATTCCTTCTTTCGTTGTAAAAAAATGAATGTTTTTTTTTATCACAACCTGCTCCAGTTTTGGTTTTTAGGGCTCCAACAGTAACACTTTGCTGCTCCAAAAATCGCTCCAAATTCTATTTCGGCTGTTGCAACCCTGGCAGATGTTTCAGCAAGAAATTTAACATGAAAATTTCAAGCTCGATTTTTATCCTATAATTAGGAACTTATGACAATGAAACTCTTAGCATTAGAGTTCACAGATCGCAGTTCATCAATCTAAATCAAGTCATTGTTTCTCATTATTTTCCCGAGTATATCTACCTGTGGCTGGTCTGGGGGCGCGCGCTAGCTTTCTTTACGCCCAGTGTACAGGAAGGAGGCTGTGCTGGTACCTGTTACCGCAATCTCGCTCCAAACTGACTCGCCTCCGTCCATTGCAATGAAAGGCTAGGGCCCTCAAATAACGCTGAGGTTCATTCTACTGTTGCAATTCCTGGTAGGAACGATATAGAAACATGGTAGGAAGCATATATGAGAACACTTTCTTGTACTTCAAAAAATGACTAAATTGATAAATATTCCATTCTGCACGCATGTACCATTGTGCGTCGCGTTCAGAAGGCTCAGCCACATGATCCGTCACCAACTGGCAGATGAAATGACAGACAACGTGATATTTTTTTGAGATAAATAGTTTTGCGAACGTTTACTTCGAATCCGCAGGCCAGCAGTCAGTTTGCATGAAAATGATAAATTTTGCAGATTTTTGTTCAAGGTGTCACATTTAGTGCTTATTGAAAGAAGCACTTCAAAAAGGTGAAAGTCAAAACTAATTAGGAATAGCTACTATTTTTCACAAGTAGGCGCGAATATCAATCGCAATAGCAGGAGTAATAGCAATAGTAATAAAAATGTCAATAAGTATGATAGTTCTTCGAAATTAAAGCGCAAAGGTTAGAAACATGAAATAGCATGTACTGATACAGTTTTAGAAAGTCGTTGTAGTACAGAAAAAAAAAACAGCCCAAGCCGAAGCACTCAACGCTGATTCCTTGCAACAATACAAAATCCCAAGCCAACCCAAGCTCAGATGCAACCTCCAGGGCCGATGAAAAGATCTTGAACATTTTCATGTGCAATAAAGCTCGCCATGCAGAGACACAGGGGGATAATAAAATTTTAGAGAATCAGAAAATGTTCGCATTAGTACTAATATATTTTCATTGCGCTTGAAGAAAAAAAAAGCACTGTTGGCAAAACTCTGTCGTGACGCCCTCAGCTGAAGCAGCGACATTGTTTACAACAATAATTGCTTTTGTGTGGGCTTGTAAACAAAGCCAGGCGGCATGCAATTCTGATCCGTAACCATCTTTAGCAATGAACTAGAAGAATACGGAGAAGTTTTGAGAAACAATTAGCGCAAATCTGTCTTCGTGACTCTTGTCCACACTTTCCGGACAGTCCTGTAGCAATGAATCTTCAATGTATGGCTCAAGAATCAACTGCAGATTGTCAAGAATTTTCATTTGAGGAAGTTATTTCACTGATATGTTTATGGAGGACGCCATAGTGGAAGGCTTTGGGAATTTTCACCAGTGGAGTTCTTTAACGTGCACCTCAATGATAAATCCAACCACACGAGCCTCAAGCATTTTCTAGTTTAGCGAATAAAATGTGTTTGAGCCTTGAAAAAAAAGATCTTTGTGCCGTTGCGTGTGCGTATTCATTACCCAATGCATGAGTGCCAAAAAATGCAGGATGTGCCCACACACACCTTTACTGCTATTACTGCTTCCTACAAATGGAAAGTAATTGGCACAAGAAAGTGGCCGGCAACAGTTGGTTTACAATGCAATGCGTATGCAGACAAGGCGTTTATATGAGTTAGTTCTCTACACCCTCACGCGGAGTGCGCTGTCGTTGTACAGAAACAACTTCATCGTACTCGCGGTAGCTGCTTAGGTCATAAAGAGAGGGAGCGAGTGAGCACCCATAGATTGGCTGTGATTTACCATCTATTCGTTAATACTGTTCCTTTCACAGCTTATCAGGCAATCGTGATTGTACCGAAATACGTATTGCCAACCTATCTAACCTAACTATCCCGATTAATCTTGTTGGCATCACTTAAAGAGTACTGAGACGAATTTTAAATATATAGAGATTGTTGTTCTATACAAGACGATTGGTATGAAGAAGAGAGTTCTGTGTTGGCTGGAAAAGCATCGCATATATTTATTACCTCTACCTTTAGGAAACACTTTCAGTTTCGATATCAACTGGGCGGCTTCTCCGAGACATGAGAAGGCAGTGTGACGTTGCAGAAACTTGGCAATTTGCTACGTACTAATGGCAGATAAGCGATCTGCTCGTGGTAGATATAAACGATGACGGCATTGTCTCTGTTGACCACGACAGTGATTTCAGTGATTTAGGCTGCATGAAATCTTCGTTTGCTAACTCGGAGGAACCTTGTTCACACGTCACAATAATGTCCACTGCATTGATTGCCAATACTCCGAAACGAAAACTTTAAAGTAAAAAAAATGCCTCATGCATGCTTACTGACTCTTGTGTGGTAAGTGGTAATGCTAACTGCTTACCGAGGAAACCAAAAATGTCTGTTTTGCGATTTCTCAAAATTGTCTCGGTACACCTTTAAGAGACAATAAAGCAGAAAATATTTTTTCAAATATTAGTCAAGTGCTATTTCTCAATCCAGGAAATACCACTTGTACCGTGACACGATGCTTGGTAAGTGTGAAAACGCGCGAAAAAAAATTGTCGGTGGAGATGCTGCTAGATCTTCTCGTACGAAACCCCGTGACATCATGAATATTAAACGCGTGTACTGGGTCTTACGCAGCAATCAATTCATAAAAGTTAATTGCGGAGCCATCTGCTGATGTGATGGACCAGAGGTACTAAGTTTCGCAAATATTCATCAAGCAAATGTTGCGAAAATGCAATAAATTCTAAAGTTTTAACATCACAGACTATAAAAATAAAATTGAACCTTAATTTTCTCTGCTGATAGTGAACTTGTGGCATGAGCGGTCAAGGTGTGCAGCGTGTCAGTCTAAACTGAGACATTGGTTCTTTTTAGTGTACGTTTAAGAATTATTGCCAACTGATGATGCAACACGAGTTACTGCGAATTTTATCATGAAGCAATGTTTGATTTTAAATGCCCAGGAAAGTAGGTTTCAAGTGAAACTTCAGAGGTTTTGTGAAGCTGTTCACTGACATTTTAGTCCAATCACTTCATCGAGCTTGGCCTCATCGTTGACCTGTGTCCTAGCGACTTGACAGTGGTCATGAGTTCGCTTAGGCACATGGCGTAGCGTTGTTATTATCCTTTTCTAATGCCCAATTCAGGAGCTATCATGATAATTCTGCTACAGAATGATCCGAAGTCATGCAATGAATTCAGCATAAATGTCCAAGCCCTGTACTACCGTGAAATAGAGTTACCTTGTGACAGATTTTGCACGTTTTCTTTCCCTTGATGGAGAATCGTCACTATAAAGGGAAATGAATAATGACACAACGCATATAAAACATTCCCTCGCACGTTAGAATGTTCTACTGATCCGTATTGTTAATGCAAATGGCTCTATTGAGGTTAAAATCTTTCACAATATAGTGCATCGTATGCAGCAGCTTTGTTGAAATGTGGTTTTTGGCTGAATATGATTGAGAAAAAAAGGCTAGCAGAAAGCTACACAGTCAGAAATTCATTTTAAGGTATGTACAACTGGTTTCTGCTCTAGCAACCTCCCAATTGTATGAAAATAATTCGTACACGTACCTGCTCAATCATGATCTTTTACCTCAAAGATACCTTGTTCGCCTACTGGCCTAGTGAATTCGATTGAGGAGAGAATGTTTTCTTTTGAGTACGAAATCGCATCTTCGCAGTCCGAACATCCCCATTTCCTTTCGGCCCTTCTCACAGTGCTGATGACGTGCCTAGCAGGTTTGTCTGCTGTCGCTCTTTCCAGGTAAAGTTCTCTGTCAAAATTTACTTTGTCAAAGTTTTCCTTCCTGAAGGTATTTTCTCCGGAACCCGCATCATTGAATCTGAAACGTTGCTAGTATAGGGAAGCAGCGCTGGAGTTGCCAAGGCCAACCTGGCGGTTAGAGCGCGCACTTCTCAGCTGCTCCCGCAGACAAAATTGGCGGCTTGTAGAAGTGGTGTGTGCGCACATCCCCGTAACAAAACCAAAGGGTGCCGGCAGTGCTGCTGCATATTTAAGTGCAACAATACTTATAAAGCGGGGCGTATAGAGGAAAGTAAGCACGTAGGAAGAGTAGGCAGCGTTGCATCCAAGCGGTCAGCTGAGAAACATTCTGCTCTCGCTCTTTTTCGTAGTGCTGTCGGGATCGTTTCTAAACTGAATGGCACGTGTCAGCTATATTTATTTGATAATGGGGACAGCCACCAGGGGAAACCAAGGCCAAACAGTATAGTTTAAACGGAGTTTTTCCGGAACTAAAACAAGCGTTTTATGTAACATACGCTTTTTTTTCTGGTCCGTTGATCGTTTAGTAGTAAATTTCAAGACTATTAAAGTTTCTATACGTCTATCCATTTGATCATCACCACCAAACTCGATCGGATGCTGCCACATGAAATAAATGATACGATAGGTAGGCAGTCTTTTTTTTTTTTGTAAAGAGTTGCGTGTAAAGGAAAGCTGCCTTGTCCACAACACTTGTGCGGGGCCACGTTCATATGCCTCAAAGCTGTTATAGAACATACTTTTGTGGTTAACACTCGATGCCGAAGTGCCACTGTTTAACTTAATTTGTGCGAAAGACAGGATTCTTGTTACTGACAAAGCAGCAGACTACTCTAAGCTTAGCTTCATGAAGCCAGCCGATGCGGTAAGCGTTTTTCTGTTTGGCTGCCGTAGCTAAGTAACATAGGAATTTATGCGTTGCTGGAGAAATATCACGACTTCGATGTTTTTTTGTTGTTTAGTTCACCTAACACACAGTTTCAGTTTTTTCCGCTTGCCTGTGTTGGCCTAAATGAACATGTCTATTCGACAATAAAGCTTTAATGTGCCAAGAAGAACTCATTCTCAGCTACGCTGTAGTGTGCGTATCAAGATTGTGACTGCTTGGGTTTCTCCAACGCGCACATATCTGTTGGTTTACGCGTGTTGTTTTTATATATCATCCCCATCCAAATGCAGCCATTGTGGTCGGAGATACATCCCGCGGTATCAAGCATAGAAGCACGACACTACCCGTGCTATGATGTCTTGGTGGTTTGCTTGATCAACGTCAACGTACATACATACTGCAGACAGAGCGTACATATGGCGCCAGAAAAAAGAACAGTGATGACGCATCTACTACTTCCTCGTTTTTTTGCCACAGAATCGCGCAATGTGGTATCGTCGCCACACGGACATATGAGCCGGTACTACCTAAGCACATATTCTAACCAGAAAATGATTTCGAGGGCGTCGCCATCACTGCACAAAACTGTCTCTTTGATGCCACATGCATAGATGCATTCCGCTTTGCAGAACTTCTCTCCATTTTCAAGTGACATTTTTGTGAGAGTAGCCTCCAGACAAAGTCTTTTTTTAAAACCATAATGCAGTACTACTGGCGTAACGGGATATAGACCTGTTCGTTCTCAAATGAAGCACGGCAGTGGCACACGTGCCTGCTCTCCTTGAAGCCAGTCGTCTGGGCGCAAGCACCTGAGTTGTGTGGCGACTATCTGCCAAGTGATGTTTTATGGAGAGCCACCTATCCAGTCCTCGTCTATGCAAAACCAAAAAAGCACATGAAATCCCGGAGGTCTGTTTATTGCGAAAAGAACAACCTAGAGTACCACATGAACACATTTTCCATAGCATTTGTAGATACTATTTTCAAGTTAATACAGGAGCCTTGCAATATTCTACGAGTGTCAGAGCAGGAATTGGGTTTGCATACATTCTTTCATCTTGTGTTGTCCATCTGGTGGTCAGTCATCTGACCACCAGATGTAGATTAGTAGCCATTAGTAGCCATTAGTAGGCGTGTAACCATTAGTAGACGTGATTAGTAGACATCAGCCATTAGTAGACGTGTGCCCAAAAATAATCCAGAGGGAAAAGTTTGTGTGGTCGTTTCTCTTATTGTCCTGTTATAACTTGAAACAGCCGTAGGTCATAGCTGCAGATTAGTTAACTTGGCTTGCGACCCTGTAAGTCATGTTTAAAAATTATAAAAGACATTTTGTTTATATGTATATTAGTCAAACAAGCTTGTTTCAATTAACATTCATTGCAATCTATTTCGAAATATTTTGTTAGATGGCAGATTTTCTTTGCGCAAATACTGTTGAAATATTTGTTCTTTTTCCCATAATGGTCATATGGCATTTTATCAGAATACTACAACATAACGTCTGCTTTCATTGTTTTTTATTGTTTTAGCTTGCATATATTTTGTACTGCAGTGCTTAGAACTTATTTTGAGGCGTTTATTTCTATTCGGGTATGCAGTTATCTGAAAAAGCTCAACGTTTCATCATGTCATGACTGTCGAAGTTTGTTGGCCTCAATGTAGGTTCGGAAAGGCACTTTACAGATGTGTTCCTAGTTTTGCAGCCCAATCGGTGCCGCCCCTCACAGCAGGGATCTCCGACAGCCTGTGACGGTTGGTTTTCTGCCCATTCGCTGCTTTCAGGACTCTGTGCAGCCCACCATCAATGCCACATCTCCTGTAGCAGCCTCTAAATCATCACCCCACCTGTGCTGCCCTGGCCAGCCCTAAGCCCATAGAACCTTGCTGAGCTCCCCTCCTAGATTGGGATGTATTACTGAACAGCAGTAATTTGAAAAACTGAACCTAAAAATAAATGGTTTGACTTGTCATATTTAGAAATAATGTTATAAAAATTGTGTTCCTGCATTCTTAATAATAGATTGCTTGTGTGCGGGATATTTGTACCAAGCAGTTATTTTAGTTAATGCTTTTTTCAGGTAATGCCTAATAAAACAGTCTAATTTACAATTTCTCGTGAGACTGAGAAGGAATGTGTGGAGAAATATAGAGAGTAACTAAACTTGTGCAGTCTAACGCCCTACATGTGGGGAGGGTAATAGGCAACGCAAGAAATAAGGCATTAACGGACGATTTAGTGGAATCGTGTAGTGTTTCTACACAAATTCATCCAGTGTTCAGTCAACTTGAAATATGCTAAACCGCGAAGCTCGTATGGGGCCGCTCTAAGCTGCTAGGGTAAGTTCTGGGGGCGTAATGCAAAGTCTAGCCACTAAGAAATTCCAGTAATAAAAAGCCCAATAAATAATGGTAGAATATCGTCAAGCCAGTGGTAGCCAATATTCGTCGTAAAGAGAATGTTGGCGTACTTATGGCATTTCGTTGGCAACAAGGTGGCCCGAGAATTGTCCTATGCTGGATGTACGTCGACATCTACGTCGGTGAAAGGATGGGCCTTCATTGGCATGTTCAGAGTGGGCCGGCGTTGGCTAAATATTGGTGAACGCAACGGCAGCACGTCATACCCAGGTTGTCTTGAAGATCGGTGCGACATCGAAAAAAGTTGCACTTGGCCGACAAGCCAAACTTGGGCCAATATCACGACCGACATTAGCCGACACGGGTCCGAAGTTGTCCAATGCCGATGTGTTGCCTGAGTACACCCTCACCAAATACGCTCTCAATGAAACTACTCGGCCTTGAATGGCCCACCAGACTGCCCGAGATTACTTTTTTGCCTCACAACACTCTCAAAAAGATCGCTACTACAGCCATTACTGAGCTTTCTTTTACTGCCAAGGATTGTTGGTCTTGCTCTGAACCCCTTACCATCACGTTGGCCAGACGTCAAAATACCTCGCTTGCTACAACGGGACTTGAAAAGTCTTGCGGTGTCTGACTCAGGTCACTTATGAGATCGCTGTATTGGACACTACATCATATTCTTCTGTGCCGTTTACAGATATTGTACACATGTCACGCCTTAAGCCATACTTTTCTGCACAGGATGGTATGTTTTCTTAAGCGTCGAGATGGCACTTCTGGGAATGGCGGCTATATATTAAGAGAAATGATGAACAACAAGAAATAGTCCATCAAGGGTATGATGATTATACTAGAAAAAAATTTCCCCGTATCTGCATGTTTCGCTGCAAATGTCTTCAAAAGAAGTTAATCTTGCATCTGGAGAGAGTGACTGAAACGTTTATTTGATGTTCTGCGCGAGACAGTCGGTGAATTGTATTCTGAAGGCGCTGCATTAGAGTACCTGGAGCCATGCAGCGAAGGCAAACGAGCGCTTCCAGGCACGTGACACACAAACGCTACCTGGAAGTTATCTTTAAAAATAAAGGCATGTGCGTCTGTCTCGAAGGCGATAAGGTGTAAAATGGAAAGCGACTGAAAGGGGCCACCACCGCGTTATGGTGTACTGTAACGGTGTCGTCTTAGCAGAGTGTTAGAAACACTTGCTTTTTTGTACAAAGAGTTGCAATTTAAGCGCAGCATGATAAATGCTATGGTCCTTAGAATTACACATGTATTACTTCAGTATTATAACGACACATACAGTATATTACATGTTGGCATTTTGTTTCGGATATGCGCAATATTTTCTTTGACAATCGCTGAGGTATGAACGGTGAAACTTCAGCAATACTGGTCGTCGCTGCGGATGAAGTTGAATCTCAGCCGTTTGGCGTATCGTTTTGGTGGACAAACAGACAAGTCCCCAGAAAGACAAATAGACCAAAGTTTTTGCACCGAAGGGGCCCAAGGAAGACTATCGTCTTTAAGAAAGCGTGTGTTATTGTCGCCACTGTGCCATCTTAGCTGAAAGACTCTGTGTAATGCGTAGGGAATCTGTAAATATAGATCACCCTATATTTTCTCTAATCTCACCACGTGACAATATGATTACGAGAGGCGCCAAAGTTGAGAGCCTAAAAAATTTTAAGTGCCTGTGGTTCTTGGAAGTGCACGTAAACAAAAGTACATAAGCCTGGAGCATATTCACCTCCATCGAAAAGTGTTTGTTTTGTTGCACATGCTGCAATTTGTCTTTCCATTTGTTGGATTTCATCTGGACCTTGCAGTGCCATGATTGAGAAGAAAGATTCAATGAACCAAGTTAAAGCAGGTTTTTAGGTTGGCATCATTATGCCCAATGGCAGGGAGCGTTGCTCATTTACGCTTTACGATTAGAGGCGATCTGGTAAGTTCTTCCCAGAAGAGGGGACGTGCTACTTCTTCCGGCATCAATGTTTATGGCATCTGCTCCAATAATGCAATCATACCCTGACTCTCTATGGCCGTTTGGTGTGTTCGCTAGTAACCATTCGATGCGAGTGTTTCATTTTTGCCATAAATAATTCTTGATCCTTACGGTCTTCGTTGTAACTACTTACGGTATGGATGCGATGCAGCAGTACCCTACACCAAAATTTAGAAACATAGAGAAAGGCAGTGATAAACAAGAAGAAAGTGGTAGCTTTGTGTCTATGAAACATAAATGTTTTATGTTGTGAAGAGTGATGAACAGAAACTGAACACACACGAGACAACTGCGATTCGTGGATATGCCAGAACTAATTTACTCGGACGCGTTCTTATTATTCTTGCCGCTTTGTTGTTGTTTCGCTTTATTACTGATTTATGAGGTCGACTTGATTACATCGCGCTGTGGTATCACTCCTCATGGCAAAAATCAGCCTTTTCGTGTCTTTCTCTATGTACACAGTTTACGATTTATTCTCTGCTTTCTAATAAGCTCAGAGTCCTTTCCTGCTATATTTGACATCTGCTATTGTTCTTTTTAGTGCCTACTTACTGATTGCATTCTTCTCCGGCAAACCTGAACCAAACATGAGGTCATATTTCAAGCCTTTGTAGCGCTATCATTGTATAAATATCCTTCAATCACACCTAATATATCAAATAAATTGTCTGCACCAATTGTCATAGCACACCCTAAAAACTTAATGGCCAGAGCAGTGCTTACACATATGTGGACATGTACACATATTGGAAAGCAACCTGAAGGCTCTACACATCGGAAGTTGTCTTTAGCTATGTGTGCGAGTCGACCATGTCAACTATTTTTGTTATTCATTACACCTTTGAGTTCGTCTAGCGCCCACCTTGCTTTTGTATTGCTCCTTTTTCTTTTCCTCTTTTTTTCTGCTCGCTTTAGGTTACCTAAACACAGTTATACCCATTCCGAATTTCGACTTTATAAATAAAGAACTATTAATGTCATTTTTTTAAGTTTGAAAGTCTGCTTCGAATATATTGGTAGCGGGTTGTTGTTTCTATCTTGCATTTGACATATGTTATATAGCTTCTAGCACTCTGTTTATAAATGAGATAAACGCTTAAAGTTATCTTCGCAAAAGAAAATGCAAACTTGTTCCACATATTGGGGTCACAGCCAAAGAGCTTCTTCATTTGGGCAAGACAGTATTAAGGCGATAGCAGCAGAGAGCGTGCTGTACATGATCTCCTCCCAAGACCTTTTCGAATAAAAAGCATATAATTTAAAAGGTGAACCTTGAGCATTCAGGTATACTTACGACGATACCTGCGCAACGGCTGCATAATAGTATAACTTCATTGACTTAAATATGAGGCCTATAGTAGTTGGGGCAGCGGCGGTACGTTCTCAACATACGTTGTCACTTTTCGAATTCACATCGTAACAGTAAGACTGCGTGAAAATGAATACCTATTGCCACATGTCCTTATGTTATTGCATGTATTCATTTAAATACCTACGACAGTCGTGAGCTCCCACTTTGTGAAATGCTAGTGAAATAATTATCTAAGTGACAAAATTTACTCAAAAAGCCAAAGATATTTTAAATAATTGTTCAATGCCCTCATTCAAAATCAATTGACTGAAAACAACAAATCATCTCCTACAGCGTTTTGAAAGGTGTGAATGTTCTCTATCCCGTCCGTTGGCCCTCATGCCACGCTATCTGAAATAATCATATTTTTTAAAATAATTACGCTAAGTTCGCTGGTGGGCCATATTTAGGCAAGAATCAAAGCTTCGGGTTAATGAAAGTTTAACACACTGATATCTTCAGCACTAATCAAATCTGGAGACCTCCTCTGGGTGCGTATTTTCAATGTGCGCGTATCTTCCTTTTCGAAATTTTGCACACGTCTTCCAATGCGCCTTGACACATATAACATTTCGAAGGAAAATATACACCTATAAAATATTATGACTACGTTTAATTGTTGTAATACAATAATTAACCTTGTAGAGTTAGTTACCTGTGAAAACGTGAAAAACAATGGCAGCAGGCAAAAGCGTGTACATCTGCCTCCAGGTGCGGGAGCGTCGATAGCACATTCGGCCTTTTGTGTTGCAGGAGTCTCTTCAATTTTTCGGTAAAAGTGAAGTACGAGACGAAATTGGATGCATCGTCTTACTGCCGCTTAGTTGCATTTATGCTGTCGATAATATTGTTTAGCATGAGCTAGTGAAAGAATACCGAACAAAGTAAAGGTCACTCGGCAGCTGCTTTCAATCATAACATTTAATTCAATATTTATGTTTGTTGACTTCCCAATCCACGCTTCTAAAATGTCACGTTTCTAAAGGCTGCGCAAGGTACATTACATGCAGTGGGCAGATAAAATCAAGAAATAACGGACCGGAAATCACCAACAATTGTTGGGAGCTAAGTAAAATCATCGCAGATGCTACAGCCCAAATGTTCACGTGTTTCGAGAACCTTCATCCCTCCGTTCGTTGCAAGTAAATACACTGCAAGTGCACTATTCTCATAATACCACGATTTCAAAGAACAGCCTAGTGATGTGACACAGCCTTTGTTGATAGCTTACCAAGTATTTATTGAAAAGTATGCACACCGATATTATTGAGCTAAGTGTAAAATCTAATACATTATTTTTTCCAGAACATGATAAGGCCAAGTGCCAGTGAGTGGATCTATTCACATTGAAAGAGTCTTAAAACCATTTAAATGGTGACGAAGTATGACTATGGACGCCCTGCGATGCAACTCAATCACAATTTGCTCAACCTTAAGCTTGTGCGGTGGTGAGAGACATTGTCATATCATTTTACTTTATGACTGTCGGGGCTTAACAACAAGAAGTGCATCATCTACATCTAAGGGAAACACGAATAGCATGCGAAGCAGCCCATGGGTCGACTTGAAGTTCGGTTCACCTTGGGCAGTGTTCGACGACATTCAAGGCTAACAGTCCAACCTAAAGGACCTTTCTTAGAGTGAGTGAGTGAGTGAGTGAGTGAGTGAGTGAGTGAGTGAGTGAGTGAGTGAGTGAGTATAAAATGCATAGTGGTCTATACGCAGCCGAAGCTGAACGGGGCAGTGCGCATGCTAGTTCCACCAGTGGTCAACACCCAATGAGATCCCGGAAGCTGAAGCTTCACAGCAATTTCCAAGGCCCTCTGAATAAACAAGAGTTGGCTGATGAGCTCCGATGGTATCTGACAGCTTCACAGGAGGTTTACCTGGTGCTTATGACCCGAGTTAAAGGGGCACAGCGAGATCATATTCTATACATTACAGTACCCGGGTGTACAGGGCTGACAGTGAACTGAAAAGTCACGGTTGACGTTACTTAGCATAATTTGTGGGACGTGCGGTTTTGTCTGTAGTTGTCGGAGTGCGACTAACTGAGCATTATTCACTTAGGATCATTGCATTGAAAGGACCCTGATTATCGGCACTCTGTATTTAAACAACATCTGCAATATTTAAGGCTCTGAATTTTCAGTTCGTAGCAGAGTGCTGGATTGTATGTTTTATATTGGAAATTCTTTAGTGAGCTTCGCGGTGAATTATAAAATTCTACCCTCTGAACGTGGACTGCTAACGGTTCCTGCGTGTGCCCAGGAATGCGCGTTAAACTACATGTGTTTTGAATTTTATGCGATGTACACAAAGGAGGACGGAGTGGCAAGTAGTAATGTTTGATACTCTAAATGTATCTACGAAAGATTATGAAAGGACCAATACGTGCCGTTCATTTAGTGACCGAAATGCAATATCATGTTTTATTAGGCTAATGGTTGAATGATAGTCGTGGATACTAGAAATTAACCTCGATACCCTATTGAGAAAGGCTTTCAAGATGGCGATGAGGTAATATTGATATGGTTACCGCATGAATTAAGCCTATGGTGTGTTTGAGGTTGAAAAAAATATTACAATAAAATATGGAGCTTTACGCACCAAAACCACTGTATGATTGTGAAGATGTCGTAGTGGAGAGTCCCAGAGTTTTTGACCATCTGGTGTTCTTTACCGAGCACTGACATCGCAGAGTATACGGGCTTCTATCAATTCGCCTCCATCTAAATGCAATTGCTACAGCCGAGATCAAACCCACAACCTTCGGACCAACTGCATAGCACACTAGACCCATTTGATTGATTGATATGTGGGGTTTAACGTCCCAAAACCACTCTATGATTATGAGAGACGCCGTAGTGGAGGGCTCCGGAAATGTCGACCACCTGGGGTCTTTAACGTGCACCTAAATCTGAGCACACGGGCCTACAACATTTCCGCCTCCATCGAAAATGCAGCCGCCGCAGCCGGGATTCGAACCCGCGCCCTGCGGGTCAGCAGCCGAGTACCTTAGTCACTAGACCACCGCGGCGGGGCCACTAGACACATTTACACCAAGGTGGACGAACGTAATAGTATGTGATAACGCACAAATTTTAGATGGGCCGTAGCGCAAGCTTTTGTGGACATAACAGATAGATTGGCAGGCTTTTGTTAAGGCAGCATCGATATGTGTAAATCGGATCAAAAGTGAATGCTGATATGTTTGTACAAAGAGATGGCTGAAACGGAATATTGGTGTTATTAGTTGTATAAAAATGATGATTTAGTACGTCTTTTGGTATACCAGAATATCAAGCATCCAGAAGCCTTAAAGGAGCACTGAAATCAAATGACAAGATCGAGATGTGCCCATCGTTCGATTGCTTGGTATGCATAGGTCTTCTTAGCCAAATATGAACGGCATCCATCGCGTGGGAATTAATTTTGATTCGATGTCAAACAGTGTAGAAAAGCGAAGGAGAAAAAAACGAATAATAGACTGCCCTGTAGCATCGACACAAGTGCTACGTGTTAGGTGTGATACTTTCCACAAATACCATCCTGATTGACGATGCCCTAATAGTGATGACGTGTACGATCCGAGTGTTCTTATCGTAACGCCGACTGGCGCCGAAGCACACAAACGCACTCACTCGTCGCTTGTGATCCTCGTATCTTCGTCGTACTGGTTTGAATGATTTCGTGAAATTATGAAAATAAAGCACCTCTGAAAGAACGGCGAAAAAAAAGAGCAAAATAAACGTGTGCTTGTCAGTCAGCATGTCGGAGAATCGTTGTGAGGTACAGGTGAGTTAGAGTCGTCCAGTTGAAAGCACGGAAAAAGCGCAATGAGGGTGTCTTTTAATATCATGCACGTGTTCATGTATCATGCACACGACCACAAGCTATCAAAAGTGGAACAGCGTACCCAGGTAACGCAGAACGTTGAGTCAACGTGGTTTGAATGTAGTGAATATGAGGCAACGTGAGACGGTAAAATTTAACATTTCACCAACGTTTATAGCGTCACTTTGCAATAACACAGTATTTTAAATGTTACAGCAGCATTCAAATAATGGCGTTGCCTTATCTTGATGGTAATATTGTGGCAACAACAATCAAATCATCACATTGCATCAACGTTGTATACAAACATCAAGCTCATGTTTAACAGCGAATGTAGAGACAACATGGAGAACTTAATCGCTGAAACATCCAGTAACACACGTGGCAAGTTTTTCAACTTCTTGTACTCAATTGATTAATGGCTGACAGTAGATAGTTACTGTCGTTGAGTAAGACATAGAAGAAGCATGAACAATACAGACAACCGTTCAGCCTGTGTTATTCACGCACTAATGTTTATATGAATATGATTTCTTTATACAGCTGCACTCTACGTTTTTAATTATTTATTTGTTTGACAATACCCGATTGCCGTTGTGCCGGAGACAAAAAAGGCCACCAAGGGTCACCTGACTAGGCCTCTATAGCTCCGCACCATACGTTCTTCACACAGACTGACTGCATTGGCAAAAAAAACACAAGAACACAATCACATGGTAAAAACCATTGCGTCGCCTTCTTACGACTGTAGCTAGATACACTAAACACTGTGAATTGTTATGTGAGAAAGATATGTGCAAGAGCAACCCTTTTTAGTACCTCAAATTTCCAGACTACAAAAAGCCTGCTGTAGGCAGGCTTCATCTTAACATGTATGCATGCAGACTTGAAGAATAATTGCCCGTCTATTTTAATTATTACTGTGTATATGTAAAAATAGTATGGGAACCTTTCCATTATGCAGTGAGCAAGCAGTTGTTAAATAAACTATGCCTCCATTATGATGCATCAGCACAATCGTGTTTTAAAGAGTGCTTTCAGATTAAACTTTCAAGAAACATATCTGCTAAAACAGGACCTACATGCTTGCATGATGCAAGGCAACAGCCGCAACAAACCATACGGTTGGCAAGAATTATGGAAGTGGAACCAAGAGCAACCATGGAGCTAGAAAAACAGCTGTTTTACCGAGCCTTTACTCTTGGGGAACATAAAAAGCAATGCAATGATTTGAGAAGAGGTACAACCCCGCAGGGGCGCCTGCGCAAGTAGGCGTTTTGTGTGTAGCGACATCACGGACCCGAGCTAACGGGAAAGTTTTGACTCCCTCCCACGCCTAGCTGTGCGTGGCTTTGCCGTGTCCGGGGAAAAGGGGATCCTGGGGGTTGAGCTGACGCTGGGTGATTGGACCTTTAGGGCCCCCCGGCAGAGGCAACACACCCCTTTGGCCCCGGCTTCACGTAGACGGCACCCCTGGGCTGACCCACCCAGGGGAAATCGGCAGTCGCCTTTTCCTATCTCTCTCTGCCTACATCTTCGTCTTTATTTCTCACAATCTATCTGTCCTGTCTTCTACTCTCTTCTGTTTACTTCCAAATTTCCTGGCGGCAAGGGTTAACCTTGTGTAGTTACCCAACCTTGGATAGTTATATCTGGTTATAGCGGTGATGTATGACTGGCGCCTTCAAGTGTTCTACCTTGTAGCGTCCCCCTGTTAGGCTCGGTGGTGGATGGTCACCATCGCCACCGAACCACATGGCAAAATCTTTCCCCCCTTACAATCATCGGTCCCTGAAAAGGAACCGCACCGATGAAAGCTCCAAACGAACCGGAAGCGATTGTGACCACTTCCCACGCTTTTTAGTCATACACTCTCTGGCAGATAACGTCTCAGTTGCAGGACTGTCGGTTTTCCTGATAGCTGAAACCCTTGCTAAGCTAATAGGCAAAAAGTACGAGGCAAAGAAACTGTCAATCAGTGATCTTCTTGTTGAAGTAAGCCAGAAACAGCATGCAAACACTCTCCTTAAACAGAAGCAGTTCGCCCACCTGGACGTGTCTATCACCCCCCATCGCAGCCTTAACACTGTTCAAGGCGTCATTTCACAACGTGATCTGATGCGAGAAACTGAAGCTGACCTCCTTGAAGGCTTTCGAGAGCAAGGCGTAGTCGCCATCCGCCGGATAACCATCAGGCGAAACATGAAGAATTGGTGACGCCTCTTATTGTACTAACATTTAACCGCTTCACTCTGCCAGAATCCGTGAAAGCTGCAGTCCTTCACTGCAAGGTCCGCCCCTACATACCCAACCCTAGAAGGTGCTACAAATGCCAGAAATATGGACATGGGTCGAATACCTGTCGCGGAAAACAAACATGTGCAAAATGTGGTGATAATAAGCACCCAACAGAGAGCTGTACTTACACGCAAACAGAGTGCCCTAACTGTCACGGGCCGCACGCAGCGTACTCGCGGACATGTGAAATTTTCAAAAAGGAAAAGGAAATCATCCAGATTAAAGTAATGGAAAACATCACATTCTCTGAAGCCCGGAAGAAGGTGTCACTCTTCTCCGTAAGAACGCACGCTGACGCAGCGCGCCGGGGGGCCGGGTGGCGTCTAGTGACGGTGGGCACGCAATACAGCTTTGCTGATGCGCGCACATCTCTGCCCCCCCCCCCAAGCAGCCACAGGCTGCACCAACCTTTCCCGTCCCGGAGGTCGAACTTCATCAGACCCCAGGAACCACACAGACAACTGAGACACCTGTCTCTTCTGACAAACCTCCATTAGCTTCTGAGGGTCCACCGGAGGCAATGGAAGTGACACCAGGATCCTCAGTGTCTAAGATGCGGACGGAATCCCCCCAAATGAGGCGGGGCTCCATAGATCGCCTCAGAGGAAAAAGACACTCGCTAGTTAAGCCTCCTAATAAAGGCAGCGAAGTGTGAATAAGTCACGCTCTTTTCCTCATTCATAAAATGGCTGCCGAAAATATTATCCAATGGAATTGTCAAGGCTTACTTAGGAACTTAGACGACATCTATGAAATATTTGCACAACACCAACCAAACATACTTTGCTTACAGGAAACACACCTAAAACCTACACACACTAGCCTTTTGAAAAGATATGTGGTATACCGAAAGGACAGAAAGGGCACTTCCCATTCATCTGGTGGTGTCGCTATCGTGGTGCAAAAAGCAGTTCCGTCTCAAAGCCTCACTCTGGTTACTAATTTAGATGCAGTGGCAATACGAACCCTAATTTTTGGACGAGTAACAACCGTGTGTTAACTATACATCCCTCCAGACTACCAACTCTCTACTAAAGAATTTGAAACGCTCATCGACCAGCTTCCGCATTCATTTCTGTTGGTCGGAGATTTTAACGCGCACCACCCTTTATGGGGATGTAGAAGAACGGAATCTCGAGGCTCCTTAATTGAAAACTTTCTGTTGTCCTCCGGCTCCTCTATATTTAATAAAAAAGAGCCAACATACTTTAACGCAGCACACAACTCATACACAGAAATAGATCTTGCTATCGGATCTCCTTCACTCTTGGCAACCACTGAATGGGCTGTAATTCATAACCTCTATCAAAGTAATCATTTTCCTGTTTATCTCAAACACAAAGGAAATACGAGTACAATGACTGCGAATCTAAACAGGTTGCGAGAACAGGGTACGAACTGGACTAAATTCCAAAAACTCTCAAAACTATCGCTCTCATCAATTGAAACCCTAGGCATCGATGAATCTGAAGCGTTGGTCACACTACACATTATACAGGCTGCAGAGCAATCCATCCCACATACATGTAACAATATATGGAACAAAAGACGACCTTGGTGGAGCTCTGAGTGCAAAAATGCTCGTGACAATCATAACAAGGCATGGTCGAAATTCCGCAGGTATCCTACAGTCAAAAACTTGGTGAATTTTAAGCGTGCAAAAGCAAACGGTAGACGTCTCCGACGAGAGTCTAAACGACAGAGCTGGCAATCTTTCCTCTCATCCGTGAACTCTTACACTGACACACATAAGGTGTATAACGGAGTAAGAGCACTCCAAGGGCACAGCACTCATTCGATGCCCCTTGTTAGTACTGCTGGTGATACACTTGAACACCAGGCAGATGCCTTACGCCAACACTTCGAGTATATTTTCAGCTCAGCACATTATGAAGACTCCTTTAGGCGATACAAACTTGCCGAAGAACGTAAACCTATTCGTGATGACAGGCAATCAGCGGGAGGGTACAATGCCCCCTTTACTATAGGTGAACTAAAGGCAGCACTGGCAAAGTGCGGCAGCTCAGCAGCAGGCTCGGACAGGATTACTTACTGCATGCTGAAACACCTACACGAAGAAACGCTTGACGTCATCCTCATTCTTTTCAACAGTGTATGGTCCTCTGGGTGTCTGCCCATGACCTGGAAAAGGCAGTTATCATACCCATCCATAAACAAGGAAAAGAAGCCACACTTGCTGCTAGTTACAGGCCTATAGCGCTGACCAGCTGTTTGGGCAAGGTGTTCGAAAAAATGGTGAATCGCCGCCTTATGTATTACCTTGAATACAATGGCCTCTTTGATCGTCATCAAGCTGGATTCAGGTCTCGCCGGTCGACAACTGACCAACGGGTAGCATTTGAATCCTATGTCAGGGATGCCCTAATTCATAAACAGCACTGCCCATCTGTATTTTTCGACTTAGAGAAAGCTTACGACACGACATGGCGTTATGGCATTCTCCGTGACCTGCGATCCTTTGGAGTGTCAGAAAACATGCTGAATACTATTGAAAGCTACCTTTCTGACCGTACATTTGTGGTTCGTGTTGGTAATGCCTTATCGAAGTGGTTTACGCAAAAAAATAGCGTCCCCCAGGGTGGTGTTCTTAGCTGCACACTATTCATCGTAAAAATGAACTCCATAAGCACCATATTGCCTAGAACAATCTCCTACTCTGTATATGTGCATGACATTCAGATCAGCTTCAAATCATGCAACCTAGCCACATGTGAACGTCAGATTCAGTTGGCAGTAAACAAGCTGTCAAGGTGGGCAGACAA
This sequence comes from Rhipicephalus microplus, assembly GCF_013339725.1. Lineage (NCBI taxonomy): Eukaryota > Metazoa > Arthropoda > Arachnida > Ixodida > Ixodidae > Rhipicephalus > Rhipicephalus microplus. The sequence continues at coordinate 137,561,703 of NC_051169.1, read as the reverse complement.
AATTGGGTTTAAGTTTAACTGTGACAAGACTGTTTGCGTACTCTTCTCAAAACTACGTGGCATAAGGCCACCCCCAAACATTTCCATTAACAGACAAACCATAACTACCAAAAAAGATCACAAATTTTTAGGTGTTGTGGTTGATGAAAAGCTCAGCTTTGTTGCACATATCAAACAACTGCGACTTAAATGCTTGAAAGCCTTAAACCTCAAGAATCTCTCACATCAGTCATGGGGCACAGACCTTGACTGTCTACTGAACCTTCTCAACAGTGTAGTGCTATCACGTATCGATTACGGCTCGGTGGTTTACGAGTCAGCTTCAGGATCTGCATTGAAGATGCTTGACCCAGTGCACCATCTTGGGCTTCGGCTGGCCAGCGGTGCCTTCCGGACCAGCCCAACAGCCAGCCTGTATGTTGAGACAGACCGGTGGTCTCTAGAATGGCGACGTCAGTTTACAAGTGTCACGTATGCCACCAAGGTGCTTTCCCATATCGACCACCCAGCTCGTGTGCTATTGCAGGATACATCGAACGCCCTCCTGTTTTTGAGGCGACCATCAGCTACGCCACCGTATCCCCTCAGAGTGGTCTCACACCTTGGAAATATGCACATACCGGTCTCCAGTCTTCAACTAACCTCTCACAAGGACGCTGTTGGGCCATGGGAAATGCAGGCTATCGATTGTGACTTGTCATTCCTAGAGGTAGGAAAAAATGGCCACCCAGTCGCGATCGATCAACACTTCAAGTACCTGCAGGCCAAATACAGGTGTGCTGAATATTATACTGATGCCTCCAAGTCCTCCGCAGTCGCATGTGCGGCACACGGTCCCGCTTTCTCTAAATGTACAACAATGAACGAACATACCAGTATATTTACTGCAGAATGCTATGGCATACTTTTAGCTGTAACGTACATTTTAAAGGAGAAAGAGCCAGCCTCAATCATATACACAGATTCTCTCAGTGCTGTGACTGCGCTGTCCTCCACTAAGATACTCAAAAACCCAGTTACTAATCACTTCGAAAATGCATCATATCAGCCCGCAAATCTAAGCTCAAAATCCCGCTATGCTGGATTCCGGGACACTGCAACATTGCTGGCATTGAGATAGCGGACAAACTTGCGAAGTCAGCAGCACTCCGCCCATCAGTTGACGTAGACACCATCCCGTATGAGGACCTGAGGCCACTCATCATATCCCGAATGCGTAGACAATGGCAAGAAGAATGGAACGCAGCAAACGTAAACAAACTGCACTTAGTAAAGCCAAGAATAGGAAGATATCTGACTGAAAAACGTAACAGGCAACAAGAGGTTGCACTGTGCAGACTGAGGATCGGTCATACACATGCAACACACTCGCACCTTTTAAAGAACTCTCCAGCACCACAATGTGCAAATTGTGGTGATGAGCTGTCTGTCGTTCACGTTCTAATTACCTGTCCGTACTTCGAACCAGAAAGACTGTGTCACTTTTCAAAGCTGTACAAATGTCACTTTCCGCCTCATCCACAATTTTTTTTTGGAGACGATCCCTTGCTTCCCCCAAAAGTAGTCTTAAAGTTTTTTGCTAGTGTAGGCTTCCTACATTCCATAACATATTCTCACTAATCTCAGCCTCCTCTCAATCCTGAGGGAACCGCTGAGACTTTTTTTATCAAATGTCATGCAGCACGCACTCCTTGTCTTGACAAGGACTGTTGACGACATGGCATGACTTTGTAAAACCCATAAGCATAGCCCGTTTTAAACCCACCACACATAGTCACTACACCTAAGTTTAGGTTCTATACACTACTCTTTTACTCTTGCCACCTTGAGTAGACTTTTTATTATCAAATCTACCAAAAACCGCGTGTTTGGCGCTCTTTGGCCTGAGTTGCTCTTGCGCCACTAAAATCTACCATCACCATCATCGAGAAGAGGTACAAACAGGAAAATAAGTACTGGATATAGTAAAAAAGCAAAATCATGGTCTAAAGAGAGAATATATATATATATATATGATGGGAAGAAAGGCAGGAAGGTTCACCGGAAAGCAAGTATCTGGTTCGCTACCCTGCACTTGGGAAGAGAGGCAGAAAGGTAAAGAAAACAGAATGAGAGAGAAAAAGAGAGCGGCAGGAAACGAAAACACACACGTACTAGAATGTCGCAAATGTTCTACTAGGTGGGTCGATCACAGAATTTTTAGGAGGATGGTCGAAGTCGTAGTAAATGTATATACATGCTGGGCTTTCTGACAAAAAGGGGTGCCCATTTCGGTTCGAAACTGCCTTGACAACTGTTTTCAGTACTCAAGTTTTGGTAGTGTCTGTGACTGATTAAAATGCAATAGAGCAGCAATTTCACGTGCTCTGCTCTTACAGCTTTGTTGGAAACTCGTATCGTCATGAAAGCATTTCATGTCTTCTTAATAACTACGTGCAAGTAAATATCGGCCAAAAATTAAGTATTGTAAAGAAGTGCGTTATTTTGTCACTGCCAAATCTATCATTCACGGCTCACACAGCAAACACCAGGTCTGCAGAACACACTGTCTGCAAGCAAATAGAAACATCAAATTGCACCATGATGAAATTCCACACTAATACAGAACGACGATCACTCACAACAAACACAGTAGACGCCAACATAGAGAAAGCACGCCTGCTGAAAACACTGTGTTGTTGGTAAGAAAACCTGAACCACAAATTGCAGTATCGTGAAAGGGCACAGTATACTGCAAACAATATCACCCACAGCAAATCTTCGATACAACAACAAGGAGATGCCAAGCCTGCACTGCACACTATGTAGCACACAAATAACACCAGACCACTGAAGTCCTCTTGTCATTCGTCCAAGGCCTCGCATCAGCTTCGCTTCGACTGTAAGGCTTATGTCGGCTTGAACAAATGCACCTACTGATAACGATTCTCTTGCTCGAGTAGGTCGAGCAAGAAGACACAACAGGGGCAAATCTGCTAATGAGATGCCATTCTTTCTTCACATGACTTCATGCAGCTTTCTATGTAGAAGATATAAAAGTAGCGCGACGTTTATGCAGCTGTTTTGGCGACTGATACATTTGGTCAACTGCAGTGTTCTTCTAGTTGGTCACAACACAAACGACTGAGGCATATGTTACAGGTGTAGTCCTTTCTCCTCAACATGCTACCGTGCACTTCAATGCTGTAAGTTCTGGCTATTACTGGCCCCACAACGCCACCTTTTTTCTAAGGAATTCAAGGCGAGAACGGTTGCAGTCTTAATGCTGTCTTCTTTCTTCAGTAAAGGCAGCTTCGATGCTTTCTCTCTGTAGTAGTTTCTAGCTAATTCAATTTTTTTTTCTAATAAGTGTGCTTTGCAGGGTAGGTTTTTGAAGACAATGGTTTTTTGGGGACCTTCGACAGAAAAATTTCGGTCTGTCTGTCTGTACATGTCTGTTTCTGCGCTCTAACGATACCTCAAACTTCACCAAACGGCCAACCACATCCGCAGGGCCCACCATTATTGCTGAAGGTTTAGCGTTCATAGTTTGCGATGGTCAATTAAAAAACCAAATATTGCGTATATCTGAGGCGCCATAAAAACACGTCTACGTTTTCTATGTCTGTCTTTATACTACAATAGGCTCACACAAGTAACTCTAAAGACTGTAGCGTTTATCGCGCAGCGCTGACACTGCAACGTGATGACCAAGAAGGTGTTTCCAACGCTTTGCCACGACGACACATTGGTGGCACCTGCCCAGCGCTTTGCATTCTACACCTTATCACCTCCGAGACTGGCACGCATTTTTCTCTGCGGACACGCGCGCTTTCGTTTCCGAAGATAACTGCCAGATGGAGCTCGTGTCTAACGTGCCTAGATCCGCTTGTTCGCCTCCGCTACATGCTCGAGGCGCTCTAACAAACTCTAACTTCACTCTAACTACAGAATACCATTCACCGAATTTCTTGTGCAGAACATCCAATAAACGTTTTGTTCACTCTCTCCAGACGCAAGACTATCGTCTTTCGACGACATTTGCACTGTAACGTGTAGATTCGGGACAATTTTTAAGCAGCATGTTTATTGTCGACAAAGTAGGTATGGCAACCTGTCAGAAGTTAGGCGAACTTCCCTCTCTGTTCCAGCATGATGTACATGCATAAGTAGCACCGCGTTTTCGCAGTTGTCTGGATGCCTAATACATTTGGTCAACTACAGTGTTTTTATAGTTGGTCACATTAAAACGAAGGCTTAGCTGCATTTATCAAACCGTCAACTATTAAATTAGCTGAGGCTGAGGCTGTTTGAGCGGGAAGTCGTGTGCGAGCTGCCATTGCTTGTTGAACTTGGCGAGCTCTGTACATGACCATTATGGACTATTGTCGCTAGTTTGCACAAATAGTTGTTCATCTCTGGGGAGGTCTGTTGCCTGATCATCTGGTCGTGCTGCTGCTGATTGTTACATTCAAGCACTTCTAGGATTGAGGCATTGGGGGAAGAGCCGAGTTATTCAGTATGCCGCTTTAAGCAGCAAAAGGTGCAGTGGTATACACTTTGTTACGAGTCGGCGTAGAGTGTGCATGAAAGGTTCATTCCTGGTTCTGGAGTCACCTCAGTTGCAGGAACGAAATCTAAACTGTTGTAGATAAGGGCAACAGGCTACGGAAAGTCGGAGGATCACCGTTCGTTTTATAGATGCTGTTTCTTGACTTGTAACGGTGAGACAAAGCTGAAATCGCTGTATGAGCAGCATCCAGTTCGCCCACCAATCGCGGATCATGCACTCACGTGCTCAAATGTCTCTGCAGTGGATGTTATTTTGTTTAGAAAGATCCGCATCAAGGGAGCTCACTGATGCTGCTTAGCTGTTGCGTGGAGCAGAATCGAAAGTAGGGCTAGTTGGATATGCATGGTATATCTCTCAGTTCAAGCGCACGAATCAGTCGGTTGCGTGGAGATACACTGCTTTTCTCTCTAGAGGTCGTCGTTATTGGTCACACGTGAACGACTCCTCATGCTTGACTAAGCCACCCTAACTTGACGCCATTGACCGAGAATGCAGAGCTAAAACACATGAAAATAAGTTTTTCCATGCTACTGTGTTACGATGATGATGATGATGATGATAGTGAGTCGAAACCAAATTGCACAAGTTTTGACTTCAACTTCATTTTTAAGTGGTTTTGTAACAGTAAAAAAAAAGACAGGTAAGGTGGCATAAACAAGGTGAGACAAAAGTTGTCTGCAAAAGACCAAATTACTTTACGCACTAAAATATCCGTAGGACAACGCTATGACTTGTACACCGCAACTGAAGTTTCAGTTACACACTCGCCACTTGCTTTTTTTTTGTACCATCATAATGTGTTTTTACGATGGTTTGTAAGTTGCGCTCATCAGGTGTCACCAAAACAAAAATGCAGTCCTGTATAAAAATAATATTACAATTTGGACAAAGAATACCTAAAATTACCTAGCTGAAAAACATGCAATAGCCTTTAAAATAGGCATGGGCCATATCTGTCTCAGACGCTATACATTGTCAACATCGGGTCTCGGCTTACATTATGGGCTGTTATAGTCGCATGATAGCATTTCGCGCTCAAAATAATAGAGGGTTCCGCTGCGGTCCCTTTGTCAGTAGTTAACAATGTGAAATTTTAGTTTATATAGAGTCTGCGTGGCTGCATTTATGGGCTTTGTGTTCTGTGGTGCCCCCTCGTGTCAGTGTACAAGTAAGCAAGGCGTTCGGCGGTGGCAACGGCTTCCACCTGACTACTCCTCACGCTGCATCAGCGGGTGAGTAGCGGGGTTTGCAGTCTTCTCTTTTGTAGCCCTTTTTGCCATCGCATGTTTCGTCGCACTAATTGTGACGTAGGTCACGATCACTGCCAGTGTCACACGGAAACTTTTGATCGCGATTTGGCTCCAGAATGACGGTTTCACTCTCGTTTCGGGCAAACTCAACTCAGAATAATTTGCACCGCTTAGCAACGATCGCGATCAAAAATCAGGCCTGTCGTCGTTCTGTTCTCGCGCTATAACTATTGTCATGACTTACTAACTAGTCCAAACTGCCACACTTCTAAATCCGCCCTTCTGACGAGCGAAAGTGCTCGTGTGACACCGATGCAATCTACTGTACGCAACAAAATTAGTAACCGTAACATTTTTGCGTACATTCATTTTCAATATCTCGATTTATGTAGTGTATACAATGTATGCACTAAATAAAGCAATTATAATATCAACTATTTTATAAGAATCATTGTTAGGTTTGCTCTGTGTGATTATGTCTACAAAAAATTGGCCCTTTGAATGAGTGGCAGCCCCTTGTTCGTTTAAATAACGGTTTCACCATGTCTCCCCGGGTCACCAGTTTTGCCGTAACCTCCTCAGGCGTGTCTGTTATCATGGCCTTCTGCGTTTCGCTCAAATCAGCGTTACTATTTTTGTACAAGTTTCTTCGTTTTATAGCATTATGAAAACTTTACTACAATTAGTCTGCGAGGAGAACAAGTATGACTCTATTGTGGCAGTTGAAACAACCGCAGCCTGTAAAGCTTATCCCTATCGACGTGGAGACGTGCAGCACAACTATTCTTTTGGTTTAACCACTTGCAAATAATTGTTATTACAACTGTGTTACAACTTGTTGGATGTGTTACAACTTCTTGAAGTAGCGGAGCTGCTTGTTGAATGAGGCACAACTAAATTATTGAACTTAAGGTGGTTTCTCAGAGACTAACGCTCGTATTGGTGGTATGAACCATGTGCTTGGAACACATTGCTGCTTTTGTGTCACGGTATTCAAAAGTGGCTAAAAGGCAGAACATGCACTGGCCTTTGCGGAATGCTCTGTGCAAATCGACTCATCTCAAACAAGGTGAATGATGAATTCTCCGAGCAAACATCCCATTTTAAGATTGCGGGTTTCACTCAAGGTGCGTTGTTGTTGGGAGCTGTGAGTTTTTTTTTACTTATGTGATAGATCCTAGGGGTGAAGAAAAGTGGCTGGCCACATCGAAGGCCCTAGAAAAGAATAAAAAAACTGTGTACATTGCATATACAGTGTCTCTCCCAGACTCACGGACGTAGGGAGAAAGTGTTGAAGTACAGGCAGTGTATTTTTTTGCCTGTGCAGATCCACTTTTTGAATGAACTAAAAAGGTTGCAGCTCTGATCACAGGCAGAAGTGTGTAACATGTTTTAAACACATGGTGAGCACAATCCCTTTAACACAGAAAAATTAGCCGAAAAAAATTTTTGTTTATTCATAGTGAGGGTCTCGTTCCTGCAGACTTAATGCTTTTAGGTAGTGCTGGAGGGCTTATTGTCAGCTACTAACACGTAGAAAGATCACTTGCTACGAACCGTGCCCATTAACACTGCCAAGTTCACGTGCTCGGAAACACTCGATAATGTCGACAAGTGGACAGCTGGCACTTCAGCTTATTGATAAGTGCATCCAATGCATTATTCAAAAGTTGTATGTTCAGTCTTTGCCGGTGGAAAGTGCTGCGTTTGTGCAACTCCATTTCTGAGCATTTTTATCGTGATTGCTGTACTATAGTCAAAAAGCTAGTAATAACGTCTCCTATATTTTCCATGGGCTGATTGCCTGTTCTCATTGAAAGACTCTATATACATCTGCACTGCTTTGTAATACATTTCTGTTTGAAGATGGTTTGTATCTTTTGTCCCTCCAGCTGCATTTGCTCGGAGCAGCATATGCAAGCGAGTTAACTTGTAGGATATTTATGCGGCGGCACGGTTGTTGTCTACAAACTGTTAACAAGTGATATACGCTGGAACACGCTTCCAATCAACTTCACAGTGCTTATCATACCATTACTTGCAGAACACCCCTTTGGTTTTTCTCTAAACAACTCACTGCCTTTTTACGTCATAAGTTGGTGTTGGTTTTCGCAACCCTTGCATGTGCTCTCCTAGAAGACTTCTTTAAATAAAGATGGGGCAGAATTTTATGGTAGCACAAAGGCTGATGTCCTTGCTTTGGCTGCGAATTTTTGTGGGTCATGCATATTCACATCTCAGAGAATAATATCGCTGCACCCAGAAAGCCTTCATTGAAGAAAGTTGTCTGTGCGGTTACCACGACCATGCGGTTTTGTATTCATGTAGGCAGCTATGTTCACATAAAACCATGTTATGTTTCACCTCACTTGTTTTGCGCCCTCTGAAGCTGAAATCGTGACTGAGGACTGCAAAACCTTTTTCTAGGTAACTGACTGTTCCAACCACTATGAGTATGTCAATAACTACTTATTGCAACAGAAAAACACTATGCAAATATTTTTGTGAGTGCTCAGGCTGTGTCTAAGAAAGATAATTGAGCCCTTATACGCTCCTGATGGTCTGTGACATGCTGGAATGTCAGTGGCTCAGACGGAAACCTTACATAATGATACACTCTGTGAGCACCATTGCAGTCTATAAATAGCAGTTTGAAGGTTTCTCGTAATCTTTGCGTGGGTTTATGGATTGGGCCCATTTTTGAAGACAGTGTGTTTCTTGCATTTAGTCCAGGTCAAAGGGTCAACGAGATAGTAGAGGTGGAAGAGGTTGCAAGGTCAACTGACTCGAGTGTAAGCGTGCTATCGTTGCTCCTTTGAGAAAAAGAGCATTCTCTTTTGGTGGGATTAAGAAATGCGAGCAGTTAGGCTAAATCTTTTTTTGTTTTGCTTACACTGATATTTTTATTCTGGTGCATGGTTTGATGCTTTTCTTTTTGCATTTTTCTGTATACAGCTTACCCTTGCTGTAACTAGATGGACAGGTGAACAGAAGAGTTTTGGTGTTGCAAGGGTTTCGTAATTGGAAAATAACACAGTACTTACTGAAATATACAAAAATGAATACCATCGGGGAAAAAAATTGAGGACAGAGCAGGAAAGGCGTCACTTGCAACTAACTCTATTCTTGAACAATCAGTGAACTATATACGCGTAGCAACCATGCACGTACACAAAGCATCACATGCTAGTCAAAAAACATGCAATAGGATTGACAACAAATAAATGATGGCAAAAAAGCCACAAAACAAAAAAAAATATTCTACGCAACGAAAATTCCCCACCACGCATAGCAACAGATGTAACACAAACATGCGTATCTCCCTTCTTTTTAATGTTGAATGCTTCAATAATGTCCCGTGCGAAGATATCATTATTCTTTCCAAGGACGGATACACCGGAAAACCTAGCCTCACATTTGCAGAAATCACAGTGTGCTGGTAAATATGCCGAAAGTTTATTTTTCAATGAAGTTGTTGCTTCATAATTCTGTCCTTTATGCACCGGCACATTTGTCTGCACATTGTGGTTGCTGCATGTGTGAGGCTACATTTTTTCATGTATCCTTCCTTGGAAAGAGTAATGACACCTTAGCACGGAAAGTTATGGAAGCATACTACATTAAAAAGAAGAGAGATACGCATGTTAGAATTACATCTGTTGATCTTCGTGGTGGCGAATTTCATTCTTCAGGAACTTTTTGTTTAGGGGTTTTTTTTATCAATCTTATCGCGTGTTTTTTACCAGCATGTGAGGCATTGTGCGTGTGCACGGTTGCTACGCTTATATTGTCACCGGGTCGTGACGTGGCCGAAGACAGGAGACTTCATGTTGGGATTTAACTGTTTATTTGGGCGAACTTGTGCCTGGTAAACGGAAAGTCCAATCACAGCAGTAGTCTTGCACAGATAGCAGACTCGGACTGATAGCGACGAACAGAGCATAGACTTCGATCAACAACTGAAAAGCGGCGAAGCGCATCGGCATTTATACTCTTGCTGTCAAATGGTCTAGCGTTATCGCTGGCGGTGGCGTAGGTTCTAGAACAATCTGTACCGTTCGCAAAGTGGGCGTGATCTTATCGAAATGATCTACCACAGTCCGGAACCTTCTTGAAAACTGCAAGCGCGGTTTGCGCTAAGAATCATGTGGTGTTTTGGAACGATAACAAAACTTGGGAAATGAAACGTGGCCATATGTTTCGCTGGTTTTCCGAGAATAAAGTTATTGTGAGTGACGCCCTTTCTGTTCTGTTTTCAATTTCCTTCCCCGATGGTATGCATCTTTTTAGAAATAAATAAGCATGTACCAACTAGCCCAAATGGTTTATTAAGGTGGCGGTCGCACTACGGCAGCACCCGCTCTGCATTTTATTCGCTGCTTGCTGACGTTCTATGCTCAGCCTATTGATGTAAATTATATTGCATTAGAAAGCTTACATTCTCCACTTTCTAATTACAGCTAGTATTGTCACCTAGTCTGAAGTTATTTTCCAAAGCACCTAAAAGAGTGCGAGCAAAAACCCGTGCTTTTGCTGTACAAGCCTTCGTTACACTGCAAATGCGGCAAAACTGTTCAACATAACCAAATAAAATTTCCTGAGCCTCTTCATAAAGCAATATGCAAGGTTTCTATGAAGAATTGTAGCCAGTAAAGCTATCAAAAAGTCACGTGGGCTTTCATCAAAATGAGCAGAACAATGTAGGTTTAGGAGTGAATAAATTTTTTTTCTTTTTTGTGTTGAACAATAGTTTTGAATGGATTTCCAGGCTACAATGTACCTAATACCTATGCGAAGTTGTTTCACGTTCTGACAAATACCTCACAAATAATAACTGCTTGAATTCACAAATTTATGCATTCACTAGTTCATGCATTACTGAGGAGGTGGAAAAACTGTCCAAAATGACAATCTGAAATTTTTATTATTGAAGCAGCAAGCCTTTCTTGCAGAGAAAATTGTCAAAACGTAATAAGAAAATGTAAGACATAGTCAATTTAGCTCTTTTTTCTGCTTGCCAGGTTTGTGCAAATTATTTTTTTCCCTTTTATTTCTAATTCACTTATATTGTGCATTAGCAGGACTATGTCTTGTATTCTAATCACCAGTGCTCACTAACTTTGCGTAGCAGCGCTTGACTCAAAAAATTTTCAACAAATAATAAATATTGCAAACATTTTTTGGTCGTGGTGTCTTCTGTGAAAACAACCATGATGTTGTCTCGTGTCAATTCTGACGTTTGTCAAAAGTGATGCTGCTAAACATGACTATGTCGCCAAAACGCGTATGGGTTATTTCTCCAGATTTTAGACTACAGTGTCTAGCCCAGTGGGTAAATTTAGTTGCTACGTCTCCAGTATACCATATAACCCCAAGAGGCTGCTGAAAAAAAAATAAAGAGACGAAGTGACAGAAAGAAAGAAGAGAAGAAAGCGTGCCACATACCTGATCAAGTAGTTTGGCAATTGTGCCGAAGGTTCTAAGACCTGCTTGGCTCCTCGCCTTTGTAGTCAGGGGAAGCTGGCGGGCAGCGAAGTGGCATTTCTTCAAATGCAGCTGCAGTCCAGAGTTCGAAAGACAAGTCAGGACGCTTGCTAGACGGCTGAGGTGGGAGTTGAAGTCCTTCAAAAAAACTACAACGTCCTCCAAATAGCACAGCCACGTGTTCCATTTAAAGCCTCTAAGGATGTTGTCCATGGGGCGCTCGAAGGTGGCGGGCGCATTACAGAGGCCGAATGGCATGACGTTAAACTCGTACAAACCGTCAGGCGTTACGAACACAGTCCTGGAGCGTTCGGCTTCATTCATAGGGACCTGCCAGTAGCCGGATCGAAGATCTAAAGAAAAAAAGAACTCTGCTCCTTGCAGGCAATCGAGGGCGTCATCGATTCTGGGCAGCGGATAAACATCTTTTCTGGTGATCTTGTTAAGACGCCTGTAGTCAACGCAAAATCTGATGCCACCGTCCTTTTTTTTTTCACCAGTAGAACCGGAGAGGCCCAAGGGCTGTTTGGAGGTTTTATCACACCACGTCGAAGCATATCTTTCGCCTGATCATCAATGGCACGGCGTTCAGCGTGAAAAACTCGATATAGGCGCTGGCGCAAAGGTGCATGGCTACCGGCGTTGATTTTGTGAACGATGGCAGACGTGCGACCCAAAGAAGGTTGGCTATGGTCAAATGACATCTTGAAGCGATCGAGCCAAGCCAGGAGTTGGGTGCGCTGAGCAACGGGAAGCTTAGGGTCAATGGATGGGGAAAAAGCCTCCGGAGATGAAGTGGGGGGGGGTATCAGAGGTAATGATGTTTAAGTGAGATGATGACAAGTCATCAGGTAGGTGACTGGATGAAACAGAATCGATTTCCTCAAGGTGACCGGGGCGTTCGCCACGGAATAATATGACCGGGGACGGAAGCGAGTTCGTTAGAGAAATGGAGCCACGTGAGTTTTCTACGGTGACAACTGCAAACGGGAGAAGGAAGCTTTTGCGAGAGCCGAAGGTGTCGGAGGGGATAAAGAGGGCGGTGACAGAAGGTGCGTCGTCGCAGAAGAGTGGCACATGAACACGGGATATAGGAGGGGTGTGAGTGTCCACAGCTACGGTTACTCGGGAAGATAGCGGCTTGAAAGAAGGTCCTTCAGACGTCGGCGCTTCACATAGGGGCAGTTCACACATCGTCGACAACTCTAAATTGGCACGCGCACAGTGAACGACGGCATGATGAGCGCAGAGGAAGCCCCAGCCTAAGATGATATTGTGTGAACATGGGGAAAACACAACGAATTCGACTACATACAAAATATTTTGGATGACCAGTCGAGCTGTGCACGCCGCAGACGGTTGGATGTGATGCGCAGTGGCCGTTTGGAGAGAGACATCGGAAAGCGGCCGCGTAAGGTTATCCTTACATATTCAACAGCATTCTAGCAGTATCATTCTAGCAGTATTATGACATATCCAACAGTTCTCTGCATTTGTTACCTCTTTTTCCTCAACGGCTTTTCGTGGTTTTTCTTTTTTGTGTTGTCTATGAATCTGAACAGCCATGCTGTCACTCTTACAAGCCGTTCGTATGAGGAATACCATTCAATTTCTAAGATTGGAACTCGCCACCAGTGAATAAAGAGGCGTCGCCACATGCGTGCCGGCCCTTGGCTACATGAACTTTCGGTCAGCAGAAGTGTAATTTATTTTTATTTCTTTCCTTCTTTTTTGAAATAAAACCTGCCTCTCTATGTTCTGCGATCTGTTTGCATGGACACGGATTATTTTCACGTGCGCTGCGCGAGCAATTTACACGAGTCACGGACTGGCACGGGAAGTAATCGCAAGTCAATATCTTATTGTGAGTTCTACATCTACAGTGATGACCTATATATATTGACTTGCTTATCACTTAGTACCATATGAACGCGCTTTACGAGTTAGTCGATGCGAGGAGGTTTCTTGGCACCCCGTTGCACTCTTGGAGGTTGTCCTGCATGAGGTGGCCGCGAACGGCAGTGCAGCATGCTTTTGTTCTCTGTTGACAGCTCTTGACGCTATCATGTTAGGCTTTTCTTTCAGCCAACAACAAGTGTTACGTCACTAAGATTCTTGTGCAACACAATTTTTTTATTTCTTTTTGAGTGTGATGCATTTTTACGCTTTCCGCGGAACCAAGCTTTCTACGAAACCTTTTTGAAATAATATTTCACGTTTTATGAGCACTATGGTCACGTCGTATGTAAAAAAGCTGGTGCAGTTCATACCCATTGATAATCTGCCTAAAAACTTTCCTCAAAATCTGTTTAGTGTAATGTGTACTATAACCCAAATAAAACATGCACTTGTGCCCCCCCTTTGCTAAACATTGGCATTTTAAGCTCCCAGGAAAACCTAATAAAGGCAGCTAACTTCCCCAAAGTTTATTTTGAGCTATCTGACCCCTGTTTAAGCAAAACGTTTGTCTTAGGTCTATACACTGAAGGTTTCATTCCTGCGGCAGCACTGTAGTAAATTTCAGTACGCTTCCATTCTATTTAAGGGACACTAAAGAGTAAAACTATTTTTGCATAACACTAACTCTAATTTAGCAATCGCAAAAACACCTCTCCTACCGCGACATGCCCCGCTGCGGTTGTCAAGTGGCTAAGGTACTCGACTGCTGACCCGCAGTTCGCGGGATCAAATCCCGGCTGCGACGGCTGCATTTTCTATGGAAGCGGAAATGTTGTAGGCCCGTGTGCTCAGATTTGGGTGCACTTTAAAGAACCCCAGGTTGTTTAAATTTCCGGAGCCCTCCACTACGGCATCTCTCATAATCATATGATGGTTTTGGGACGTTATACCCCACAAATAAATCAATCAATCAACCTTACCACGACATAATGCTTGGCAACCGAGAAACATGCCAGGAGAAAGTGTGGGTGGACATTCCACTGAAAATCCCGTGCCAAGCACTGTGACGTACGAAATATTGAAGGCGTGTACTGGATCCTGCATAGCTTCTGCTCTATAAAAATAAAGTAAATTGTCTTCAGTGGATGCCCTAGACCTAGCTTACAAAAGTTTGAAAAATTTTATTCAGCCAATGTCGTGAAAATGCGTAAAGGTCATTTTGAAATTCGCTGCGTGATGCGGAAATGCAGGGGTGCAACAGCTGCACTGATTGCGCTAATTTGAAAAAAAAAATTCTTTTGTGCACCAAGCTGTGCAAAAACCATAAAATTTTCTGAAATTGCGCCATGCTACACCGAAATGCCCGACCAGCCACAATTTTTCTCAATCGCTTTAATTTAAGTGAGAAATGATATCAACTTAATCCACCTGTAGTTTGTGTCATCAATCTATGTGGGCAGACCTTAACCTTTAAACCGCAGTGTGAGATAGCTGCTCATTAGGCCAAGACGCTCGTGAAACGCGATCAATCAGATGAAGTAACAACGCCGCACGCCTGTCGGTCTGCTGACCGCAGCAGATATTTACCAGCGGGACGACGCAATTTCAACACAAAAATGTGTTGCCATAGCCAGCAACACTTCGTGGGAAATATGAATTTCCTAGTCAGCAAGAGCGTCCATGGCATGTTAGGAACCATTAGAAATAAACCTGCAAGCGTGCAAACTCTCAGCACGTCGAACTTGTATGCTTCCAGCTTTAGTTCATGCCGTGACCGCGGCATGAACTGTCACTCCTACTTCCAAATTCACATATTCACCCAATAACGTGGATGGAGGGAAGGCCGCTGTGGTAGCTCAGTGGTTAGAGCATCGACCGCGTTATTCGAAGGTCGAAGGTTCGATTACTGCCCACGGCTGGTTATAACTTCATCCACTTTTCTGTCTTCTTATTTACATTCCATTGGTTTTAATAACTTCCCCTGTACATTCCTTGGCATTACTGTCTATTAGATCTCATTATTATTGTGTTAAAACACGGATAAACGAGCCCTAAGGTATACACTTTTTTCCCATATATATATATATATATATATATATATATATATATATATATATATATATATATATATATATATATATTTACCACCTAAGCCTGTTTTCTCAAGCTGCTCCAAATTCCTTCTTTCGTTGTAAAAAAATGAACGTTTTTTTTTCTTATTACAACCTGCTCAAGTTTTGGTTTTTAGTGCTCCAACAGTAACACTTCGCTGCTTCCAAAATCGCTCGAAATTCTATTTCGGCTGTTGCAACCTTGGCAAATGTTTCAGCAAGATATTTACCATAGAATTTTAAGCTCGATTTTTATCCTATAATTACGAACTTATGACAATGAAACTTGTAGCATTAGAGTTCACAGATCGCAGTTCGTCAATCTAAATCAAGTCATTGTTTCTCATTATTTTCCCGAGTATATCTACCTGTGGCTAGTCTGGGAGCGTGCGCTAGTTTTCTTTACGCCCTGTGTACAGGAAGGAGGCTGTGCTGGTACCTGTTAACGCTATCTCGCTCCAATTTGACTCGCCTCCGTCCATCACAATGAAAGGCTAGCGCCCTCAAATAACGCTGAGGTTCATTCTACTCTTGCACTTTTTGGTAGGAACGCAATAGAAACATGGTAGGAAGCATATATGAGAACTCTTTCTTGTACTTCAAAAAATGACTAAATTGATAAATATTCCATTCTGCACGCATGTACCATTGTGCGTCGCATTCAGAAGGCTCAGCCACATGATCCGTCACCAACTGGCAGATGAAATGACAGACAACGTGATATTTTTTTGAGACAAATAGTTTTGCGAACGTTTACTTCAAATCCGCATGCCAGCAGTCAGTTTGCATGAAAATGATAAATTTTGCAGATTTTTGTTCAAGGTGTCACATTTAGTGCTTATTGTAAGAAGTACTTCAAAAAGGTGAAAGTCAAAACTAATTAGGAATAGCTACTATTTTCCACAAGTAGGCGCGAATATCAATCGCAATAGCAGGAGTATTACCAATAGTAATAAAAATATCAATAAATATGTAATTCTTCGAAATTAAAGTGCACAGGTTAGAAACATGAAATAGCATGTACTGATACAGTTTTAGAGAGTCGTTGTAGTACAAAAAAAACAGCCCAAGCCGAAGCACTCGACGCTGATTCCTTGCAACAATACAAAATCCCAAGCGAACCCAAGATCAGATGCAACCTTCAGTGCCGATGAAAAGATCTTGAACATTTTCATGTGCAATAAAGCTCGCAATGCAGAGATGCAGGGGAACAATAAAATTTTAGAGAATCAGAAAATGTTCGCATTAGTACAAATATACTTTCATTGCGCTTGAAGAAAAAAAGCACTGTTGGCAAAATTCTGTCGTGACGCCCTCAGCTGAAGCAGCGACATTGTTTACAACAAGAATTGCTTTTGTGTGGGCTTGTAAACAAAGCCAGGCGGCATGCAATTCTGATTTATTAACATTTTTAGCAATAAACTAGAAAATTCCGGAGAAATGTTGAGAAGTAATTAGCGCAAATCTGTCTTCGTAACTCTTGTCCACACTTTCCGGACAGTCCAGTAGCAATGAATCTTCAATGTATGGCTCAAGAATCAACTGCAGATTGTCAAGAATTTTCATTTGAGGAAGTTATTTCACTGATATGTTTATGGAGGACGCCATAGTGGAAGGCTTTGGGAATTTTCACCAGTGGAGTTCTTTAACGTGCACCTCAATGATAAATCCAACCACACGAGCCTCAAGCATTTTCTAGTTTAGCGAATAAAATGTGTTTGAGCCTTGAAAAAAAAGATCTTTGTGCCGTTGCGTGTGCGTATTCATTACCCAATGCATGAGTGCCAAAAAATGCAGGATGTGCCCACACACACCTTTACTGCTATTACTGCTTCCTACAAATGGAAAGTAATTGGCACAAGAAAGTGGCCGGCAACAGTTGGTTTACAATGCAATGCGTATGCAGACAAGGCGTTTATATGAGTTGGTTCTCGACACCCTCGCGCGGAGTGCGCTGTCGTTGTACAGAAACAACTATATTGTACTCGCGGTAGCTGCTTAGGTCATAAAGAGAGGGAGCGAGCGAGCATCTATAGACCCGCTGTGATTTACCATATATTCGTTAATACTGTTCCTTCCACAGCTTATCAGGCAATCGTGATTGTACCGAAATACATACTGCCAAACCATCTAACCTAACTATCCCTATTAATGTTGTTGGCATCACTTAAAGAGTACTGAGACAAATTTTAAATATATAGAGATTGTTCTATACAAGACGATTGGTTTGAATAAGAGAGTTCTGTGTTGCCTGGAAAAGCGTCGCATATATTTAATACCTCTACCTTTAGGAAACACTTTCAGTTTCGATATCAACTGGGCGGCTTCTGCGTGACATGAGAAGGCAGTGTGACGTTGCAGAAACTTTGCAATTTGCTACGTACTAATGGCAGATAAGCGATCTGCTCGTGGTAGATAAAAACGATGAGGGCGTTGTCTCTGTTGACCACGACAGTGATTTCAGTGATTTAGGCTGCATGAAATCTTCGTTTGCAAACTCGGACGAACCTTGTTCACACGTCACAATAATGTCCACTGCATTGATTGCCAATACTCCGAAACGGAAACTTTAAAATCAAGGAAACTTTCTCATGCAGGCTGACTGATGCATGCTGACTGTGTGGTAAGCGGTAATAATAACTGCTTACCGTGGAAACTAAAAATGTCTGTTTTGCATTTCTCAAAATTGTCTCGGTACACCTTTAAGAGACAATAAAGCAGAAAATATTTTTTCGAATATTAGTCAAGTGCTATTTCTCAATCCATGAAATACCACTTGTACCGTGACACGATGCTTGGTAAGTGAGAAAACGCGCGAAAAAAAATTGTCGGTGGAGATGCTGCTAGATCTTCTCGTACGAAACCCCGCGACATCATGAATATTAAACGCGTGTACTGGGTCTTACGCACCAATTAATTCATAAAAGTTAATTACGGAGCCATCTGCTGAGGTGATCGACCTTAGGTACCAAGTTTCGCAATTATTCATCGAGCCAATATTGCGAAAATGCAATAAATTCTAAAATTTTAACATCACAGAATATAAAAATAAAATTGAACCCTAATTTTCTCCGCTGATTGTGAACTTGTGACATGAGAGGTCAAGGTGTGCAGCGTGTCAGTCTAAAGTGAGACATTGGTGTACCTTTAAGAATTATTGCCAACTGCTGGTTCATCACGAGTTACTCCGAATTCTACCATGAAGCAATGTTTGATTTTAAATGCCCAGAAAAGTAGATTTCACGTGAAACTTCAAAGGTTTTGTGAAGCTGCTCACTGACATTTTAGTCCAATCACTTCACCAAGCTTGGCCTCATCATTGACCTGTGTTCTAGTGACTTCACAGTGGTCATGAGTTCTCTTAGGCACATGGCGTAGCGTTGTTTTGATCTTTTTATAATGCCCAATTCAGGAGATATCATGATAATTCTGCTACAGAATGATCCGAAGTCATGCAATGAATTCCACATAAATGTCGGAGACCTGTACTACCGTGGATTAGGGTTACCTTGTGACAGATTTTGCACGTTTCCCTTCCCTTCCTGGAGAATCGTCGCTATAAAGGCAAATGAATAATGACAAAACGCTTATAAAACATTCCCTCCCACGTTAGAGTGTTCTACTGATCTATATTGTTAATGCAAATGGCTCTATTGAGGTTAAAATCTTTCACAATATAGTGCATCGTATGCAGCAGCTTTGTTGAAATGTGGTTTTTGGCTGAATATGATTGAGAAAAAAAGGCTAGCTGAAAGCTACATCGTCAAAAATTCATTTTAAGTTATGTACGACTGGTTTCTGCTCTAGCAACCTCTCAATTGTATGAAAATGAATCCATACATGTACCTGCCTAATCATGATGTTTTACCTCGAAGATACCTTGTCCGCCTACTGGCCTAGTGGATTCATTTGAGGAGAGAATGTCTTCTTTTGAGTACGAAATTGCATCTTCGCCGTCCGAACATCCCCATTGACTTCGACCCTTCCCACCGTGCTGATGACGCGCCTACCAGGTTTGTCTGCTGTCGCTCTTTCCAGGTAAAGTTCTCTGTCAAAATTTACTTCGTCAAAGTTTTCCTTCTTGAAGGTCTTTTCTCCGGAACCCGCATCATTGAATCTGAAACGTTGCTAGTATAGGGAAGCAGCGCTGGAGTTGCCAAGGCCAACCTGGCGGTTAGAGCGCGCACTTCTCAGTTGCTCCCGCAGACAAAATTGGCGGCTTGTAGAAGTGGTGTGTGCGCACATCCCCGTAACAAAACCAAAGGGTGCCGGCAGTGCTGCTGCATATTTAAGTGCAACAATACTTATAAAGCGGGGCGTATAGAGGAAAGTAAGCACGTAGGAAGAGTAGGCAGCGTTGCATCCAAGCGGTCAGCTGAGAAACATTCTGCTCTCGCTCTTTTTCGTAGTGCTGTCGGGATCGTTTCTAAACTGAATGGCACGTGTCAGCTATATTTATTTGATAATGGGTACAGCCACCAGGGGAAACCAAGGCCAAACAGTATAGTTTAAACGGAGTTTTTCCGGAACTAAAACAAGCGTTTTATGTAACATACGCTTTTTTTTCTGGTCCGTTGATCGTTTAGTAGTAAATTTCAAGACTATTAAAGTTTCTATACGTCTATCCATTTGATCATCACCACCAAACTCGATCGGATGCTGCCACATGAAATAAATGATACGATAGGTAGGCAGTCTTTTTTTTTGTAAAGAGTTGCGTGTAAAGGAAAGCTGCCTTGTCCACAACACTTGTGCGGGGCCACGTTCATATGCCTCAAAGCTGTTATAGAACATACTTTTGTGGTTAACACTCGATGCCGAAGTGCCACTGTTTAACTTAATTTGTGCGAAAGACAGGATTCTTGTTACTGACAAAGCAGCAGACTACTCTAAGCTTAGCTTCATGAAGCCAGCCGATGCGGTAAGCGTTTTTCTGTTTGGCTGCCGTAGCTAAGTAACATAGGAATTTATGCGTTGCTGGAGAAATATCACGACTTCGATGTTTTTTTGTTGTTTAGTTCACCTAACACACAGTTTCAGTTTTTTCTGCTTGCCTGTGTTGGCTCAAATGAACATGTATATTCAACATTAAAGCTTTAATGTGCCAAGAAGAAATCATTCTGAGCTACGCTGTAGTGTGCGTATCAAGATTGTGACTGCTTGGGGTTCTCCAATGCGCACATATCTGTTCGCTTACGCGTGTTGTTTTTATATTTCATCCCTATCCAAATGCAGCCATTGTGGTCGGAGATACATCCCGCGGTATCAAGCATAGGAGCACGACACTACCCGTGCTATGATGTCATAGTGGTTTGCTTGATCAACGTCAACGTACATACATACTGCAGACAGAGCGTACATATGGCGCCTGAAAAAAGAACAGTGATACCGCATCTACTACTTCCTCGTTTTTTTTGCTACAGAATCGCGCAGTGCGGTATCGTCGCCGCAAGGACATATGAGCTGGTACTACCTTAGCACACATTCCAAACAGAAAATGATTTCGAGGGCGTCGCCATCACTGCACAAAACTGTCTCTTCGATGCCACATGCATAGTTGCATTCCGCTTTGCAGAACTTCTCTCCATTTTCAGTGACATTTTTGTGAGAGTAGCCTCCAGACAAAGTCTTTTTTTAAAACCATAATGCAGTACTACTGGCGCAACGGGATATAGACCTGTTCGTTCTCAAATGAAGCACGGCAGTGGCACACGTGCCTGCTCTCCTTGAAGCCAGTCGTCTGGGCGCAAGCAGCTGAGTTGTGTTGCGACTATCTGCCAAGTGATGTTTTATGGAGAGCCACCTATCCAGTCCTCGTCTCCTATAAAACCAAGACTTCGGGTCAGTGCAAAACCAAAAAAGCACATGAAATCCCGGAGGTCTGTTTATTGCGAAAAGAACAACCTAGAGTACCACATGAACACATTTGTCATAGCATTTGGAGATACTATTTTCAAGTTAATACAGGAGCCTTGCAATATTCTACGAGTGTCAGAGCAGGAATTGAGTTTGCATACATTCTTTGATCTTGTGTTGTCCATGTGGTGGTCAGTCGTCTGACCACCAGATGCAGATTAGTAGCCATTAGTAGCCATTAGTAGACGTGTAACCATTAGTAGACGTGATTAGTAGACATCAGCCATTAGTAGACGTGTAACACTGTATAAGCCAAGCATCGATTACTTTGAGCGATTGCGAAGTTGGCTTTTTAGAAAATACGTTGTCATTGTAGCACGTGGTACACCGTCTTGTTGTATAATAACCAAAGTCGTTTACGAAATAAACTAGTTGAGAGTGCAGCGGTGTCCCTATCGTCTCTCTTTTGTAAAACGTCGTGCGCTGCTTATTTGTAATCATGGACTTTGTTTCCTCTTGGGCACATAGTCGTAACACATAGTCATAACACAACACAGGGGTCAGGCGAAAATTGGCGAAGGTGGGGGGGCCTCCAGTCTGGCTTTCTGTGCCTACCCTGGCACCACCCCCGATTTCAGCCTGTGTCATATGACTGCTGATGACGTCGTGTGACAGCTCTCCCTCGTGCGCTCATTGTTTGTCAGTTACTTACTCGCTTTATCAGTGAAAGGCTGTTCATGTGACGAATACGAACCTCCGTTGGTTCTTGTTTTGTCATTTTCTGATGGCGTATTCTCAGTCTCTTTGCTCAGTGTGCCCTTATTGTACTTGGCTGGAAGGTCAGCAACGTTTTTACTTTGAACTCTTAGCATGTATTTATGGACTGTAAAAGTAATCACCGCTCTTTTCTTCGGCATTCCGTTTTTCATGGTTGGCACGTCAGTACTTCTCAGCTCAGCTTGTGAGTGTTTTGTGAGTAGTACTTTGTCGCTGCAGCCTCCTAGTACTGAATGCAGTGCTCACTAAGCCAGGCCTATTGGCACAGTAGAAAAGATTAAAATATGTGTACTAATCACTGCAGGTGTGCACTTTCTTGGTTGTGGCTGGTGTATCTTTGCAGTGATGATGTCCTAAGAGATATTACTAGCTCGACAGGCAAAGCCTCTTCTTTTAGTAAGCTGCAAATCACGTGCGACGAGTACAATTAACACTTGCTAAGATTATTGCCCCTTCAGGTGTGAGTTATGATGCACTGTCAACAAATGTGGCAAATTCAGAAAACACAATCACAAGGCACTCAATATTACATTCCAAGGAAAAAAACGATGTGTTATTTTGTTTGAGCTTGAGCAAGCCATTGCAATTTCTGTAAAATAAATACTTCATTCTGCTGTAAGTTATATTTAGTTTTCATATAAAAAGATTGAACTCATAAGCTCTTGATGTGTGTGCATTTAGATTTTCGTTGCATTATTTAAAGGAAAATAAAAGCAACACTTGACGTCGCTTTTAGAACACGATTTCAACGACCCATCAAAGATAACAGTTCCTTCACTAGAGCGATCAGCTGCAATTTTGCGCAGCAGACTGAGGTCAAGTCGAGACACACTGACTAGGGAGAAGGTTCACTTCACCTAACGAACTCTGTATTTTACTCTATTCTGGCCTCAAGTTGACAAAGCTAGCATAAATAAATTGCATACACAAATGTCGCCACTGATGCTAAATATTGATATTTGTTTCTCTTAGTAAAATGTTTACATGTGAAAACGTAAGGTCGCATAAACCTTGACGAAATGCTTGAACGTGGGCCGTGGACTTATAGCCCGTTATATAGGTGGAACTTTGTCTGGTGGAGGGATAGGGGGATGACGTCCTTGGTCTTCAGTGCAGGCAAGTCGAGTGTGTGTTATTTGGTTCTTGGTATTCTACTGCTTAAAATTTCAAGGGTGGGCCGTTCACTTAGTGTCCCATTCCTCGAACACACCACTGCATTAACTATGAAGCACACATGTTGCACTTTTGCGCTTTCTGTGGCTCATCAATTAAACTGCCTCTCTGGCGGACGAGATCTTTTTAGCCGTTGATAATACAGATAAGCTAAATATCTTGATCTGCATGTCAAACTAAAAGTGAAAAGGGTCGTTTCAATTTGAAAAGCCTTGAGGAAACATGTTCATATACCACATGAGTATGAAAACCCATGAGAACTTCATGTGTGTAGAGCAGTATAAGGCACAAATATATGAAATATGGGAAGAGTGATATGCACTAGCTACTTTAGCCAACTGAGCCGTTCCTTGCTTTTAGTTCTGTTTTACTCTCCTATTGATTTTAGGACGTCGTGAAGACACATACACCACAGAATTGCACACAGAGTATGTGATAATTAAGACAAATGAACTAGTTAGTTGCTGCTCACAACAACCCTGTTTGCTTTTCTGCCCTGAGTCTGGAGAAAGGAAACTGTGAAAATATGACTGAGCTAGATTGACAAACACCGTGACAAAGAAATTGCAAGATCTCACATGCCAAATATACAAAAAATGCACAGCTGCTGACAACACAGGCAACAGTCTTGAGTACTACAAACAGTCACTCACTCGTAGCTTAGGATTTATTCATAAGTATTGCTTTTCAGTTGTGAAGATCAGTCCTGACACCAGCTGTCAAATGATCCTCCTCATGTTCTGGAGATTACAGCAATTTTAGACACATTTTCTGATTTGTACCGTGTACGTCCATTGATTTCTCGAAAGACACCCAGATGGTCTTAGCCACCCCACTAAATGGAAAGTTCTACAGGAGCGAGTGGGAAAGAAAACTCTCTACAGGAACAAGCTTGCCAGATCTACGCACATCACTTCCTTCTTTTCACAGACTTAAAAAAGAAGCAGGAGGGAGGGGGCCAGACAGGGGTCTGTGGTTCTGTGTTTGATCTAAACAACACGACGCCGTAAGCGCGCGTGTTTCTTGTTTATAAAAATTTAGCCCACGTGTTATGTCTTCTATGCATCAGCACAAATCAACTCACGGAAACGTTTTTTTTTTGCGCGTCGTACTGTGGGTTCAATTAAGTATACGTACTGCGTAAGCTAGCTGATGTTTTGGCTACAGTAGGGCAATGTATATATATATATATATATATATATATATATATATATATATATATATATATATATATATATATATATATATATATATATATATATATATATATTTATATATATATATAGTGTTACGTGATTTCGTCTGACTGAAACAGGGCATAGTGGGGCATACCCAAGAAAAGGTGCCTCAGACTGATAGAAAAGAAGTGGACGTTGTTGGTGAGCTGCGTTGTGGCTGCGGACTGACAGCTGTTATTTTCCACGTAACATTTTGGTGGAAGTGCTGGGTGCTCTTCTGACAACGGAGCTACGCAGTGGACGCCTCCTTAAGTCTGCTACCATGGCTCCGGGTGAGGATACGGCTTCGCCACCTACACCAGCAACGACAGCAACCAGGTACGTCGCCCTAACGCAACCCCGTGATCCCGGTACCTGTACTGGAGAGGACAACGCGAATGTGGACAAGTGGCTTAGCATGTACGAGCGCGTCAGCAAGCAATGTGGCTGGGACCCAAGCGTTATGCTTGCGAATGTCATTTTCTATCTTGACAAGACCCCTCGCATCTGGTTTGAGACCCACGAGCACAAAATCACAAGCTGGGAAATGTTTAAGCAACAGCTCCGCGACCTCTTTGGCAACCCGTTTGGCCAACAGCTTGATGCCCGAAAGCAATTGGCCGTACGTACACAGACGTCCACTGAGCCCTACTTGACTTATATTCAAGACGTCTTAGCGTTGTGTCAAAGGGCCGATCCCAACATGACTGAGGCCGACAAGATTTCGCACGTTTTAAAAAGAATCGCCGACGATGCGTTCAACCTGCTTGTATTTACCATCGACGCCGTGATCAAAGAGTGCCGCCGTCTCGAGCAGGTGAAGAGTCGACGCATTTTGCAGCAGTTTCAGCGCCTACCCAACACCGCGGCAACGTCATCTTGCGAAGCCACTCCTTGTCATCCGTCTACAACCGAAGACGTGACGCGCATCGTCCGACGTGAACTCGAGGCCGCTTACCCGGATGCTAACAAACCGACGTTTCCCGACGCCTCAACGCCAGCTGTCGCCTTGATCCAGGCTGTTGTCCGCCAGGAATTCGCTAACCTTGGTATCCTGACCACTGCACCCACCCTGGATAATACTGGTCCCTCGATAGCTTCTGTGGACATGAGACGTCGCCATCTGTACTCTATTGAACCAGGAACCCGTCTGAATGGCGAACAGCTGATGATAAGCCGATCTGCTTTCGCTGTGGTCGCGCTGGACACATCGCTTAATTGTTACTGCCGCAGCCAATGGCCATCTATGTCTTCTGGCTCGTACCCCGCTTACAGTAACTCATTCCGTCCACCAAACCACCGTTATCCGACCCGCACTGAGTCTACAGCATTTACTGCCCCTGAGGACTACAGCCACCCAGTCCCGTCGTTGCCACCGCCTCAAAGCCGCCCTTCTCGTTCAAATACGCGTCGCCGCTCTCCCTCACCATCGTTTAACCGCCGCATGTCCCCGGAAAACTAGGCTGCGCAGCTTCTGGAGGTGAAGCTGCCCTGTCGACCTTACCCAAAAATCCTCTGTTGCCCTTACGTTTGAACCGGAACACCCTAGAAGTATATGTTGATGGCACACTTGTTGAAGCTTTGATAGATACGGGCGCTCACGTCTGTATTATGAGTTCTCGTTTTCGTCGTCGCATGAAGAAGGTTCTCACGCCCCCCTTGACCAGTGTCGTCCAAGTTGCAGATGGTGCAACAGTCCCTGTCGTCGGTATGTGCACAGCTCAACTTACCGTAGCCGGTCATCAAGTGGTCGTCCTTTTTACCGTGCTTGCAACATGTCCCCACGACCTCATACTAGGCCTCGATTTTCTTGCCACCAATTCTGCTCTAATTGGTTGCTCCGCTAGTGTGCTCCGCCTTGAACTGCCACAAATCAGTGCCACCTCGTACCAACCTACATGCCGATTACAATGCAGCGACTTTGTTCGACTGCCCTCCAAAACTGTGACGTACGTCAATTTTCTGTGCTCACCAGCTGTGCCCGATGGTGACTATTACGCTACGCCTCTCACCGACGTGCTCCTTGCGCACAATGTTGCAGTGCCCTATACGGTGCTCAGCATCACAGATAACAAAACTTGTCTACCTCTTGTCAATTTCGGCTACATGAATCAGGTGCTTCCACAAGGCATATCTGTGGCCCACCTGTGTCCGTTGCTCGATTCACAAATTGAAGTGCTTGCCTTAGACACACTTGTTTCACCGCAGCGCACATCACTCGCAACACATTCGGGCAGCCGTCAAATTGTAAACATGATCGCCACTTATCTTCCGCCTCCACAAGTTGAAGCCCTACAACATCTTCTCGAGGCCTACCAGGATATTTTCGATTTTGGCGACCGACCTCTTGGGCAGACGTCCTTTGTCCAGCATCGCATACACACAGGTGATGCCAACCCTGTTCACCGCCGTCCCTACAAAGTGTCTTCTTTTGAGCGGGGCATAATTCAGAAGGAGGTGAACAAGATGCTAGCGAAGGACATTATTGAACCATCCTCCAGTCCCTGGGCATCCCCGGTTGTATTAGTTAAAAAGAAGGACGGATCGTGGCGATTTTGTGTGGACTATCGCCACCTTAACAACATCACCAAGAAAGACGCATACCCTCTGCCCCGCATTGACGACGCCCTTGATTGCCTCCATGGTGCCGCCTACTTTTCTTCCATCGATCTTCGTTCTGGTTATTGGCAGATTGCCGTGGATCCCATGAACCGAAAGAAGACGGTTTTTGTAACACCCGATGGCCTCTACCAACTCAAAGTCATGCCTTTCGGCCTATGTAATGCCCCCGCCACCTTTGAACGAATGATGGACTCCCTACTCCATGGATTCAAGTGGTCTACGTGTCTTTGTTACCTGGATGACGTGATTGTGTTTGCTCCCACTTTTGAAGCGCACCTTAAGAGACTGTCGAAAATTCTTGATGTATTCCGTCTCGCCGGCCTTCAGCTGAATTCATCCAAGTGCCGGTTCGGTCTCCGTCGCATTACAATACTTGGACATATTGTTGACGCTTACCGCGTACAGCCTGACCCAGAAAAAGTTCGAGCTGTGACGGACTTTCCTGTGCCAAAAACCACCAAAGATGTCCGCAGCTTTGTGGGGCTCTGCTCCTATTTTCGGCGGTTCATCAAGAACTTCGTGTAAATCGCTCGGCCCCTAACAAATTTACTCAAACCAGATGAGACGTTTACCTGGGGTCCCTCGCAAGCAGCAGCATTTTCCGACTTGACCACTTTGCTCACTTTTTCTCCTGTGCTGGCTCACTTCGACCCTACGGCACCGACAGAAGTGCGCACCGATGCCAGCGGTTACGGAATAGGCGCTGTGTTGGCTCAGCGACAACGTGGGCAGCATCGCGCGATAGCTTATGCCAGCAGGCTGTTGTCCACCTCGGAGCGTAATTATTCCATCACAGAGCACGAATGCTTAGCGCTGGTGTTGGCAGTGGCGAAATTTTGCCCTTACTTATACGGCCGACCATTTATAGTTCTCACCAACCACCACGCTCTCTGCTGGCTCGCCTCCCTCAAAGATCCCACAGGTCGTCTCGCCCACTGGGCACTCCGCCTTCAGGAGTATTCTTACACCGTAGTGTA
This sequence comes from Rhipicephalus microplus, assembly GCF_013339725.1. Taxonomy (NCBI): domain Eukaryota; kingdom Metazoa; phylum Arthropoda; class Arachnida; order Ixodida; family Ixodidae; genus Rhipicephalus; species Rhipicephalus microplus. The sequence goes on along the minus strand of NC_051169.1, from coordinate 137,533,785 downwards.
TAAATCAGGAAAACTGCACAAATATGTGGATTGTTTGTCACGCTACCCTGTGGCCGACTGCGATCCTACGAGCACTGATTCTGTGGGATGCGTCCTTTCCATCTCCCAGCTGCTTCATCTCGGGGACGAGCAGCGCCACGATCCGGATATCAGCCGCTTAATACAACAGCTCGAATCTGCACCACAAGACGCTTCTGTTCGCATGTTTACCTTAAAGGACCACACCTTATATCGGCGTAATTTATCGCCCAATGGTCACGACCTACTTCTGGTCATACCAAAGCACCTGCGTTCCACAGTCCTACGTGAGCTTCATGACGCGCCAACCGCGGGTCACCTTGGTGTCTCTCGCACATGATACCGTGTCCGCCGCCGCTTCTACTGGCCTGGCCTTTCACGCTCTGTACGTCGTTATGTCAACGCTTGTGAAATTTGCCAGCGTCGCAAAAAAGCCGACGGGACTCCCTTCCGGATATCTTCAGCCCATCGACATCCCATCGGAGCCATTCTTCTGTGTTGGTTTGGACCTCCTCGGTCCCTTCCCAACATCCGCCTCTGGAAACAAGTGGGTCGCGGTGGCTACGGAATACACAACCCGTTATGCAGTTACGCGAGCCATGCCAACAAGGTGCGCTACAGACGTCGCTGATTTTCTACTACGCGATCTCATTTTAGTGCATGGAGCCCCTCGTCAACTGCTGACAGACCGAGGCCGTACGTTCCTTTCGAAAGTGGTTGACGATATCCTGCGTTCCTGCTCTACCCAACATAAGCTCACGACATCGTACCACCCCCAGACAAACGGGCTTACAGAACGTTTAAACCGCACCCTGACAGACATGCTATCGAAATACGTCTCGGCTGACCATCGTGATTGGGACCTTGCACTACTCTATGTGACGTTCGCATACAATTCCTCCCGGCATGACACTGCTGGGTACTCGCCATTTTACCTTCTGTTTGGACGCGAACCAACATTGCCGTTGGATACCTTCCTGCCAGCCGCTGCGCAGTCTATTTCTGAATATGCACGCGATGCTATTACCCGAGCTGCCCACGCTCGTCAGCTTGCCCGCAGCAGATTAATGGCGTCCCAAACTCACAGAAGCATCGTTACGACGAGCGGCATCGCGAAAAACTCTTTCCAACAGGTTTCCTCGTTCTTCTTTGGTCCCCTACGCGACATGCAGGCCTTTCAGAAAAACTTCTCTCTCGTTTCACGGGCCCATACCGTGTGCTTAGACGAGTGACCGACAATACATATGAAATTGTCAATGATAATCCATCAACCTCTTCCGCTCTGCTGTCAAGGGACATCGTCCACGTATCAAGGCTCAAGCGTTACCACACTGCTCCTGCTGTGGCCCCGTAAACTCGCCGGGTCGGCGATTTTGCCGCCGGGGGTCAAGTTACGTGATTTCGTCTGACTGAAAGAGGGCATAGTGGGGCATACCCAAGAAAAGGTGCCCCTCAAACTGATAGAAAAGAAGTGGACGTTGTTGGTGAGTGGTGAGCTGCGTTGTGGCTGCGGACTGACAGCTGTTATTTTCCACGTAGCAATATATATATATATATATATATATATATATATATATATATATATATATATATATATATATATATATATATATATATATATATATATATATATATATATATATATATATATATATATATATATATATATATATATATATATATTCAACAAAAAAAACGTTCTGCAGCGAAATTGTAACTCGCGACGACCCACGGAGACAAGGTGCCCTACGCCCACACACTCCACGACACTTTACCAACCGCTTGCAGCGATGTTGTAGGTAATTCGTGTGGTCAATGTGATACAGGATGCGAGCGTCGATGCGTGTGTCAGATTACGGCAAATGCGTGTGTCGTACGATTCATTCACCGTAACGCAACTGATAACTCCAGTTCCCACACGTCAAGTACCTGTGTGCCGTTAACTGGTACAGCTTTGTGAGCGCGAAAAAACCAAATCAGTCGTGGCCATAGCATAGAGGACACGCGATACGATACGCTTTGCTTCTGATATACACGAAATCGAAAGGGCTTGACGTGGCATCACCACGTGATGCGACAAAAGGAACGCCGGCGCACACACGCGCTGGGTCGCGTCGAATTGGGTCACGTACGGCAGTGGCATCCGCGGTTGCTTCAGCGCACAGATGTGCACGATTTTCATCTGGGAAAGCACCGCATCGGACGTCTGACAGGCGACAAACTCGATAAATGTTTATCAGTAAAATAGTCTACATTGCGCAACTTCAATCAACAATCCTGCATATCATCTAGCTGTGCATGATTTATTGACAAAAATACATTACTCATGCGCCCGGCATATTACTCTCTCGAACTTGAAAAACAGACACGTTAGGGGGACTAGAACAGCGCCAAAAGCAGCAGACGCAGAAATTAACTAATACCAGTCTAATGCTTTGCCATCGAAGTTGACTCTTTAGCCGACGCCGGCAACAACGTTCCATTGGCGGGCCAATTATGCCAGCCTAATTGCATGGCTCCGCCCATAGTAGCTGCTGGTTGTACAACTCGGTCCAATATGGCCGTTCTAATACGCTGGCACAGGCAATAATGGTGGGAGGTTCTGAATGCTGGTCCCACATCGCCATTCTCTTCGGCTGGCACAGTCAAAATTTGGAAATGTTTTAAATGCTGGACCAACATCGCAGCTGTATTCGGCTGGCTCAGCCATTATTGGCGGTACGCTGTCAATTTGGCGGTACGCTGTCATGGCCCGAGAATTCTGGGCCATTCTCGGACCATGAACTGCCGATCTATCCCCAACATTGGGCCAACGTTATGTGCTGCCTGGGTCAATTTAGGCTTAACCCTATTTGTGTGTCTCCAGGTTCCTGCTCCGTAGCTAAGTACCGGCAAGATGCAGCTGGTATATACCTTTCTCTTGAGGAATAGCGGCAATCTATATGTCATAGTTTGAGAGTGCTTGCCAAATGTGCTCCACTCCATTCTTATTCTTCTAGTTGCTTCAATCTCGTGGTTCGGCTATGCGGTTATTACTTGCCCTAAGTCGACATAGTCGTTTACAACTTTAAGTGCACTATTACCTATCTCAAAGCGCTGCTTTTTTCCGAAGTTGTTGAACATTACTTTCGTTTTCTGCAGATTGTTTTAGGACCCACCATTCTGCTCCCATTGTCTAACTCCGTAATCAAGAGTTGCAATTCGTCCCCTGAGTTACTCAGCAATGCAATGTCATCGGCGGCGCGCAGGTGACTAAGGCAATCTCCAATACCTTTCATACCTAACTGTTTCCATTCTAAGCCTCGGAAAACCCCCTGTTAGCACGCAATAAATAGCATTGGGGAGATTGTGTCCCCCTGCCTTACACCCTTTTTGATTGGTATTCTGTTGCTTTGTTTATGAAGCATTATGGTAGTAGTCGATCTACTGTAGATTTCTTCCAGGTTGTTTATATAGGGTTCATCTACACCCTGATTCCGCAGTGTCTGCATGATTGCTGATATTTCTACTGAATCAAACGCCTCCTCGTAATCTATGAAGGCTATGCATACTGTTTGACTATCTTCTGAGCATTTGTCTATTACCTGATCGATAGTATGAATATGAATGATTGTTGAGTCGCCTGTTCGAAATCCTGCTTGTTCCTTTGGTTGATTGAATTCTAATGTTTTCTTTACTCTGTTAGCAAATACCTTTTAAATAGCTTGTATACTACGGAGATCAAGCTTATCGGCCTGTAATTCTTCAATTCCTTGTCATCTCCCTTCTTATGCATGAAGGTTACGTTAGCATTCTTCCAAGACTCTGGTACTCTTGCCGTGAGGAGAAACCTCGTAGACAGTGTGGATTGTTTTTCTAACACAATCAGTCCTCAAGCTTTCAGCACATCTGATGTTACCCGATTCTCACCAGCAGCTTTGCCTCTCTGCATGCTCTCCAATACTTTTCTGACTTCTTCTATGATTACTGGTGGGATGTCATCTAAGTTACTGCTAGTTCTTATAGCATTAAGGTCGTGGTTGTCCCAGTGACGGTACAGATCTCTGTAAACTCCTCCGCCATTTTTACTATCCTATTCATACTGGTAGTTATTTTGCCTTCTTTGTCCCTTAGTGCATACATCTGATTTTCGCCTATCCTAAGTTTCCTCTTCACTGCTTTGACGCTTCCTCCGTTTTTCAGAGCGTGTTCCATTCTCTTCATGTTATAGCTTCCTACATCTGGTACCTTACGCCTATATGCAGCTTCGAAAGCTCTGCCAGTTCTATTTTGTCTGTTGTGCTTAAGACTTTCATGCTTTGACGCATCCTAATGAGATTCTTCGTTTCCTGCGGAAGCTTGCCAATCTCTTGTCTAACTACCATGCCTCCAACTACCACTGCACACTCCGTAATGATACTCGTCAGATTATCATTCATTGTTCTTTGCTAAGGTTGGTTTCCTCAATATGACCCGAGTACCTGTTCTGAAGCGAGACTCTGAATTCCTGTACTTTCCCTCTCAGTGCTAGCTCAGTGATTGGCATCTTGTGTATCAGTTTCTGTCGTTCCTTCTTCAAGAGTAGGCGAATTCGAGACCGTACCATTCTATGGTCTCTGCATCGTACCTTTTCAAGCATTTCCACATCCGGCACGATGCCTGGGTGTGCAGTCATTATAAAGTCCATTACGTTTTTTTTATTTTTGCCAATAGGGCTCCTCGGTCTCCACTTACAGTTTCCTCGTTTTCGGTGGAAGGTATTCACAATCCATGAATAATTGCTTTCTGCGAATTCTACTAGTAGTTCTCCTCTGGCATTTTTTGTACCGATGCCATATTTTTCTATTGCCTGGTCTTCAGCCTGCTTCTTCCCTCCCGTTGCATTAAAGTCTCCCGTCAGTATAATATACTGTGCTTTTATTTTACTCAATGCCAATTCCACGTCTTCATAGAAGCTTTCAACTGAAGCACCATCATTGCTGAATGTAGACGCGTAAGCCTGTGCCACCTTCATCTTGCATCTTTTATTGATTTTATTTACGATACCTACCACCCTTTCATTATTGCTGTAGTATCACTCTATGTGTCCACCTATCTTTATGTGAATTAGAAACCCCACGAAAAACAATTTCGTGTGTAAATGTTGTGTCTTATGCATATCCTGATGCATGGTCATAAAATGATGCTGTAGTACCACATACGGGCATGTTGTACTGCAACATGCAATTGTACAGCACCGTGCACGTTGTGGCCAAACAGTACAAATCCTTAATACATCTGCGAATGTTGATTTCGCTGAAATTTATTACAAAGCCCTCTTAGTTTCTTCCTTAGAGATCTTTGTTACTCACTCGCTCCTTAAAGCAAGTGAACACTGTGATAGCTCCATTGATGCCTACCTTCCAAACAACATATATGATGCCAATTGGACTAACGTGTCTACCGAAAACTAGACTGCCATGTCTCCTGAAAATTGTAGTGATGTGCCCACTGCTAACTGGAGTGGAGAAGCCTATCTGAAATTTATAACTACAGAGCTAACTCGTCAGCCAAACACTGCACTGCTGTCGTTGATATTATTTTTCTCTACAGTTTTTGGTTGGTTTCCTTAAGAAGTTTTGGAACAGCAGTTTTCTTGGGAAAAACGTAAGTGTTCTTACAAGTAGGAAAAGCTGTTTGTTGAGGTAAACTCTAATTAATCTTTTCTTTATTTTTTATCGGGCAAGAAGGGCTCTTGGAGACTTTTGGTATTCTTATTGCCATTATTGAATTTGTTACTTTGGACTATTTTGTTCTGAACACGTACTCTCAAGTAAGAATTGAAATTGTATTCTAATATTTACTAATTACCTATAAAAAAAATTTAACTTCTGAAGCATGAGTTGCATTTTTCATTGTACAATATGGCCCACTGTTAGGAAGAACACGCAAACGCGAACTGGTGGTGAGATTTGTAAATGTCACGCACGTGCACAATAGCGTAAAGGCTGCTCTTGTCAGGTTTTTTCTGCTACTCTCCGCCTCCACACTTGCTTTGCACTTTCGTTTTCCCGCGGCACAATTCATGCCGCCGCCGGTCTGCCGCTGCCTTGTCAGGTAATGAGCAGATACAAAAAAGGTGGAGCTTGTTTTTTGCTGTGGTTTTTCAGCTTTTGTGATAAGATGCGATTCACAACCACAGCCGTCCATTTTATTATATGGGGATAAACAATGAAAGGCCATGCATTTATTTGCAGCCATATTAATGAATGCTTAATAATAATAGTAATATTATTATTAAGAATAATAATAATAAATAATAATAATAATATAATACTATTATTAATAAATAGAAGCATTTACACCTGGAAGAACAGTGATATGATTATGAGAGACGACGCAGTTGAAAGCTCTAGAAATTTCAGCCACCTGAAGTTTTCCAACGAGCACCCAAATCTAAATACATACACCTCGAGCATTCCCGCTTCCACCGATAATTCGGCCGCCACAGCCGGGATTCACTGCCGCGACCTGCATGTCAGCAGCGAAGCACCATAACCCTTACACCAGCGTGGCGAGTCAAGTAAACACTTGCGAATGAAATATCCTCGAAGACTCTCAGTAACCCGACAAACATTAGTTTTTGCCTCTTGAATCGTGAGAGTTATTCATTATTGAAACAACATTGGTAGAAGCTCCATATTTTAAATATGCGATAACACGCATATTATGGTGGTGCTGACACTTCATGTAAAGTGTTTTGCGCCGCGTGGCGCACTTGTCTCGCGCAAAAGCCGTACTTTGGTGTCACAACTATTGAGCGGTAGGTGGCGTTGTGTTCACGAGTGTTGATCACCACTATCATCATCATCGTGGTTAGATTAGTAGCACTGGTAATGACCCCTGGCGGCAAGCCTTGGTGGCGGCACGAGAGAGTTTAGCGAGTGTCTTTGGCTGGTGGCATTAAGCACGAATGGTTATCTCGTAGTGGAACCCCGGTGCACGGCACCGCGGGCTGCCCGCCGGGGGCCCCCGTGGTGAGTCTGGCGTTGACGACACCGCCTTGTTGCCCCACCGCGGTGGTCTAGTGGCTAAGGTACTCGGCTGCTGACCCGAAGCTTGAGGGATCAAATCCTGGCTGTGGTGACTGCATTTCCGATGGAGGTGGAAATGTTCTATGCCCGTGTGGGTGTACGTTAAAGAACCGAGATGGTCAAAGTTTTCGGAGCCCTCCACTACGGCGTCTCTCATAATCAAATGGTGGTTTTGAGACGTTAAACACCACATATCAATCAACACCGCCTTGCTTGTCATGTTGTTCAGTGTTCTTTAGTATTAAGAATGTATTCAATATTGTATAAAGATATTAATTTGACTGACGATATTGTCGCTTTAAAAGCCGTTAAATAAATATGTGTTGTTTGGTTTGTTTCGACCATGTCCATTGTGTCAGTTCTCTCCAAGAGCGTGGCGCACTCCCTTCATTTCGAGACTCCGCAACGTTTACGAAATCTTCGACTCTTCACCTACATGTTCCCGCATGAAAAATGTTGTGCATAGAACTATATGCACTAGAATAAACAAGGAAGAAAAAATTTATTCTTTATATTTTTCTGACGACAGATGAACTAGGTCAGATAAACAGCCTCTCAACACTAGAATAAGTAAAAGCTTCGTTTAGTATCGGGTGATGTCACCTCCAACATCGAGTGCGGCATTCATCCGTGCAGGCATAGAATTGTACAGAGCTTTCGTGAAGGATAAATTGCACTTAAGCCACTCCCATCCTTCGTATTCTTCGAAGAATGCCCGTTCTTCGAAGGGGTACTCAGTGCCCATCATATTGGTGAATCACCTAGCAACTATATTTTCGTAACATTGAGAGTGCAGTAGAAGTTTGTCCACATGGAGGAGTGTGTTACTTGAATCATAAGGCAGCATCTTAAAAGAAGCTACGAGTTCCTAAAGCTGCCAAGCCTTTTGCATGACTAAAACAAGGATACCATAAACCGTATATGCCTCACAGTACTTGCGTTCGTAAATTATAGATACAGAGTAAGGCACTTAACAGTCTTACATGGCACTCACCACAAACACCGTAAAGTCTCCATCCTGCTCCTTCCACGACGGAAGGTAATTGGGCAAGTTTTTGAAGGGAGGCTTTTTATGTGTCATATTCTAAATTTAAGGTGGTTGCAAAAGACTTACTAGGAAGTCCTTTTAACGAATTGTTTTAGTTAATATTCGTGCATTTAATGCTTTAGTGAACCGAAAAGTTCTCCCGCGTGAAATTTCACGTTTTGGGAATAGGAAGGAAATACGTTCTTCAAGCGTTCATACAATTCGTGATTACTCAAAATATAAGCCCCGAGAGTCGCAATATAAAAATACCAAGAAAATATTATTATAGAAGAACTAACAAACAATAATGCTAGAGAAAGTGCAGGGGATGTTAATCGAAGTATTTGTGGTTTAAATGTGAACAAAGGAGAGTGCACGAAAAGAAAACTTCCACTGTTAGGATCTAAACCTCATAGCATCGAGTAACGCGACAAATGCTCAACCATTGAGGTACGGTGGGGTTCATTCCTTCGGCCACTTATGGGGTAATAAATGTGCATTGAGGCATGCAAGCGTCAATCAGCGCTAGCTGTTGCCATGACAGCAAGTGTGAAACACTTTCCTGACTGTCTGGCGTCACCTTGTGCGTCATATTCTTACTAAAATCTGCTGTCCAGTTATTTCCTTAATACCATTTCAGCGGGTCAAGTCCGCCAGAAGGAGACCCTCACAATAAACAAAGGAAAGTGTACATATCGTCCACTTTTTCTTTTTCACATGTTGCAAATATTCCCCTCAACTTTCCCTTTTCTTTCCTTGGCAATATTAAGTGGCGAAACTCCTTTGTGATTGGGTCGTTCCCTCGCAGTAGTAGTATGTTGTATTAGTAGCCACTTAAGTTAGTTTTACGAATCGCTCACTAGATGGCGTTGTGTGGATGTATCCTTTTCTCGGGGTAAGTGGTTTTCGCATAGTTCACTACTAAACAGGATAGTTAGCGCAGTTATATGAGAAATTCACATCATATCCACGGAGTAAAAGACGGGCGGGACTAAGGGTTCTTCAATCCGTCCGCCGTTTGTCTGTCTCTCCCACTAACTTACAGACAGACAGACAGACAGACTAACAGACAGACAGACAGACAGACAGACAGACAGACAGACAGACCGACAGACAGACAGACAGACAGGCAGGCAGGCAGGCAGGCAGACAGACAGGCAGACAGACACACAGACAGACAGGCGCTTCGGCCCACTCATCATCATTCACTCCGTGGATGTGGTGATTTTTTGTCTGTTAGTTATCATTCTTATTGTGTCAAACAAAGTGAATAAGCCCTAAATTTACACTTTCCTTCAACAAAAAAACCATGCATATATATGAACGCAAATGTTTGGTTCCTAGGAAACGATTCTGCAAGGTTCTGCAGAAAAATAAAAGCGGTGAGAGCGCTCCAGGGAAGACTCGGGAATCGTTCTGTTATTGCTTCATATCTAGAACGCCCCAACGAGTGACGGAACAATAATTTCATCGGGGGTTTTATGTTTCAAAAGGACAATATGATTTTGAGGGTAATCGTAATGAAGTGCTCGAGAAATTTCGATTCTCTGGTGTCACCCTGCACTGACATCACAGTGTCTAGCATACCATCCCGCACTGAAATACAACCGCCGCGGCTGGTGTCCAACCAGCAACCTTTGGATGAGCCCTCCAGATAAAGGGGAGGGTTGCTCCTCGGGAATTTACGATAAATTTAGAAGTGTGGCAGCTTGGGCTAGTTGGTATGGCAGGACGATAGTTATCGCGCGGGAACAAAACGACGACACAGAGCCTTTTTGTCTCTCTGTCGTCGTTTTGTTCTCGCGCTATAACTATCGTTCACGATAAAATTAACACCGTCCCACCACGGTAAAACTTTTTCACTAATAAAAAAACTCTTTTTATGGCGGGTTATTACGCTTCTAAACACTTCTCAGAGGAAAACCGGCAGATATGCCAGGTATAGTGGGAATATACGAATACTAAACAACCACTATGAAAAAAATCATGATGTACATAACATTCCTGTCACGATTGACTTCTTAGCAGCTCTCTTTTATGTTCGTCATACAGTCAGGTCATGATCATCATCACCCTATGTCCACTCAGCACAAAGGCCTAGCACTTGTTCCGCCAATCAACTATGCCATGTGCTTACTGCTACCACTTTATACCCGCAAACTGCCTAATCTCATCTGCCCACCTAATTTTCTCTCTCTCCCTTGCCCGCTTGACTTCTCTGGAAATGCAGTCAGTTACCCAGAATTACCAGGAGTTATACTACCTACTCGCTTAATTCCCGGGCTATGTCCGTTTATTTTTATTTCAGCATTGATATGCTCAACCTCCGTTTGTTCCCTGATCCACTCTGCTCGTTTCTTGTTTCTTGAAGTTGCACCTATCATTTGCCTTTGCATCACCCGCCGAGTCGTCCTTAATTTAAAGGGGCACTAAAGTCAACTATTTAGTCCATGTTGATTGTTGAAAGGGTGGTCCAGAGACCTCGTAGTGCTTTGTGCCAAGGAAGGGCCTAATCGGAAATAAAATCACCTTTAGTGCTCCGTATTGGTTTAGCGCACTTTAAATTACCAGCCTCAAGAAGCGGACCAACCGGATCGTCTCACGTCACTGTTGCCCTGCACAAAGTTGGCTGGATTTACTGTGGTAGTACCAGCAGACCGAAAGCATCGGGAACAATAGCAGCATCAACAGCCATAGATCAATTTCCCACCATTTGCTTCGAGATTGCAGATGCTTTTGTTTCAACTGGGCCCGCTAGATGACACGACCTGTTCTGTGTAATTGCGCAAAAATTGAAGTTTCGAACCACTCGCGCCAAGCCCCATAGTAACGTCCGGCGGTTCTTTTTTCTATGGATGAAACAAAACGAACAAGCAGCGTTTCATCGCGTCTTTTAATGCACGGAACGTTTTCTATTTAGTGCTGTTGGATCGGTTACTAGTGAATAATTGTAGGTGGTCCGTCTGATGTCATCGGTATCATTTTGAAAATGCCCTACTGCGGCGCTTGTATTCCTATTTATTTACTTTAATTGCTCGATAAATAGGGCCCTGTTGTTGATAGTTATTTTCGTTTTAATGTTGTCATACATTGACCTCTCACTGTGACGTAAATTGTTAATGGACTATAGTGCCCTTTAGGATGAGTCCTTTATGTAACCCTCCAGGTTTCTCCTCTGTAGGTAATTACCGACAAGATGCAGCTGTTATACACCTACCTCATTAGGAATAGCGACTATCTACCAGTCACGACTTGAGAATGATTGCCGAATGTGGTCCACCACATTTTTATTCTTCTAGTTATTTTATTCTTGTGTTTGGACTATGCCGTTAATACATCCCCTATGTAGACGTAATCTTTAACAACTTCAAGTACATTATTACCTATCTCGCAGCGCTCTTTTCTTCCACGTTTGTTTTACAATACTTTCGTTTTCTGCAGATCAATTGAAGACCTGCCTTTCTGCTCTCCTTGTGTAATTAAGTAATCATAAGCTTCAATTCGTCCCCTGAGGTACGGAGCAATGCAATGTCATCGGCACAGCCCAAGTAACTCAAGTAGTCACCATTAACTCCTATACCTAACTCTTCCCATTCTAGTCCTCTGAAAACCTTGTGTAAGGAAGCGGTAAACAGCATCGAGAAAATCATCTCCCCTTGTCTTATAGCCTTCTTGACTGGTATTCTGTGGCTTTCCTTATGGAGCTATATGGTGGCAGGTCCTCTGTACCTTTCTTCCAAGATATTTATATAGAATTTCTCAACGCCCTAGTTATGCAGTGTCAGCTATATTGTTGATATTCCCACTGAATCAAACGCCTTCTCGTATTATATGAAGGATATTTAAAGCGGTTGGCTATATTCTGAGCATTTCGCTATTACCTGATATATAGTATGAAGGCCGATCGTTGAGTAGCCTGTTTGAAATCCTGCTTGTTTCCTTGGTTGTTCTAATGTTTCCTTAAATATGTTTGCAATTATCTTTGTAAATTGCTTGTACATTTTGGAGAGCAAGCTGATCGGCGTGTAACTGCTCAAGTCCTTGTCATATTCTTTCTTAGGTATTAGGATGATGTTAGCATTGTTCCACAATTCCGGTGCCCTCCCCGTCAGGAGACAATTTGTAAACAGGGTGGCTGGTTTTTTTAACACAATTTGTGCTCCATTTTTTAGCAGTTCTGATACTACCTGTGCCTCTCAAGCCGATTTGCCTCTTTGCTTACCCTTCAAGGCTGTTATCGCTTCTTCTGTCTTCACTGGCGCGATGACATCTGGGTTAATGCTAGTTCTTATAAGAAGTTCTTGTAATAAGAAGTCTTATAAGAAGTTGTCACAGAAAACAGCCTCTGCTCTGAGCTCTGTGAGTTTTTTAATTTTTTTGCCAAGATTTTCCAATAAACGACACACTTCGGAGGGACGCTCTCCCTTAGAATGGGGGATCGAAACCCCATCCAGCAACCGGGACCGGGCCGACCACATCATAGTGCGTCTGACGCAAGTTCTTATCCCGGTCCAAGCGTGGTCCACGTTGACAATTCTGATGACTCCTCCGTTGAAGATATGACTTTGGACAGTGACTACGTGGCCATACCAAGCCGACGCCTGAAGAGGAAAATCAGCCGGATATCGCCGACTGGTCAGCAAGCACCGACAAAGGAGAGTAGCATGTGGTCGTACACCATTTCCTATGTGCCGACATCGAAGACAGACATCTTGAACTCTCTAATTAAGCAGAACCTGTCGGAGTACTTTGAGCTCATTGCTCCAGGGAAAGTCGTAGAAATACGCATAAATACTTGAAAGAACATGCTGTCCGTGGAGGTCACTACGAAGGCCTTATTAGACACGCTGAAAGGGAGTGTTTATTTAGGAAACATCCTGGTTCGCGCATTCTCCGCGTACGACGAAGAAATGACCACAGGAGTTATATACGATGTGGATGAGTAGTAAATAGACTCAAGTCTCAAGAAACTGCTGTCATCGTTGGCTCCCGTGCTTGGTTTCCTCCGCTTTAGACCCACGTAATGTGCTAAAGTAGTGTTTCAGTCTAAGACGTTACTAACACATATAAAAGTTGTGTACGGGAGGCACTCGGTACGTCCTTACGTACTAAAACCTCTGCAATGTCCTAAATGCTTGAAATTTGGGCACGTTCGTGCAGTTTGCAAGGGTGCAGTAACCTGCAAGCATAGCGGTGGCATTCATGATGGTGATAATTGCAATGCTGTGACCAAATGCCCAAACTGCTTAGGCGCCCACGACGCCACACAAAAGGAATGTCCCAAAATGAGGAATGAAATTAGTATCCTGAAAAGGATGGTTCGAGACCATTCTACTCACAGAGAAGCTTCAAGGGCTGTACGGCGCCATAAACATCGTTCACGACACCGACACAAACGAAGCAGCAGTGCTCATAGCTTATCGAATTCGGCACACAAAACTGCGTCCTCACCACCTCCTAGCCTACTTTTGTCGGCCAGAGAGAAGTATACTGAAGCTCAAATGCCAATACAGTCCACGCAAGTACAATGTAACCAGTCATTGGCTCTCGTCACGTCGGAGGCTCAGTGGCCTTCACTACCGTCAAGAGCTACAATAGCGTCGTCATCACATAGTGCCCCTACTCCCAATGAAGAAAACAAGAAGAAGGACAACACGGATGTCAATGCTATGCTTAAAAATTTGATAGGTTCGATGCGTGAGACTCTCAGCAGCCTCAACGCTCCCACTTCTAAGGCGGCTGTGCAGCTACTTGACGTCTTGGAGCCTCTTCTACTGGTCCTTCAGTAAGTGAACATGGCTTTGATGTTCAAAGAACGCATGCGCCAGTCACTTGTTATGCAATGAAATGCTCGTGGCCGACGTGGCCGTCTGTCAGACTTGAGACAATGGGTTTTTAAATATCAATTTTCTATTATCGTTATATGTGAACCGAATATGGTTTCAACTTTTCGTATATCTGAATATATCCAGAGTTGTTTCCGCAGTGATCAACGTACGAGCAAAGTTCTCGTTTGTATACGCCGTGATTTGACGTTCTTGAGACATGAAGTCGCGTCGCATACCAGCAATGATTACCTGAGCCTGACTATAACACATAAAAAGCGGACATTCTCAGTAATAGGAGGATACATACACCCAAGCGCACAGATGGAGTGCTTCTACCTGGAGACCATTCTACAAGCAGCAGAAAGGCCACACATTGTGATGGGCGATTTTAAAGCACATCATCCTCTCTGTGGTAGCACTACAACGAATTATCGCGGAAGGGATTGGGCCATTTTATATGCAACTATAAACTAAGCGTACTCAACGACGGATCTCCTACATTTGTTCGTGGCACGTCGTACAGCAGCTGCCTAGACTTCTGATTTGTTTCCCGAAGCCTTCTGTCTTCCGCATGTTAGTGCACAAATTTGGACACTCGTGGCAGTGACCACCTTCCAACCTATGTTCAGTTAAGGTGGTTTCGCCACACGCACACACGCTACATCTCTCAAACCGACTGGACACTGTCCAAGGCATCTGTAAAGTCTGGCTGTGAGCACACGACTGATCCATTCGAGGTAGAGGACATCATTGCTTCTTCACTGCGTGACACAACCAAACAGGTTAACCTACCGATGCAGAGATCAGCAGTTGACTCCCAATACGAGGCCCTTCGTGCAATCCGTCACCGTACCGAATGCCGATACAGGCGAAGTCGCCTTCAAACCTTTCCGCCTGTCGTCGAGCTCAACGACATGTTCTTCGGCATTTTGACAAGATTGACAGGCAACGTTGGAGAAAATTCTGTGGATCTCTGGACCCCAGGCAACCTCTATCTAAGTTCTGGTGGGTGGTACGATGCTTGCAGACAACTCCCCAACAACGTCAACCATTTCAAGCTGTTGCTCTACATCAGAGGCGGACAGAAGTTGAGATAGCCAGTGACTACTGTAGCCTCATCGTGGGCACCACTGATGGTCTTGCCACTTATGAGCCTCTTACTACCATTGCGCCTCCATCGTCTGACGACCGCCTTGATGTACGTTTTACAACGCATGAGCTTGACGCTGCGATTTCTGCCTCCCGCCGATCATCGGCACGAGGACATGACGGAATCACGTATGCTGCACTAAACCATCTTGATACAGAAGCCCGACGTATCCTGTTATCTCATGATAACACCTCATCGGAGTCAGGAGAAGTCCCAGCTAATTGGAAATGCAGTCGCATTATTACATTGCTTAAGCCGGGGAAGTGTCCTTATGCACTTTCCTCCTCCAGACCAATCGCTTTGCCAGCTGCATCGGGAAAGTAATGGAAAGACTGGCACTGCCAATAATAATAATAATAATAATTATAATAATAATAATAATAATAATAATAATAATAATAATAATAATAATAATAATAATAATAATAATAATAATAATAATAATAATAATAATAATATATTATTATTATTATTATTATTATTATTATTATTATTATTATTATTATAACAATACCTTTTATTTTTTTCACATAAAAAAGTACTTGTGACTAGGCCTGCCAAAGCCAATTGGTGGCTTGAGTGGCAGAGCCTGGCAGACAGCAAAACAAACCGGACGCATTACGAAATTGTATTTCATGGCCTAAGAGGGATGATAGGACAAAAAACAACGTGCATACAAGATTAAAAACAACAGGGCATACAAGAAATAGTTACAAGCATTATACAATAGTTACAGCAGTTGAAAGCGAAAAGGTATACAGGAAAAAAGAACAGATTTACAGCAAATGTTTCCTAAGCAATGTACCACACTGGATGACTGTGCAGCATTTTGCTTGCGAATGAGTGCATATAAAATAACACACGACATGCATTACAATTGTAAAAAAATACGCCAAAGTAGTTTTTTTTATTTCTATTTTGTTTTTGTGGAAAAAACGCTGGGGGTAGTACATTGAAATAGGTTGGAACATAAAGGGCTCGTATTCTAATTCCATATTAGTTGAACACCGCGGCCTTCAGTAACGAACTTTGGGCCTTAAAGAACGAGAAGTCACATACGGAACCAGTAATTTTTTGGACCAGAAATGTTTTAAAACAACCGTTTGAATTAACAGATCATTGAAGTTCGGCATAAACAGCGTTTTAAAAATGTCTCTCTCAGAATTCATGTTCTGGTCGTAAGATATATTTTTTAACATCGAACGCAATATTCTATTTATTCTATCGTGCAATCGGATAGCAAAGTGTCCGTAAATGATTATTCCGTGACGAAGTATACTGTAACCTAAAGCGTGTGCTATCATCTTACGTACTGAAAACGGCATGTTGTATCTTATATTATGTAATATACATGACACAGCACGACGTCTTTTGCAAACATAGGCGAGATGACTATTCCAAGAAAGATCGATGTCATTGTATAAGTCAAGGTATTTCACAACAGATAAATACTGTACTGGTCTACAAGAGCAGAATGAACAATTAAAACAATGCAAAATGAAAAGATAGTCAAGATTACAGTGGCTTCTAGAGAGCAAACACTCCTTTCCTGCAATTATGAACGGCTTCAGAAGAGGCCGATCTGCCATTGATGGTGTGGTCGACTTGATCACCAGCGTTGAAGAGGAAAGAAGCCGACGCAGACTAGTGGCGGCGGTCTTCCTAGACATTAAGGGTGCCTATGATAATGTGCTGCATCATGCGATCCTTGACGCACTGGAAAATTTCGACATCGGTGGACGGCTGTACGTTTGGAATTTTAGCTACCTTAGGGACCGCACCATTTACATGACGACAAATAACGGAGACACCGATCAATATAAGGTTCATCGTGGTTTTCCCCAAGAAGAAGTTCTCAGTCCGATCCTATTCAATGTCACAATGATCGGCCTAGCAGCAGAACTTCCCAGCACGGTGAAGATCAGTGCATACGCTGATGACATATGCATATAGGCATCCGGAACTACTCGTGCGCAATTGTGAGCTCGACTACAGCGTGCAGTGTCGATCACATACAAATATCTACGACGTCAGGGGCTCACTTTTTCAATCTACAAATGCGCAGTGCTTGCGTTCTTGCGCAAGCATATGTCACAATACCCGATATTCATTAATGGAACAGCGATACCTGTTGTAACGCACCACAAGATCCTTGGGGTTGTCGTACACAGAGATCTATCGTGAAAGAGTCATGTCGCAGTACTTATATCCAAACTAAAGAGCTTTGCTCTCATTTTTTGCCACGTAGCAGGAGCAAGATGGGGCCTATCAGAATCATCGCTACTTCAATTGTACAATGCTCTCTTTGTGGGACACATTCGATACAGCATGCCGGTGCTCTCCAATATAAGACCTAGTTGTGTGAAGACGCTAGAGAGTGTGCAAGCTCAATGCTTACGAAGATGCTTGGTTTCAGTGCGCTGTACTTCACCAAATGGCACAATCGCAGAGGCTCGGACTTGTCCTATTAGTGTATACATGCTCTGCGAGCCACTTAGAGTTCACCTCCGATCGCTGAGCAGACACGGACAGCACCCACTGTCAGTACTACCCGTTACTCACCCAGATTGCAGTTTCTCAAAAGTAATATCGTGGCAAGAAAATATTCTAACATCAAGATTTTCCCCGCCAAGTGCTACTGCAGTGCCTCCATGGGTCCTGCCTAAACCACCTGTTTGTTTTACGATACCTGGAATTACGAAGAAGTCGCTCATTTCTTCTGTTGGCCTCAGACAACTGACCCTATATCACATTTATACAACGTACAGTGATTCTCTGCACGTGTACACCGACGGATCCACCACGCTAAACACCTCCGCCGCAGCCTTTGTCATTCCAGACATGGATATCGCTCGACGATTCAAAGTGGGCTATAAAACCACATCAACTGCCGCAGAGCTTGTCGCTATCCGAGAGGCAATTAGATTTATTTCCGGAGAGCGACCTCGAGCGTGGAAGATTTTCTGTGATGCCAAACCCGCTTTGCAAACCATTAATTGCATCATAAAGCAAGGTCCGTATCCGTATTACAGCTTGGCAATAGAAATCACAGAACTTATTCAGGCTGCTTCAACAAATGGCCATCTTATCGCTGTTCAGTGGATTCCCGCTCATTGTGGCTTGATGGGAAACGAAGAGGCAGACGCGGAAGCTAAAAATGCCTTAAGCAGTGCCCCTGAAGTACGCTTTGCGTTTTCACGAGCTGACACGAACGCCCTGCTTCGGTGCGTGATGCGCAGCTACATACTTCAGCACTGGACCAAACTGGAACGGCGACACCAGCGACTTCACCAATGGGACCCAGAAATCAGGTTCTGCACGCCCCCTAAATTGAAACAGCAACTCACAAGTATGATCCACCACATTCTTCTTAATGTGGCGGACACCAGACGTTACGCACATATCATTGTTCGCAGTGACACCGGTCCTAATTGTGAACACTGTGATGTGCCAGAAACATTTGAGCACATATTTTGTGTCTGCTCAGCATACGCACGTGAACGACAAACACTGATTTCTTCTACTGAACTATATCGCAGTAGGTCATTAACTAATGAGACCGTGCTGGGCCCTTGGCCGGACACCAACAGTGCAACTGAGGTCACAAGAGCAGTTATAACCTTTTTGGAAACAACTGGACTATATGCGCGGCTATAAAATGCGTTTCAGCTAGAAAGAACACTACATACTCACCTCTCTATCTCACAATCGTCATTCATTATACTTTCTTCTCCCCTTTCCATTTCCCCAGTGTAGAGTAGCAGGCTAGAGCAAGCTATCGCTCAGGCCGACCTCTCTGCCTTCCTGTAAATAGACTTATATATCTCTCTCTCTTATAATAAGGTATTGGTTGTTTCGGCTTGTACAGATATCTGTAATACTCGGTCGCTATGGTAAATATTCTGTAAATGTGGATAGTTGCTTTGCCTTCCTTGTCTCTTAGCGCATACATGTGGTTTCTAGCTATCCCCAGTTTTCTTTTCACCACCTAGACAGTTAGTCCGTTCATAGAGCATGTTCAATTCTCTCCATGTTATACCTTTTTACATCAAATACCTTACGCTCATTGATCAACATTCAATGATCCGCCAGTTCTATTTGGCCTGATGTGTTTGAGGCACTCATAACTTGACGTTTTTTAATGAGGTTTTTCTCCTGAGGCTGCTTGCTAGTGTCCTGTCTAGCTATCGCACCTTTAACGACCACTTCACACTCCGTAGCAATACTCGTCACTTTATCATTCATTCCGTCAACGCTAAGGCTGGTTTCCTCGATAAGAGCCGAATATCTGTTCTGAAGCGAGACTCTGAATTTCTGTACCTTCTTTCTCAGTGCTAACTCTTTCAGTGGCTTCTTGCGTTGTACTTTCTTTAAGTCCGGGCAAATTCGAGGCCTTACCAATCTATGGTCACTGCATCGTAGCTCGCCAAGCACTTCCACATCCTGTACAATGCCTGGGTGTGCACTCGGTGTAAAGTCTATTTCGTTCTTACTTTTGGCAAAACGGTTCCTCTATGTCCACTTACGGTTCCCTAATTTTCGGTAGAAGGTAATCAAGATACGTAAATTGTTACTTTCTGCCACTTTTACTAATGACTCCCTTCTGGCATTTTCAGTACCGATGCCATAAGTCAGGTCATGCAATACCAATTTTGGTGTATATCAATCTAGCGAACTGGCTGGAGCACATCATGAGCGTGGCATGTAAACTACGTTTCACATGACATGGACGTCATGATTTTCAGTTGACCATCTGCCGTTTATATTCATCATACAGTCACGTCACGCAATACCAATTTTTGTGCGTATTAAGCTAGCGAAACTGCCGTGTGTGCACAGTAAGCTTGGCATTACCATAATGCTGCACATGACATGAAAGTGAACAATTTCATTGTAACATCTGTCATTTACGTGCGTCATACAGAGACGTGGCGTAATGCCGAATTTGGTACACATCAATTCAGCGAAACTGCCGTGAACGCAATACAGGTTTAGCAAATAAATGATGTACGTTTACTTGGTAATGATGAAATCATTACGAGAATGTAATGATTTTAAATTTAGCATCTGTCATTCATGTTGGTCATGCAGGTAAGCCACCCAATGCGAAGTTTAATATATATTACGTTGGTAAATCGGCCATGAGTGCATCACGAACGTGGGATGTGAATGACGTACATGACCTGGACGGGACTTTCACTTTATTATGTCGTGTTCGTCATACAGACACATCGCACGATGTCGTGTTTGGTGCATATCAAGCTCGCAAACCGAAAGCGAGTGCACATTGAGCGTGGAATGTAACCCGCGTCGTGTTTCACATGCGTGACACGATTTTTATGCTAGCACCTGCCATTTCTGTTCACCGTCAGGTCGTTGCGCAATAGCATATTTGGTGTCGATGAAGCAGGTGAAACGGCCATAAGCAGATCTTGAGCATGACATGTAGATAGTGTAGTTGACAAGGATGTCATAATTTTTATATCACCACCAGCCATGACAAAACAATACAATACTTGATCTATATCAACCTAGCGAGACCACTGTGAGTGCACAATGAGCGCGACATGTACGTCGTGTCGTATTACACGTGAGTCTCGTAACGCTCATATTACTACCTGCCATTTTGTTCGTACAGGTGCTTCACTCGATAGACAATTTGTGTATATAGACATAGCGAAACCGCCATGAGCATTACATGCAAATCATATACATAAAATGGACGTCTTGATTTCCGTTTAATCACCTGCAATTTATGTGTATCACACAGACACTGTGCAATGACAAGCTTGGTAATGAATACTGCGCATTTAAAACACGACAAATCAGCAGATTTACGTACCTCAGGAAACAATGTTACCCGAAGCATGCGGAGGAAGGTTGACCGTTTGCCATTTGTTTTTATTGAGTGAAATGTTATGAAATAATGGTAAAGGTATCTACAAATGTACGCACAGACACATGTTGAACAGTCACATATGTATTATATAATGACTTTTTTAGTTATGTAACAATACAAAATACCAAAGTAGGTAAGCTGATACTTAGCTTAACTACAATCAGCATTAACTCGGTGTGAAGACTGTAATATAGAGATATATATCTAATGTTTATTATTTTGATAACCAGCACGGCATTCACAGTTGACGTGTTACCATCATTAGGGTACTTCCAACAGCTGGCGTCGCTCTGTACTGGAACACTTGATTGCCACGCAGAAAACTTTACTTCGATTTCTGCGGGGACTCTGACGTGATTTCTTGCACTCGTCGGGTCAACCCTATCAATGTCACTTTTTTTCTTGATGCTCTTGCGTTGAGATATTCAATGTCTGGTCCTGCCAGTCACCGGTAGATAGAAAATCTCACAAGCTTGTCTCGCATACGTGCATACCGTGGCCGCGGCTTACGGGTATGTCCTACACATGTCCGCACTAAACGGTTTGATGGCGTATAGTGACGGTCTAAATTTCGGAGACCACGGGAGCCTGCGGCATAACAGTGACATACAGAAGCGCGACTCCTCCTAACGGCTACCTGCGAAAATTGAGAGCACATCGAGCGCCCGCGGATAATTTTTACTGTGAAAACTGTTAAGACATCACAACAAAGATCTTGCGCGCTGTAGCTGTCCGCTGCCACCGGTGTCCGTCCCTACTACAGCGCGAAATAAATACCACCATGACAATGAAATACCATGAATAGAAACAGCATGGACAAATTGGAATTGAGAACCCGCGTTCCCTGTGTGCCCGTCCAGCATTGTACCACTCAGCCATGCCGGTACGTGAAACGTCTTTGCAAACTGACTCTAAGCATGTTTATTAACGGGAAAATAATCGCGGTAATAGATGAAATAAAGCGTTATAAAACAGCAAAGGCTAAGACAATCTGAATTGTGTAACTAATGGGTCGTCAAATTCTCCAAGCCATTACTGACGCTTCGGGCATAAGCAGTCATCGTCGTGAGCCACAACATCAAAACCTTCGACGAAAATTCTTCTAAGTGTGTAGCGGGTACCATGCGTCTGCAAAAAATAATAAATATAGTATAGCAAATACCTGCCTACTACACAAAAATATGCTTTATGGCGTTGTGGTTACGCTGCAAGTGCTCTTGTAGCTGTTACCCGAAAAGTGTTTGAAAAAGACCCCGAAAAATGTCCAGCTTTTGCTGTGACTATGCGGCGCGTTCCCAGCAGGCGTGATAAGTTCTACCGCGAAAGCCGTTACGAGACCTCGCAGGTGGCATGCGCTGTAATTTTCTGCCGCCGCCGCCGGTGTTCGTAGTGTCTGAACGAAATAAGAAAAAAATCCGCAAATAAAAAAAAAATTGGCAGATACCACGTACAGCGGGAATCGAAGATATGTGAAGCATGAAAGAAATGTTATGTTACTTTAAAATCAGCACAGCGTTACGACGAGGAAGTAAGTGATGCCGTACGGGACTTTCGTGTCATGATAATTATGTTTGGATGTGTCGTTTACCTTCGTCATCTGTTTAAGTCACGTAACACCAAACTTGGTATATGTGGAGCAATCGAAATGGCCTCGAGTGCATCATGAAGGGCCCAATATACTCCAATGTAGCATTAACACGCGCGCAGGCTGAGCGCAGTGACGGTACGCTAGCAAAACGCGAGCACTTCTAGGTTAATGGCAGGCGTGACCAGCGTCCGTCGGCGTGGCCCGACGGCAACCAGGGCGAAATGCGACAAGCAGCATTTCGCACCGATGTCATAGAGTAACATTACTCTATGCCGATGCGTTACCTACACAACACTGCGTCTCACTCTTTTGGTGACGGAGGGATACCGGACGCACTGAAACGCGCACGCGTCAAAGCAACACAGCGTGGTGCGTGCCTGCGAGTATGTGGCATTACCGGTGCCTGGCGTGGCAACGCTGGTGTGACGCGACGAAATGAACGCCGGCGAACAGGCACACCGCGTCATGTCGAAATGTATTGGCGCCTTGACTCTGGCATGTAGTCATGTTCTCACAAGACATGAACCTCCTAATTATTATGTTTGCGTTAGTCACATACTTTCGTCATCTATTGGCGTCACGTAATACCAAATGTGGCAAGAGTGAAGCAAGCGAAATGGCCGTGATCGCATTATGAGTATGGCATGTTGTCATGTAGTTATATGACACGCATATCGTGATTATCGTGTTTGGATTGGTCATTTATCTGTGTTGTCCATTCGCGTGGCGTAATACTGAGTTTAGTACATGTGAAGCTAGCAAAACGGCCACGAGCGCATCATAAGCGTAGCATATAGTCATGTCGTAATATGACATGGATCTCATGTTTATCATTTTTTCACCAGTATCATGCCTTCGTCATCCATTTACGTCCCGTAATATCAAATTTTATATAAGTGAAGCTATCAAAACGACCGCAAGCGCATCTTGAGCGTGGCATGTAGTCATGTTGTTACATGACACGCACTTCATTATTATCATGTGTTCACCAGTCACATACCTTCGTCATCCATTCACGTACCGTAATACCAACTTTGGTATATGTGACGCTAGCGAAACGGCCGCGAGTGCATCATGAGCGTGGCATGTAATCCCGTTGTTACATGACACGCATGTCATAAGTTTCATGTTAGGGTCTGTGAATGTGTTCGCCTTGCAATCATGTCAGACCGTACCAGTTTTGCAACATGTCATGTCAACGAAACCACCACAAGAACTCCGGGTCTATGAAATATAAATCATGACATTACTGACATACATGTCATAAATTTTATGTTATGACTAGTCAGATATGTTCTTCATACCGTCATGTTATGCCATATCGAGTTTGGTATCGATACCATTATCGAAACGGCCAGGATAGCTAAAAGACGTGGGCGGCTAGATAGATAGATAGATGATAGATAGATAGCTATAGATAGATAGATAGATAGATAGATAGATATATAGATAGATAGATAGATAGATAGATAGATAGATAGATAGATAGATAGATAGATAGATAGATAGATAGATAGATAGATAGCTAGATAGATAGATAGATAGATAGATAAGATAGATAGATATGTAGATAGATAGATAGATAGATAGATAGATAGATAGATAGATCGATAGATAGATAGATAGATAGATAGATAGATAGATAGATAGATAGATAGATAGATAGATAGATAGATAGATAGATAGATAGATAGATAGATAGATAGATAGATAGATAGATAGATAGATAGATAGATAGATAGATAGATAGATAGATAGATAGATAGATAGATAGATAGATAGATAGATAGATAGATAGCTAGATAGATAGATAGATAGATAGATAGATGATAGATAGATAGATAGTCACGCTCAATGTCGCAGAATTTCGCTAACACACGCTTCGCATCAAAAAACCCTAGGAAACAATGAGATCCGTACCAGCTCCCCGGCGTGTCCACCCAGCATTCCATACAGTTGAGCAATGCCAGTGCGTGGAGCTCCTTTTCTAACTGGCTTTTTGGTGTTTTAGAACAGCAAAAGTGTTTTTTAAAAGCAAAAGAACTATCAAGTGTCACACTTGCGCATTACGCGATGCGTGGGTGGTTGAATGTTGCAATGCATCACAAAAGCTTGATCGTGTTCATGTAATAACTGTGGCGCACAGCCGCTGTGAAACCACTACGGTGGTCTACTGGCTAAGGCACTCGGCTGCTGACCCGCATGTCGCAGGATCGCATCGCGGTCGTGCGGCCACATTTTTGGTGAAGGCGAAAATGCTTGAGGCGCACATACCTAAATTTAGCTGCAGGTCAAACACCAGGTGCTCGAAACTTCAAGAGCTCTCCACTACAACGTCTCTGATAATAATCATATGGTGGTTTCGGGATGTTAAACCTCAGCAATTATTAACGCGATAGCGTTAAAGAGCTAGTTTCGCAGAAATTTCTGTGTCGGTGTCAGTGTCATTGGTTGTGAGGGAAAAATCATCTTTGCGTGACTGAAAAATTGAGAAAGATGCAAATAAAGAGGGAGCAAGAATAAACTATAGTGGGGAATTCGCAAGGCAATGACCATTGCAACCATCTCATATGGCGAAGCACGAACATGTGCACGAGCTGTGGACATTGGACTGTTCGAGTATTTTCGTCCATACCGCCAGTCGTTCAACTACCTGGCACTGCTATTAAACTTCCTGGCAAAACTGTTGTAGTCTGCTGGGCATGCACATCTGGAACTTCGAAGCCGGAAGCTGCCCACTGCATCAACATTGACTGATCAGACCATCGAGCAAGGCGCCGCCCATCAAAGCACGGCCCTATCTCAACTGGTCATCGTGTCTACCACCCTGCGCCAACGAGATTCCCCCTTCTTCCGCGGCACCAAGGACAATGATGTTGAAGACTGGCTGCATCTGTTTGAAAAGGTGAGCGCCGCCAACAAGTGGGATGACCCCCCGAAATTGGAGTATGTCCCATTTTATCTCAAAGACGTCGCCAGCCTGTGGTTTTCAAACCACCGTGCTGAATTTGCCATATGGACCGCTTTCAAGACTACCCTTGCAGCTGTGTTTGATTGCCCAGCAGTGCGCAAGCTGCGTGATGTACAGCGCCTAGGTGGACGCGCGCAAAAGCAGGGCAAAATCTTCACAAGCAATAGCGAAGATGTAATCAATTTATACCGGCGCTTTAACCCTGCGATGACCGCACAAGACGAGATCAGGCATATCTTGAAAGGCACAGACGATGATTTCTTTCAAGTGTTACTGGCGAAGCGCCCAAGTACCGTGTCGGAACTTGCGACCTTGTGCCAGAGCTTGGAAGAGAGTTTTGCAAACAACGTGCTTCAGTTCGGAAGTCGACGACAGCAGACAACTCTCTCGCTGCCCTGACCGCCGGTGGTGACAGCACTCTTGTGGTGCGGATAAAAGAATATGTACGGGAAGTGGTAACACGGCAGTTTTCGTGTCTCTCTTATCTGCCAACCAACGAAGTACCAACGAGCCGCTTAACGCCGACCATCAGACAGGCTATTCAGGAGCAGGTCTCTGAGGCGTTGCCATTGCCGACGTTTGCCTCTCCACTAAAACCTGTTGCCGCGCCATCGCGGCAACGCCACCACGTCGTCCGCGAATGTATACCCGGCAACCTGTGCGACTTTCCACCGCACTGTTTCCAGCTACACAGCAGCAGTCCGGAATTTCCTGCCGCACTGCTTAGAACCAACCAATAAGCTACTTTTGCAGAATTCCAGGTCACGTTGCACGTCTACGTCGTCGGCGCTTCGCAGTGAACCTGGAGGCACCAAGATACCCTGAATACTCGTTTCGGCTCCCATACCACGCACCTCACGTGCCACCTGAAGCTCACCAACGCGACGCACAAGCTGCTTCCTGTAACCGAACCTCCATTTCTTGACGTTCTACTTCCCGCTTGCATTCCCCTTCAACAAGTCGTCGTTCTGTGTCGCCTATGCGTCGACAACCCACATTCATTGACATGTAAAACTAGCTGCCGCAGCTCCGGAGGCACGAGCTGCATCATCGTCTAATCATTTAAGTCCTCGCCTGTCCCCCGCCAATCCCATTGATGTAATCGTTAAAAGTGTACGGACACTTGCACTCATCGATACTGGCGCCGTGATATCTGTGATAAATCAAAGACTCTGCGGCTCTCCTTGCAGAGTGACGATGCTTTATTCCGTGGTTTCTCTTAGCACTGCAAGCGCCCAACAAATTGAGCCGGTTGCGGCAATTACAGCAAAAGTGATAATTTGAGACGTGTCGTACACCACTGATTTTCACGTGTTGTCTTCATGTTCTCACGATGTCATCCTAGGATGGGATTGCTCAACACGTCATCACGCCGTCGTGGGCTATGCTCGGGCCGTAGTGGAGCTGTTACCGTTTCGTGATGAGCCTTTGGGTAATGCGGCCGTATCTAGTGTGACTAGAGTTGTCGTCGTGACGGACATTGACCTTACTCCTTTCAGCGTCCAGTTTGTACCTGACGCTACCGCGCCGTTCAAGCCATCTGACATCTTCGGTAGCTGCCACGAAACATGGCTGCCATTCGTCGTTCTTGCGCGTTGTTAAGATCACTACCGGAATTGTTATTTCCAATCCCAAATTGTGCCCCCTTTGTTTGCGCCACAACGAGAATCTCGGCCACACTCAGCTTATTGATAAAGGTATTGTCGTGCCTGCCGATTTCTTCTACACCAAGCCGAATATGCAGCTTAACAAGTTCGTTCTTCACCTTGCTTTGGACAGCGTGTCTTCCGATGTGTTTCACCGTTCCATTCACAGCTATGTCGCCCCGGCTCAACGAGAGTAGCTTCTTGCCCCGTTGCACGAATTCAGGCGTTCGTTTGACTTTCCCCAAGCGGTGCTAGGAAGATTGAACACTGTTGTTCACACATTTGACACGGAGAAGAGTACTCCTTTGCTCCAGCGCCCTTATCGTGTGTCGCCGGCGGAGCGTCGCGTAATTACAGAACAAGTAGACGACATGCTACAGCGCGAACTTGTCACACATTATTGAAGTCCTCTGTCTCCCTTAGTTGTACTCGTCAAAAAAAAGATGGTTCCATCCGGTTCTGCGTAGACTACAGGCGCCTAAACAACATTACGAGGAAAAATGTTTACCCTCTTCCCCGCATAGACGACGCTCTCGATTGTCTCTAAGTACAGAATTCTTTTCCTCGCTTGACTTCAACTTAGGGTAATAGCAGGTCCAAATGGCAGAGTCTGATCGCCTGAAAACAGCGTTCGTCACACCGGATGGCCTCTACAAATTTACCGTAATGCTATTCGGACTCTGAAATGTGCCCACAGGATACTAGGGAATGATGGGCAGCATTTTACGTGGTCTCAAACGGAACAAATGATTGTGCTATCTTGACAACGTTGAGGTTTTTTTTACCCGATTTCACTTCACACCTCCCTCGTCTGCGTAAGCTTCAACAGTGCCTTAAAAACGCCAGACTTCAGCTTGACCTGAAGAAATGTCACTGCAGGGCTCAAAAACTCCCCATACCTAATGATGTCTTCTACAAAGCCCGCATCCTTCCCGGCCCTTGCAAACTTTGTGCTGTTGCCGGATTTCCTAAGCCGACTACAGTTGAAGAACTACTGAGTTTCGTGAGCCTGTGGTCCCATTTTCGTCAGTTTGCCTGGAACTTAGCTTCCATCATCATTCCACTTGCCAAGATTCTTGCGGGCTCTGCGGTTTTATCGAATTGGACAGCAACCTGTGACGAATGCTTCACAGCACTGTGCCAACTGCTTACCTCATTACCCGTACTGCACCGTTGCGACCCTACTGCGCCGACCGGAGTACACACGGATGGAAGTGGCGTCGGCCTTGGTGCGCAACGCAAACTCGCGCAACGCAAACCAAGTTTTACGGAATATGTGGTCGCCTATGCGAGCCGCGCCCTCACTAAGGCAGAAGTCAACTATTATGTTACGGAAAAAGATTGCCTCACAATTGTGTGGGCGATTTTTTCACCCTGATTTCACCCCCATTTGTACGTATTTGTGGTATTTGTAGTTTCGCCCCTATTCGTACGGCCAAACTTTTGATGTGGTAACTCACTATCACGCACTCTGTTGGTTGGCATCACTGAAAGATCCTTCTGGTCGCCTCCAGCAATTCGACATTTGCGTCGTATACAGATCTGGGTGAAAGCACTCTGACGCAGATGCATTTTGACGATCACCCGTTCAATCGGGTGAATCGGAAATCTCAGCCCTTGACTTTCCTCTGTCTACCGGAAGTGTCACAGACCTACCATCTGAACAGCGGAGGGACCCTTGGAATGTCTCACTCTTCAATATGCTCTCTGACACATCAACTTCTGGTTACCCGCATGCTCTTCGCCGCTAAGCAACGCATTTCCCCATACGGGATGGCCTGCTATACCGTCGCAACTATCAAGTGGTGGGTCGTAAATGGCTGCTGGTCATACCCAGCCGTATGCGGTTTGATACCTGCGAATATTTTCATGCTGAAACGCAACATGCACATGCCGGTGCGCTAAAGACGTATGAGCGGATCTGCAAATGCTACTAGCGGGTTATGTACACATTTGTACGCAAACACATTCGCTCATGTTCCTTGTGTCAGCGGCGCCAGACATTTCCTTATTCAACCGGTCAACTGCAGCTTTTACCATGTCCTACACGCCCATTCAACCGTGTTGTCATTTAGCTATACGGCTTACTACCATGCTCTGTTGCTGGTAATCGATGAGTGATTGTGACTGCACCATCTGACAAGGTACGCTGGAACGGCAGTGCTACCGTAGGCTTGTGCTCGGGACGTTGCAACCTTCATCTTGCATTGGTGCATTCAACGTCATTGTGCACCACGGGAGCTTACTGAGTGACCAAGGTCACGTATTTTTGTCCGGACTTCCGCAATGGCTTCTACATTCATGCCGTACGGTACACCGCAAGTTAGCAGCCTACCACCCTCAGACGAACGGCCTAACAGAACGTTTCGATAGAACCGTGGGAGACATGCTCGCTATGTATATTGTTTCTGACCACTCCAGTTGCGATGTCGTTCTTCCTTTCGTGACGTACGCTTAGAATACGACGATTCAATCAACAACAAGCTTTTCTTCATTTTTTTTCTTTTATATGGTCGTGAAAAGTTAGGCTGAAAATAGGAGGTGGAAAATGCATGGATGACAAATAATTCTAAAGTTTCCTGTGTGACACTGTGTATAAGCAATTTACAAATATTCTAACTTTGATAAACTGGACAGCGATCAGAACTTTCTGCAGGAATGCCTATAAACAAGGGTGTACATATGAGTCTGAAGAAACAATAAAGTCAGACAAGGCCTTAACAAATGTAATCTGCAAGAAGGATCGATTTACGGGATGGTTTACGGGTCACAGTTCCAGGCAGCCATCTTTCTCCACTGCGGTCATTTTGTCGCGACCCCTCTAATGTTCAGCGGAGAAACATCCGGGAAGGTGGTGCCATGGCCTCGCTACCGACTGTGTCTTTTGTGCCCTCTCAGTCTAGAAAAAAAGCACTTGGTCTTGTTGTTAGTTTGGCAGCCAGCAACTTCTCTGTGAGTGATTCGCCGTCCTTAACCGGCGTTGTCCTGTAACAAAGCAAGAATTTAACATGCCGAAAGTTCAGTGACACCAATTTGTTTTTAGTGCTTCCTTAACATTGCGTCGACGTTGCGAGACGAGAGAGGGAGGAGCCTTGAAGTGGGTGTAAACGCCACGGGGAGAAATGCTTAAAAAATTGGCAGCATATCCACGGAGTGAATGATGGAGATTGGGGCAAAGCATTCGTCCGTCCATTCGTTCTTGCTTCTTTCCAACCATGCGTCCGTCTGTGTGACCGTCCGCGCGTCCCTCCACCCGTCCGTGCATGCGTCTGTTTGTGCATCCGCCCCTGCTTTCATTCATGCGTCCATCCATGCATCTGTCTGTGAGTCAGTCCATCCATCTATTCAACACTCCTAGTACCACCATCTCGCATCTTTTCATAATATTTTCTCCATATAGAAGCACCGCAGTCCGGCGGACATTCCAAGAACAAAACGAAAAGTGGCGCACGCACAGTTTCTTACGGCTGGCGCTTCTGGTCTACTTCCCACCCTTAACCACCTCGAGTTCATGGTATATACTAGTTCAATGTATTCATGGCACTGCGGCCCAACGCTCGCTAAACCTTTCTAAAACCAAAGAGGTTACGCCCAGCGAGTATAACGTACCAACGTTTTCCTCTCAGATAGTGCTCAATGCACATGCCAATGGCTGCTAATGGAAAATGAGACAGGAGAATTCGGCTTTTACTTTCGTAAGGTTTGCGCTTCGTATCTACTTCCCACCTTTAACCACCTCGAGTTCATTCATGGTATGTACTAGTTCATTGCAATAATGACACTGCGGCTCAACGCTGGCTAAAACTTTCTAAAACTAAGGAGGCTACAACCAGTGAGTATAACGCAGCAACCCTTTCATGTCATAGTGCTCAATGTACATACCAAAGGCTGCTAATGGGGATCGCAGCGTGCGCGTTCACTAAAAGCCGAATGCTCCTGTCTCTCATTTCCCGTCAGCAGCCATTGGCATGTACATTTAGCACTATTTTTCATTGTTCAACAACGCACCGAAGAAATCTTTCACTGGCACCGCTGTGGAGGTCAGAATGTTATACTTGTTACATACTACAACGGCTACGAGGGACGAACGGGTGCCGCTATAAGAAGTTTCACCCCTAAAAGAAAGACGCAGGAAATGGACACACATGTACACACAGGATGAGCGCGCACAGCTGTCAAAATTCTGGCTTCTTTGTATGTGAGCAGAGTGCTCTTTTTGTGAACGCCGCCAAGGCAGCAAGCACGCGGGGGGCACAAGAGGTACAAAGCGCACGAGTGAGCCACCACGCACGGGGTGGTGCGGCACGGAGACCGTGAGCGCGCTCCCAATTCAGTGTCGAGAAATATACTACCACTATATTTCTAGACACTGTACCCCCATCCGTACATTCTCGCTATTGATGACAAAAACACGCTGAAGCTGCTGTGCTCAAAGGACTGCCAGTGGTACATAATATATATAAATTGCTCACGATTAGCATTGTTCTGAATGCGCGCTTTGCGGCTTAATGGCTAGCATCGCCCAGCTGTGAATCAAAAGGGCGCTGGCTCGACACCCTGCTGCAGAAATTCTATTTCTAGCTTTAAATGCGAAGCAGTTTTTGGCGAACTTCGGTGATTGCGCGTATCTATCTATCTATCTATCTATCTATCCATCTATCCATCTATCTTTTTTTATCTATCGATCTATCTATCTATCCATCTATCTCCCGGCCATTTCCGTAATGGTATGGATACCAACTTGGTATTACATGACATGACCGTATTACGAGCTTAAGAGACTAGTCATAACATGAAGATCATTACATGTTTGTCATGAATGTCATGATGTACATTTCATTGTCTTGCTGCTCTTGCGGTGGTTTCGTTAACACGACATGTTGCGAAACTGGTGTGGTATGGCATGACTGCATGGTGAACACAAACGGCAGACCTTAGCATGAAAGTTGTGACATGCGTGTTACGTAACAACATGACTACAAGCAACACCCATGATGTGCTCGCGGCCGTTTTGCTAGCTTCACATATACTATATTTTGTATTACCGGACGTGAAAGGATGAAGAAGGTATGTGACTGGTGCAAACATAATAATCATGAGATGCGTGTCGTGTGAAAACATGACTTCATGCTACACAGATGATGTGCTCGCGGTCGTTTCGCTAGCTTCCCATGTACCAAGTTCGGTATAACGTCGTCACGTGAATAGATTTTGAAAGTATGTGACTGGTGCAGACGTGAAAACCATGAGATGCGTGTCCTGTAAGAACATGACTACATGCCACCCTCAAGGCGTTAATATACTTCGATGTCACCCGGTACGCGTGCGTTCCGGTGTTCGTTTCGTCGTGTCACGCCGGCGATGCCACGCCAGGTGCAGATCTGCCTGTCATATACTCGCAGGTGTGTGCCGCCCTGCTTCGCTTTCACGCATGCGCGTTTGAGCGCGCCCGGCGTGTCTCCGTCCCAAAGAAAGACAGACGCGGTGCTCTCTGGGTAACGTAGGTGCCGCGAAATGCAGCATGTCGCAATTTGTGCCTGTTGCCGCCGGGGCGCACTGACGAACGCTGGTCTTGCGTGTTGCTAGTGTAGCGTCGCGGCGCCTAGCGTGCGCGCGCGTCAACGTTACGTCGGAGTACACTGGGTCCTTCATGATGCGCTCGCGGCGGTTTCCCCAGCTCCAGATATACCAAGTTTAGTATTACTGGTATTACTGGTATAACCGGTTTGGTACTGAACTGGTTTAGTATTACGGAACTTATGGTATGTGACTGGTGCGGACATGATATTTATGATACGCGTGTCATGTGAAACTTTACGACATGCTACGCTCGTAGGAAGCTCTTTGCCCTTTGGCTAGCTCCCCATATACCAAATTTGGTATCAGGTGGTGTGAATTGATGATGAAGGTAGATGACACGTTTAACTATGATAAACGTGACATGCAAGTCATGTACGGCAAAATTTATCACTGTCTCGTAAAGTTTCGCTGATTTTAAAGTGGCATATCAACATTCCTCATCCGTGATTCGCGTGGCATCAATTCCCCCTGTACGTGGGACCAGCAAATTTTTTATTGGAGTTCATGCAAGTATGTGACAACCTACGAGATCTTGGGTAAGCATAGATGCGACTACATTCAAATTGAAAGCGCCACGTTTCCCGATTTGCACACCCTTAGTAAAACGTAACCCTCGGCATACTCTTCCCACCACCCATGGTTGCACAGCTATATACTTGCACCACGTCACCTGAGAATATCAGGCCATTATAGCTTTAGCATCAATACAGAAACAAACCCACAATGAAGCGATAGAAATATATGCTGGCTAGCGAGAACCTAGATAAAAATTAGCAGATCTCACATACAGTGGGAATCGCTGATATGCGAAGCACGACTGAGAAAGGTTCACTCTAAAGCAAAATTACCCGAAAGAAAAGTAACGGAGCCCAAAGGCGCGTGCGATGAACGAATAGACCATTGAGGACCAACCACAGAGGGAAGCGTGCCGCGTGCAAACCACTTAGTCTCCAAACACCCTCCAAAGCACGGAGTAAGAAAAGCTAGGAGAGGACCTGACGTCACTCGTTGTGAAGCTACGATGAAGCTGGAAGTCGGCCATATTGACTGGGCAATTTCTTCTCTCTTGTTTACATCCGAATGCAAAGCAGATGGCATGACTCTCTCTCCGGCTCGCAAAGCTGCGCAGCGCGCATGTCATGACGAACCGAAAATAAAGGAACGGGGCTCTCAGCTCTCTGGGCCAGCACGACACCTTCGGCGAAGTCATTTCTTCCGAGTATTAACAGCGAGTAACAGCTCAGTGACAACGAAGCAACTACAAGAGAACGCGCGCTAGATGCAATGTCAACGGCGAGTGTTTTCACGTCATTATTTCAGCAACTGTACAGAGAACACAATCGGTCGTGCACCTTCTACGGTCGCATTCCGCCACGTGGCCGACGCAGCGTCCAACCACTGTGTCCGTGATCCACGTGAAACTCACTGGCATCAGCATTCTGCCACCGTGGTTTTTTTAGCACGGTGCAGTGACACTTGAATGCGGTCGCTGTTACGTTGATATTACCTGCAATGCTGGGGGGGAGTATACGAAGCGGAACAGAAAACGTTTTCAAGATCTGCTACGCGACGTTGACGTGCTGCCTCAGCCTCTCATTCCCGTACGGAAGGATATTGCCGACGCTGACGTGCCGCTGCAGCTTCTTGTTCACGTACGGCGGGATCTTGTCGACGCTGCCTTGCTAATGTGGCTGCTTGTTCCCGTACAGCAGGATCTTGCCGACGCTGCCTTGCAGATGTGGCCTCTCATTCCCGTGGAAGGATCTTGCCGATGCTGACATGCCGCTGCAGGTTCTTGTTCACGTGCGGCGGGATCTTGCCGACGCGGCCTTGCTGATGTGGCTTCTTGTTCCCGCACAGCAGGATCTTCGCGGCGATGTCACGCAGCTTCCCGGCGCGCTTCCGCCTCGCGTGCTCTCACTTCAGGGTCCTGTCTGCGAGCGCGCGCCACCGCTGCCCTGCGCGCCTACCTTTCGGCATCCTTATCCATACGAGAACACACCAACGGCAACGAGCACCGGTAACTACAAACCTCTATTGAAATGGTTTTGATTATAAAACCATTGCTTTAGGATACACCTGTTGTCTTTCGTTAAGCAGCTGGCGTCTTCTTTTTGTTTCGCTTTACAAGCATCTGGCGTCTTTTCGTTTTGCTCTTAGAAAACATCTGGCGTCTTTTGTTGGTTTTTTGCATCAATCAACGGCATTCTGAACAAAAAATTGGCAACATATCCACGGAGTGAATGACGGAGTGTTAGGCGAAGCATTCGTCCGTCCATTCGTT
Organism: Rhipicephalus microplus; assembly: GCF_013339725.1. Classification (NCBI taxonomy): domain Eukaryota; kingdom Metazoa; phylum Arthropoda; class Arachnida; order Ixodida; family Ixodidae; genus Rhipicephalus; species Rhipicephalus microplus. The sequence goes on along the minus strand of NC_051169.1, from coordinate 137,498,742 downwards.
CTTGCTTCCGTCCGTTGATGCGTCTGTCTGTGTGAACGTCCATGCGATCCATCCGCCCGTCCGTGCGTGCGTCTGTTCGTGCGTCTGTCCTTGCGTTCGTCCATGCGTCCGCCCCTCTGTCCGTTCATACACCCATCAATGCGTCTGTCTGTGTGTCCGTTCATCCATCTATTCAACACTCCAAGTACCACCATCTCGCATCTTTTCTTCATATATTTCCCATATAGAAGCACCGCCATCCAGCGGACAGTCCAAGGACTAAACGAGAGATGGCACACGCACACTTTCCTACGGCTTGCGCTTCGGGTCTACTTCCCACTTTTAACCACCTCGAGTTCATGGTATATACTTGTTCACTGTATTCATGGCACTGCGGCCCAACGCTCGCTAAACCTTTCTAAAACCAAGGAGGTTACGCCAGGCGAGTATAACGTAGCAACCCTTTCTTGTCAGATACGGCTCAATGTACATGCCAATGGCTGCTAATGGGCATCGCAGCGTGCGCGTTACCTAAAAGCTGAATGCTCCTGTCTCTCATTCCCCCTTAGCAGCCATTGGCATGTACATTGAGCGCTATCTTTCAATGTTCAACAACGCACAAAAGAAATCTCTCACCGGCACCACCTTGGAGATCAAAATGTTATACTTGTTACACGCTACAACGGCTACGAGGGACGAACGGGTGCCACTATAAGAAGCTTCGCGCCTAAAACTTTTTATTGTTTAATCACCCACATGAGAAATCTCACCAGGCACTACCTTGGAGGTAAACAATGGCTGCTAATTTGAATGAGAGACAGCAAAAGTCGGCTTTAACACTTCTACTTCTACTAATGTTTCCTACTGGAACATGCCAATAACTGATAATGGGCAATGACAGACAGAAGTATTCGGCTTTTATTTAACGCACACGCTGTGAATTTTTTTATTGTTCAACAACCCACAGGAGAAATCTCTCACCGGCACCACCTTGGAGGTCAAAGCGTAAGACTTGTTACATACTACGACTACGACTACGAGGGATGAACAGGTGCCCCTCTAAGGAGCTTCGCCCCTAAAAGGTGTTTTAATAGGCACATGCAAGTTGTTACTCTACACACACAACTCGAAACAATGTATGTGCACATAGTCCTCATTTGCGTCCTGCTGGGTTGAACAGCGTCGTCCGTTGTCACAAGAGGGAGCACTGTACAATCGTCACTGGCCAGCAAGGCGTTCATCGTCGTTGCGCTTCGTCATGGGGTCCGACACAGTTTTGCTGAATAATAATTGCTTCATCCGCGTCATCCGCCGCATGACACATGAATATGCACTCGTTCTAGGCACTGTTCAAACCCAGTGATGGAAAAAAGGATTTGTAAACGTTGCTAAGAGTGCAGTGACTGCCAGGAGAACACTGCGTAACCAATAACATGGCGCAGAGCACGGATATTGTCCGCCACGGCTCAGCACGAGACCTGGGGAGGCACACAAGCTGCCGCCAGCCGTGGCCGCTCATTGCTAGAGCAGCTCCACTGCGCAACACGTAACCATAGCAACGTCGCCATTGTGCCCAGTGAAAAAGACCGCCATGATGTCATTTCTTCCACACTTTTCACGTAGCGTGCCGGCAAGGCGTGCCCTCTCCTACCTTTCCTTCCTCCGTGCTCCAAAGGGTGAACCGCCCGAGAAATGTAGGCAGCGCACAAAGCGTTGCCAAGGTCACTAGCCATCGTCCTTCTCTCCTGGCTGCCTTTTCTCGTATTTTGCTGGCAACGGTTCGCGTTGCGTCATGCTCGGAGTGCCCGACCACGGCCGCCTGGATTTGACTATCTAAGAATTACGACGTTGTGCATATGTGTACGCTTGGATGACCGTGCGCTGCTGCTTTTACGTGTCGCCGCCTCCATGAAGTCTGGAGCAGGTCTCGACACGTCACCACGCAGCGCTGTATATCTCTGGCTTCAAGATAGTCACGACCAACAAACACATGAGAGCAGAAGCTGGGAAGGCGAACATGGCAGCCGAGAAGACAGCAGGCCTATCGGATACATCACTTCAATCCGACTCAGGGCAGAAATCAGCGCTGGATTCTTTCGCAAGTAGGTGATCCATCTTTATTCTTTTCTACTTGTCGCGTGTACGATACGGATCGCGCTTGCCGCAAACGGGCTCGTTCGTTTTGTATATCGCACGCACGAAATGCACCGCGAAGGTTAGTTTGGGCATCTGCAGTTCGCCTGTGCAAAGCACAGGCGAACTGCGGATGTCCAATGAATGAATTACGTGAATCGAAATGAGTCTTTTACGATGTGTGTCGTCATGGTGAAATTATTAGCATGTCTTGTCTCACGTATGTTTTTATTCTACATTGCACGTACTTCTCTTATGCATTCGTATTCATTCTCTGTAACGTGTGACTCACTATTTTACATACTTGTTGCGCAGCCATGGGCCCACTCCGTGCTGAAGGCTGTGTGCGCTGGCGTCTGCGATGCCTGGCATACATCTGTTTTGTCAGAGCAGCTTCAGAAGAACTCTACGAGATGTGAAGTTAAAGTTATTTGTGTGTCATATTTTACACGCATGTTTTTGTATTTGCTTCTACCTACTTGTCATATGCGTGCGTCTTCATCTTCTGGCACGTGTGTCTAATTATTTTTACAATCTTATTGTACGTACAGCCATGGGAACACAACAGGCAGACATCTGCGTGCGCTGGCATCTGCAATGCCTGTCATCCATCGCTTTCGTCGGAGGAGCTCCGCAAGGAGTGAACAAGATGTGACAACGAGACTGGACTTGTACACTTCACCATAAATTAAATGTAAAAATTGGAGAAACTTCATGTCTATGTAGAAAAATAAGAGATTTCGATCTCTCACTTTTGTCTTTTGTTGTTGCCGTGACAGCAAAAGCAGTTGCTCATAGGTGGCTAACTATTTTTGCGTGTTCTCTTCTGTGCTGTTTGTTGCTCACTGCGCCAAAAAACAGGCGAAAAAGGATTAGGCTTGACGAAAAATATATAAAAAACTATGTTTTATCTGGGGATACAAAGTTTATCTGATTGGAGTAATTTAGTGAATCAACCATTCGTCCTGTGAGGTGCAACTGTAAGGAATAACGGCTGCCTGGTGAGGTGTAAATGTGAGGAATAAATGTTAATCCTTCGAGGTGAATTGTAGGACTAACGGTTACTCAATAAGGTGTGAATATGAGGACTAAATGTTAGTCCCTAGAGCTCGCCTGTGGAGATCAACTGTTAGACCCGGTGCCGTTAGTCTTTAAAGGGAGTATTGTTTGTAGCAGCCCCATTAGTCCCCAAGAGGACAAACCACACACCCTTTTAACACCCTTTTGCTTTAGAACGTTGATATGTCACTTTAAAATCAGCACAACGTTACGAGATGGAGGTAAATGATGGCGTACATCACTTCTGTGTCATGTTTATTATGTTTCGTTGCTTTGTTTACCTTCGTCGTTCATTCACGTCGCGTGATGCAAACTTTCGTATATGTGGAGCTAGCGAAACGGCGGCGAGCACGATATGAGCATGGTATCTTTTCTTGTTCCTACATGACACGTGTGTCAGGATTATCATGTTCGCACCAGTCATAATTTTCATCATTCATTGACATCACGTAATGGCGAATTTGGTATATGTGAAGGTAGTAAAACGGCCGCGAGCGCATTATGAAAGGACTAACAAATCCGAATTAACGTCGACGCGCGCCTGCAGGGCACTGCGGCACGGCGACGCCAGGCCAACGCCACCAGAAAAAAATCAGGCCCACTCACTCTTCCAGCTGTGGGCTGTGACGTCAATTTTTCTTGACCATCGTGTTTGACCACACAGACGTGCCTACGCCTGCTCATCCTATTGGAACAGCTGCATTAGTAAGCCTCACGAACCTTTTTGCGTTCTGCCGGTGGTGCTATTGGCGGGTGAACAAGACCGTGTCTGTGTCTGTGAACTGCGGCATGGATGTGTGATGCCCTTTGTGCACGGGGTATTTACGTAGTGTATGGCTGCAAACCAGCACAATGAAGCGGTGCTGCGTGCACAACTGTCACGGCAACTATGACGACGGACCGAAGGTTCGCGTCTTCTCCTTTTCAAAGGACGACCGAAGGGCGAAATGGGAGCGTGCCGTTCGTCAAGACGACATCCTTTCTGTCCGCGGTCCGAAGGTATGCGCACATCCATCATGCATACTTCTGAGTCATTCTTAAAGGCACCATCTGATACATGTTGCGTTCTTGCCCCCAAAGTAACGATCTTGTGTGCACTTCAGAGCAGACTTAGGGTAAGCCTTGGCATTAGAGAATTTTTAGCTGAGCGTCACTGACGTTCACCACTGCGATGATGTAGCGTCCCGAGACAGTGATGAAAACAGCATGGATTTCGCGTTTTAGACCAAACTAACATCATCAAATGGCTCACCGATCCCAATGGTATAGAAGATCCGGGTACTGGGAATGATGATTGAGCAGAACGGCGGTAATGTTGAAGCACTGCACAAGATAATGACAAAGGCTACCAGCACGATGCAACTCATCCGACGCATCACGAACAAACATGCGGGCATGCGCGAAGGCAGCGTCATACGACTCATACAAGCCTTTGCTATTTCACAACTAACGTACACGGCACCATTTCACAAATGGACAGTTGCGGGAAAAGACAAGCTTAACGCCCTGACACGCAAGACGTACAAGTTCACGTTGGTACTGGCGCCCGGAGCTAGCACCAGCAAACTCATAGAGCTAGGGTTGCGTAACACCCTCAAGGAACTCGTGGAGGCGCTACAAGTTTCCCAGCTCGAGCGCCTTTCCAAGACCCGCCCAGGCCGACACCTACTCGAAAAACTCGGCATCACGTAACATACGCAGCATGGCATCAAAGTCGAAATTCTAAGATCGGTACGCGAGCAAGTATACATACCCCCATTGCCTCGCAACATGCACCCCCAACAACCTACGGGATGGCGTAAAGCCAGGGCACAATGCATTACTCAAAGCTACTCCAACGACACTGAAGCAGTTTTCACTGATGCCGCGCTTTATACCAATAAGAATAGTTTCTTGGCGATAGTTACCGGCCATCGCTGCAAATACATCACAAGCCTCACTGTGAACACAGCACATGCTGAAGCGGCAGAGGAAGCGGCTATAGCACTGGCCCTCACACAGACCAATGCCACATACGTAATTCGCAAACAGCAATTTTGCCAACGAACGCATCTCGCAAGAGGCGTTCCACATATTCCAACGACATCCCATACATATAGGAGAGGTCGACTTCGATACCCGAAGGCACCTGTTAAGGATCCCGGCACACACCGGACTGAGCATCCCCAATGAAACGGCTCACCGCGTTGCTCGAAGCCTCACTCACCGAGCATCGCCGGAGGACGACGAGCCCTCGCGGGGAACTGCAGACATCTGGGCATGGGAGGATCGTATGACCAGGTTTCATGACATCACCACACATTTCCAGTTACAAAGACGCATATACCCATCCCCTCGCGAAAGGCTAAACAGAAGGCAAGCGGTACACTTCATACAATTACAAACAGATTCATACAGAAACCCTAGACTCATGCACGCTATGTATCCAGACATATAAACTTCAAACAGATGCACGCCATGTGGCGAGGTTGCCACCCTTATTCACATGCTGTGGGAGTGTCAGGGCCTAATAAACAATTCGAACAGTGCCGATTCGTCTAACTCTTCCACCGCCAGCCTCCGGTCACATTGGAAGGCAGCACTGCTCAGTTCGAACCTGACAGCACAACTCTGGGCCGTCCAGCGTGCCAAGGAAGCCGCTTCGAGACAAGGCCTCGGAACCGCATCCACGGTGGGTGCCCAGGCCCACTAAACAACGCTGGACTCGAATCGTCTGGATTCGACAAATAAAGTTTATGTTCTTCTTCGAGTTTTAGACGAGCACGTCTTGCCGCGACGCAGTCAGCGTGGCTGCAAAAGGACGCCGTAAAGCAGACGCAACTTCACGCTACACTCAATAGAATTTTTAGGCAGTGCAAGAAATGCGTTCTACGTTACGCCGCTCGCATCTCGCACTCGTCAAAATAAAGCAGTAAACGCAGGTAGCAGTACATCCTCAAAATAAGCGTTTTTCCTTCAGTGTCAATATTAGTTCGCTAGCCAGCACGGTGAGCTTCTTGTAACGCCTCTGATTACTTGATTGAGAAACGGGAAGGTGTGCTAGTGTGTCGAATTGTGTATCTGATTGTACATAGTGTTTATTACCGCTAGTAGTAATAGTAATAGACTTTTATTCATCCACATTTTACAGGCCGAGCATTTCGACCGCCTGTGCTACCAGTCGACCTTACTACTATTTAAGGTAAAATTACGCAAAAAAGGAGTAACGGAGCCCAATAGGCGCTCGCGGTGAACGGATAGACCGTTGAAGAGCAACCACAGCTGAAAGCGTGCCACGCGAAACCACTTAGTCTCCACTAGGGATGAACCGTCCGGGCATTGCAGGTAGCGCGAAATGCGTTGCCAGGGTGACCACCCTTCTTCTCCACAGAACACATCTCCTTCTCCTCCTCTGCTGGCTCCATCTTTCCCCGTATTTTGCCGGTGATGGTTGCGTATCGTCGCGCTCGGAGTGCTCGACCACGACCACTTGGACTCGACAGTCTAAGAATTACGACGTGGTGCTTGTGTGTACGCCTGGATGAGCGTGGGCTCCTGCTTTAGCGTTTCGCTGCACCGATGAAGTTTGAAGCAAGCCTCGGCAGGTCCCCACACCGCGCTGTATATCTCTGGCTTCAACATAGTCACGACCAACACACGACAGCGACAGTTGGGAAGGCCAATATGGCGTCTGAGAAGAATACGCCTATCGGATATATACTTCAGTCCGACTCAGGGCAGAAAACAGCGCTAGATTCTAAGGCAAGTAGGTTATCATTCTTTGTTCTACTCTACCTGTCGCGTGTGCGATATGGGTCGCGCTTGCCTGCAACGAGCTCGGTCGTGTTGTATAGGGGAGACCCACGCCGAGGGAGGCACTGCAGAGCCTGGCACTGTCACTCAATGCGGGGAGAAAACTGGTTACCCGAGTGTTGACCCTTCCGCTGTTCCCTTGAACCTGTCTTGAAAATTCGTTGCTTTTCTGGCACGCTGCACGCGTTCTGCACGTGTTTATGAGAGTTTCGCGTCGCGCGCGGTTAAGATGTATACGCTTCTCTCCGCTTGTAATAGGATCGCCGCATTTGAGGATTTTTTTTTCGTGGCAGCAATTTGGTAAAAGGGCAGCGTCTGCTCAGCCATGTAGCCGATGCGAAGGAAGTTGTAGCAGACGACGCCCTCCTCGTCAGAGTGAAGTGCGTTTCGCAAGTAAAAGACGACGCTGTTTACGATGTGGAGTTAGAGATGAATACAACTTTCTGTACGTTCATAATTATATACCTGTTTTATTTGGTTTGCAGTGTGTACTATGCACTAGGTTTGTTACTGGATGCATGGGTCAGGCCGCTTGTCGTGCTTTAGGTTAAACGGTTCTTGCGCTGTCATTGCTATTAGTTGGGATCCTAATTTACTAGCCCCCACCCAAGTTATTGTGGGGTATATACACACCACTTTAAAAATAAATCGTCTATTTGGGGCTTCTGTCTTACCCACAACGAAAATTTACATCTATTTTGCGTGTCCTTCCTTGCATTATCACCGTTCTCACCGCGGGTACTTCGAGTTCACGAACAGCGTGGGTACCATTATGATCAGCGCCAAGCTTTCAGAGAAACTGTTTTGTGTGTGTCTAATCTGCAGGGGAAGAGCACATTGCTATATGAATTTTATCGTGGTCACTAAATGCACCTCATTGTTCGGGCTGCCCCTGCACACTCAGAAACAACTAGTTCACTGTGTCTGCCAATGTACATGCAACGACGGCTAAGGTATTTTTTTTTTCTTTTTTTCGTAGTTGTCGTGCTCGTGTCCACTCAAACGGGAGCTTCGCATCTCCAGCGGCAAATGTAATTGCATCACTGGCGTCTCTAGTGATTCTAAATCACTTGAAAGCGTGTCATGGACATCGAGGAAAACAGAGTTCTCTTCATCTTGCATTGCTGGGTCGTCTTGAGGCACAGCCTTGCGGCACAGCCTGCTCCACGGAATTTTGTGCTGATCTGGCTGCCCTCATAGAATGACGCTTCCACCTAAGCGAAATAAGGTTGTGGCAGAGATTAGATTGTGCCGTTCACAACAACGTTCATACGTTGGAGTTTTTTTATTCAGATATTGTACAGTGATCAGCATCGAGCATATCTGTAGTGCGCCTGATAATATTTTTTTAACATCTTCAAGTATAAAATGTACAAGAAGTCTGAAAATTAGTATACTTTTAAGGGTTTTCCGTGATCCTGTTAGTAACGCCTCACATTAACAAAATAAAACAAGTACTGCATATGAAATCAAACTCTATTAAAACATGTACGATGGCAAAATGTTCTATTAAAAAACTAGCAATTGTGTCCGTCTTTGTGCACAGAAACAATTTATACGAGAACTTCACAGAGATAGCTACGTATAAATATTGTTACTGTGCTTGTTACTAACTGCGTTCCAATCTTACCCCTAAAATGTGGTGGTGTGAGAGTGTCATGTTTGTTTAATACCGTTCTATTTTAGCTTTCCTTGATTATTGCACATAGCGGAACGAATTCTCGCTGAGCTTGAAACCAGGAATCAACAGTCCTCAGAAAATGCTTTAAAATGCACAGATAGTTATGCGGTTCACTGCCTATCATACCTCTGCGCCGTTTCTGCATGAGGTGCCACTGGAAACACTGTCGGCACATAAGACGGGTGCAGACTTGAATCATTTTTGCAGTTTCCCACAAAATGCCTGCTACAAATCATTGTCCAAGTGTTTGCCAACCACACACTTCTGTCGGCGCTGCATAGATATAAAAAATATATAACCACACATCACCAGTACCACATATGTACACAGCTTCAACTACTACGTCCCCTACAATATCCAATAATAGTAGCTGCGTAAACACATTTCTTCGTAATTTTTTAACATGGCCTTAAGGACGGAAGTTGAAAGTATTATGGTAATTTATACTTTTAAAATGGGGACGTGCACCCCCAGTAACTCGATAGATAAGAAGAACGGTGACGCAGGAATTGACACCCGTTATGATGAATGCATTGGGTGCGTGCTAATTTTAATTAAAAAATGTTTTCATACTTTATTTTGGCGCACTGCTTTAATTCAGTCCTGTCGTCAGCATGTTTCGTACCATCGGTTTGGGAATCGGTAAAATTTCACTGGTGGATTCAACTCCTTCGTGTTTGCATGGTTATTGTGACAGTTGATGACGCAACAATAGTTACCCCCTTTCTGTTGGGGTGACATCGCGGAACGACGGACGTTTCACGTGCAGCGCGCGCTTCGCAAATGCGTGGAAGCCAAAGGGAGCGAAAGGGTCACAAAACGCTACTATTGTGCGCTTTTTCTGGCAGGGGAAAGGCAAGCGCTGGCGTCGGCAGGCAAACTTGAGCGCGTCTCCCCTATATCGCATGCACGAAATACATCGCGGAGGTCAGCTTCGGCGTCTGCAGTTCGCCTGTGCTCTCCGACTACCTGGAAATTGGCCGCCATTGCTGTCGGCCTCCTGTACGCTCGCTCATTGAGTGCTCGCCTGTCGCTTGGTTAGGACTCACCAACTTGTTAGCGGCACGGTGGTTTGCGGAGTTATGACTGTGGCCTCCACTCCTAAGCTGATGCTCTACGGGGATCGAAATGATTCTTCGACGATGTGTGACATCACGGCAAAATTATTACAATGTCATATCTCACATTTGTTTTCATTTCACCTTGCACGTATTTCTCATAAAAATTTGTATTCACACTGTGTCACGTGTGATTCACTATTTTACATACTTATTGTGCAGTGGTGGACACACACCATGCTGAAGTCTGTGCGCTGGCGTCTGCGATGCCCGTCATCCATCTGTTTTGTCAGAGCAGCTTCAGAAGGACTGTGCGAGATGTGAAGGTAAAGTTATTTGTGTGTCATACATTAACGCTTCTTTTTATATTAACATGCACGTCCTTGTCATATGCGTGCATCTTGGTCTTCTGTGACGTGTGCCTAACTATTTTTACCATAATAATGTACGTGCAGCCTTGGGAACACAACAGGCAGAAGGCTGCGTGCGCTGGCGGGTGCAATGCCTGTCATCTATTGCTTCTGTCGGAGGAGCTTCCCAAGGATTGAACAAGATTTGACAACGAGACTGGACTTGTACACTTCACCGTGTATTCACTTAAAAGAATGGGGAAAATTCATGTGTATGTAGAAAAATAAAAGATTTTGATGTCTCACTTTTGTATTTTGTTGTTGCAGTGGCTGTGAATGCAGTTACATATAGGTGGCTAACTACTTTTTTGCGTATTCTTTTCTTCGGAATTTGTTGCTCGCTGCGCTGAAAAACAGGCGAAAAAAGTATCAGGTCTGGCGGAAAACAAACAAAAACTATGTTTGAACTGGGGACAAAAACTTCATCCGTTTGGAGTATTTGAGTAGATCAACCGTTCGTCAAGCAAGGTGCAACTGTGAGGACTAACGGTTGCCCGGTAAGGTGTAAATGCGAGGATTACCAGTTGCTCTATAAGGTGCAAATTTGAGGACTAAATGTTAGTCCTTTGGTGCGAACTGTGGGACTAACGGTTACTCACTAAGGTGTACGTGAAGGCTAAATGTTAGTCCTTTGAGGGGACTAACTGTTACATCCAGTGCCGTTAGTCCTCAAAGAGATTAATGCTTGTGGCAGCTCCATTAGTCCCCAAAAGGACAAACCACACACCCTTTTAACACTCTTTTGTCTTAAAGTGTACTCACATGGTGTACTACCTCTAGCTGGCACATATTTGCGGTACTATGCGCCATTATCGCCGGAACGTTTGCCTAATTTGTTTCCTTGAAATATGTGTTACTGCAAGACAGGTAAATTTAGATGCCAGTAGACACCTCAATTCCTTCCTTGTTTTATGGCGCAGTAAATAAAGGGCAGTATCATAGGATAAGAAAATACACGGATCCAAGAACCGGCAGAATAACAGAAGCTCCCATGGGTGCTATTCGGCTTACTCCACACGTAGTACCGACATTATTGTTTGAGCAACTATGCACCAGTGCGAGAGGGGCCAGACCAAAAGGAAAAATGCCTACAAGCATTCCATCTAGAAGAAGCCATTCGACGGTCGACAGCACTGCATGAGGAGTAAGAGCACCGCAATAAGCTGTCGTCGTATGAGGACCTCGTATCGCGCCTGTAGGGTCTTCGCCTCTCCAACTACTGGGCCACAGTAAAAGCAGAGAATGCTGTGCTGTTTGTTCACATAAATGGCGAAGATCCACCAGTCGTCGAAAGGTCTCTCATTGTTAATAGGAACATGGAAATTACGGCCTTCTGGAAGAAAGTGAAAGTCCCTGTCAAGAACCTCCTCATTCCTGCAACGCTGGTCGATCTGCGCAGCCTTCGCACCATACTAGGCCGTATGAGCAGTTTCAAGGCTCTAGACGTTTGCGACAACAAGGAAAAAGTGCAGGCGACCTTCAGCTTGCTTTTCTTTTTGCTCGACGACCTCAAGTCAGGTGATCTTTTGCCGCAAGAGAAAACAGAAGCACTTGATTTCATAAAGGAGCAGCTTGACCTACTGCACAGAAAGGACCACTCATTGCGATACTCTGCAGAACTTTTTATTATTCTCCAGTATTCTACACATATTTCCCCACACGCCTACCGATTCATTTGCGGTGCTCGCAAGATATCACTGCCACTTCCATCTATGCTCAGCGAACTTGCTCGCAATATAACGTAAACTCTGCTAATGAGCAGAACGACGAGGGGTTTTTGCGTTATGTAAAGAAGCGGTCAGGCCTTCTCAAACCACGTGAAAAACTGTCACTATATTGATGGAAAAGATTCATATTCAGCTGTACTTTGAATACAAAGGTGGCTCAGTCACTTACCAGGGCAGCTTCTAAATCCTCCGAAGCGGCTAAAGCTGCGCATGTTTTTATGGTTCGGTTGTTGCTATCAACGCACAAGGATGTTGCTCACTTTTTGCCAGTAGCCAACATTGAAGCAGTTCAACTCAATGCATACCTGACAAGAAAAATTTTAGAGCTTGAAAATGCAGGCCCTACTGCAATCGCAGTAATAAAAGATAACAATTCCATAAGCAGAGAAGTGATGTCCTTGTTTTCTGAAACACGGACAGTTGATAATGTGTACCCTCACCCAGTGGACAAAGCAAAACCCCTTTTTTATCTAGTAAACCCCGTCCACCTTCTGAAGTGAATCAGAAACAACTGGTTGAACCCAAGATTCAAGGAACGTGTATCTTTTACCCTGAAACTTTCAGCACATCATCGTTATTACGGTTTAACGGAGCATCTTTCAAAGCTAATCCACACTTGCGCGCTTCAGTGCAACGCAGCGTCACAAAGTTTGAATATAGATTGAGCTACAAGGCCTTGCACCCATCCAACAATGAGCGGCAGAATGTGAAGCTTGTTTTAAAAGTTTTCAGTTCATTTGTGCTAAAGGTACTAAAAATGCGCGGAGGTGAGCTAAATTTGAACTACGCCGAAGGGGCAGCGCACTTCATTAACCTAATTTTGAAGTGGTGGCATGTGCTCAACGTGAAAATCCCCTCCAAGGGCCGTCGCCTCAGAGATCCTTTCCAGGACCCAGTCAGAAGTTTGACTGGCAAGCAGATAGAAATTCTTAATAAGTTCCTGGATTGGTTGGACACAAGGCGAGACATCAAGAAGGATACAGGCGCACTATCCACGGAAAAGTATTCAGCATTGCGGCTCACTTGTTACCCGCTTGTAGGGCTGTGCCTTTATTGCCTTGAAGAAATGAATTTCGACTACGTTTTGCTCGGCAAATTTAAAACAGACAGTCTTGAGCAAAGATTCGGACAGTACAGGCGTCTGTGAGGCACGAATTATCAAATCTCAATACAGCAAGTGTTCGAGTCAGAGAAAAAACTGAGGATAATGGACAGTTTGGTATTTCCAGATATGCAAAAATTACATGGGTCATGTGTTGTGCCACTTGATGGCACTCAGTTGACAGAGGAGTAAAGTATAAAGTTATCAGACCATGACATAACTAATAAGGGGTCAATTTTGCCAGTAAGCACGTACATCGCTGGCTTTTTCACCTTATGCTGCGTTAAGAAAGCTGCCTTTTGAGTATTGTGCAAAGAATATTACAACCCATGACAAGGAAATTCAACTTGAGAGCAATGAGTCAATTGAAAACCTTTCGAGAGGCACTCTGAAGTTTCCCAAGCCGGCTGTCAGTAATGCAGTCTTGCATGCCCATATTGTACTTGAACACCTTACAAAAAAAGAGAATCCAACGCGTTTTCATGCAAGGCCAAATAAGAGGGGGCTTCTTTTGGCTGTCACAAGACACTTTTGTGAAAATTAAGATTTCGATGTCTGTTTTAATGGCCATCACCCAGACATTGTATTAAATAACTTACGTGTGGCAGCAGCGAACACTCTCCTTAATACCTATGTGTCTATGAAGGCAGATGTTCTGACAAGCAAAAAAGCGCAGGCACAACAGAGAAAAGTGCAGAAATTCAGAAAATGAATATTACCAGTTTCGGCGCATCTTCTGAAACAGTGCGTCTTGAGTGTGTAAGCGTGTGTGTGTCGTGTATGTGTCTGAATAAAGCATAAAGAATAAATAAAATTAATTTCATTTATATCATCAACTCAATGTACCATCAAACTTTTTTTTGATACGTCGGTCGCACGTTCAATAGCGTATAGTCTCTCTAAGTGCAATAATAAATGGTTTCAAGACAAATCATCAAAAACGCCAAAGCATAATGCATTTCTAGAACTAACGCCGATCGCTACTCTAAAGGCTAAATGAAGTTGTCGCACACGCAGAAAAGGTGCCGCGAACGCTTCATCTTCTCACGGGAGACACTGGTGGTAATTCCTTCAGCCTCCCGTGCTCTCGCTCGCTCGGTCAAGACGCGTGACGTCACGGCGGCAGTGAGTGGGCCTGAAATTCTTTGCTAGGTGGCGTTGGCCAGGCGTGACCAGCGTTCGTTGGCGCGGCACGACGGCAACCGGCACGAACTGCCACATGCTGCATTTCGTGCCGATGCGTTACGCAGACAACCCTGCGTCTCCCTCTTTTTATGACGGAGGTACGCCGGACGCGCTCAAACGCGCATGCGTCAAAGAACCGCAGCATGGCACCTCTCTGAGAATATGACAGGACCGGCGGCGTGGTGCGACAAAATGAACGCCGGGGACCACGCGTATCGCGTCACGTCGAAATGTATTGGCACCTTGACTGTGGCATGTACTCATGTTCTCACTTGGCAAGCATATCATGATGATCATTTTTGCACCAGTCACATATCTTCGCCATCTATTGACGTCACATAATAGCGAATTTAGCCAATGTGAAGCTAGCGAAATGGCCGGCAGCTTATCATGAGTGTGGCATGTAGTCCTGTTGTTACATGACACGCATATCGTGATTATCGGGTTTGGACGTGTCATTCACCTATGTCGTCCATTCGCATCACGTAAGACCAAGTTTGGTACATGTGAAGCTAGGGAAAGGGCCACGAGCGCATCATGAACGTAGCATGTAGCCATGTTCTTACATTACACGCATGTCACGTTTATCATGTTTGCATCATACTTTTGTCATCCATTCACGGCTCGTAATGCCGAATTTGGCATAAGTGAGGCTGGCGAAACGGCCGCCAGCGCATCATGAGTGTGGCATGTAGTGATTTTGTTACATGACACGCATCTCATGATTATCACGTTTGCACTAGTCACATATCCTCGTCATCCATTCACGTACCGTAATGCTAAATTTGCTATAAGTGACGCTCGTGAAACGGCCGCGGGCGCATCAAGAGTGTGGCATCTAGTCATGTTGTTACATGACACATATGTCATAATTTTCATGTTTGGGTCTGTCACTTGTGTTCGCCATGCAATCATGTCATGCCATACCAGTCATGCAACATGCCATTTGAACGAAACCACCACAAAAGCTGCAGGGACAATAAATGTAAATTATGACATTTATGACATACATATCACGCTTTTATTGTTCTGACTAGTCAAATATGTTCTCCATACAGTCATGTTAAGCAATTTCAAGCTTGGTATTGACACCATTACCGAAACGGCCAGGAGAGCTTAAGTCGTAGGTGTCTAGATAGTTGGATAGATAGATAGATAGATAGATAGATAGATAGATAGATAGATAGATAGATAGATAGATAGATAGATAGATAGATAGATAGATAGATAGATAGATAGATAGATAGATAGATAGATAGATAGATAGATAGATAGACAGACAGACAGACAGACAGACAGACAGACAGACAGACAGACAGACAGACAGACAGACAGATAGATAGATAGATAGATAGATAGATAGATAGATAGATAGATAGATAGATAGATAGATAGATAGATAGATAGATAGATAGATAGATAGATAGATAGATAGATAGATAGATAGATAGATAGATAGATAGATAGATAGATAGATAGATAGATAGATAGATAGATAGATAGATAGATAGATAGATAGATAGATAGATAGATAGATAGATAGATAGATAGATAGATAGATAGATTCGAAGTCGCCGAAGTTGGCTAGAAATACTTCGCATTTGAAAGTTTAGCCGATACTGATCGACTGAGCAAAGCGACTGAGCAAAGCGGCTGCTGCAAGCGGAGCCCTGGACCGCCTCAAGCCAAGAAACTCCGACTGCCCGGTGCTTCTTCCCAGAAAATGTCCAGCGAATAAATGTCTTCACCACCATGTACAAGAGTGTACAAGAGTGACAGCTTGACTTTATGTGGGAGTTCCGCATGGTTTCGTGCATTTGCATTCCATCTTCATCCTTCTGAGGCGGATGCTAAGCACGTGCTAACTCGTGGCGCCGTAGTCTGTTGTGACGCCTGATATAAAACTGAAGGTAAAGCATGTTTGCTTTGTAACTGCCACCTTTCTTGTCGCGCTACCGCCAGCACATGGAGGAGACGTGCAGGAGAAAGGACCTAGTATACAAGCGTTCAAGCTTGTACACTAGGTAAGGTATAACCTGGGTGGAAGATTTAAAATAAATATTGCGTAATAACGTGCAATCGGGTTGGACTCATTCCTTGAGGGGAAATAATGAAGATAGCTTGACCTTGAAGATGTGTTTTTTCTAAGCTGTTTTGACAACATGACATTCAACTTGCTCTGCTGCATTCACAGTCCACAGCAATTCAAATTAGGTAATTGGTCTGCGCGGTACCTGGAATTCCTTTGCAATACCACACAGCCCTCAGAATGGCTCGTTATGATATAAAATTAAAGTGTAATGTTTCATCTCACTATTGACGCCTCTGAAACACCACGTGGTCACACATTTTTCGCTACTGGTGCAAAAGAGAATTGCCCGCCCTGTGCATAAACTGAAGTTCTAACTATTCAGCACTGTGCAACTGTGATGTAGTGAACAAGGGTGTCTATGGAGGCTAGTTGGCATTACATTGCATTATATATGTAGTGTCGCATACAAAATTGTAATGAAAAGTAGTCGAGAGAAGAAAGGTTGTGGGCAGCGCCACTTTTCTGTGAATTACTTATTACAATTTCGTACGTGTCGCTACAAACAATATTGCAGTGTAATGTAATGTATACATGGGGGCGTTCCGGCAAGTGGAAAGGCAGTGGAAAAATCAGCAGTTACTAATAAATGTTTGCCTTTGCGGCACCTGTCTGACGTTGTTTTACTGGCTGATGTGCAGCGTCATTTCCACATAACCAGCCAGAAATTCATTTTGCAGTGGTTGCACCCCCCGATTACTCTAGTTACATTTTTGTATATGTGTGTTTCATGCACGAAAGAGCAATAAAACTTGAGGGCGAGGTAATTGATGCCCTGAAATTTTTCAATGAAGTAACAGTGCAATGAAGTAACAATGAAGTAACAGTATCTATCTTTACAATACAGTGGAAGTACATTGTCCTTTTACAGGAACTCCAGCAGAGGGCTTCTGAGGAGACAACGAGATTCTCGTGCACAAGTGAAGTATCACAGACAGGTTAGGCATGCTTACTATGCTTGAAATACATGATTTTGTATTGTACACATTTTTATTGTGCACATCAAAACAGATGTAATACATTCCGTTTTACTGTTTGCAGATTATGAAAGTCAAGCTCGCAGGGCAGAGTTTCAGTTCTTCTGTAAGCAAGGCACGCACTTTCACAATGCAACTTGGTAAACCTGGCTTTGACGGATGCTCCGGCACTGCACCATTCACCGCCTTGGGACACCAGTGAGAACTGCTTCTTTGCACCTACACTAACTAACAAACTGGTATTACAGTGGTGCAGTAACACACAGAATGCTAAACCGCAAGGTAACCAATGAAGGGCCGATCTATTATTTGTTAGAAATTTCAGAAACAGCTGCTATAAAGCAAAACATTTGACCTACCTACAGCATTTGTAAAGGGTATCTATCGCGGCATTTAATGAAGCGCAAACCCAAAACGAGAAAGAAATAGCATTATGAACAGCACATGCAGCTTAATACACATTTCTGGCCAAGCAAGTATTCTAGACTAGCGAGGATGCTGCGATATGCTTTGACGGAGTATTACATTTTGCACATCACATTATACACAAAATAATAAAAAACTGATAGTGCAAGCTTTTCGTCGTTTAAAACATTATTCAACATTTCATCAACTTAGTGTTTGATGCATTTCAAAGGCACTTAATACAACCTGCTCATTAGGGCAAATACCGATCACACATTTCACCTGTGCATTCCAGAAAATGCTGTCAGCTGGTTCATTTTCCAATAGCTGAGTATTTTTTGTATCGCTAATAAGAACACGCAATGTTAACTGGCTGCCGATGAAGCAGCCAAATTAGCTTAACCTAAATCACTGACATTCATACATTGGCAGTGCATGCCAGAAAATAAAAAAATACGAAGTAGGTATATGCAGTGCATGACACTTTGCAGTCACATTCACCACAGCATGCATTCGTCATGCAGATAGGTGCACTATGATTACAAAAGTGCAACGATCACTGACACATCACAGCAAATCGTGTTCCTTAACAACATATGTGTGCATGCCTACGACGTTGCTGTGAGCCTGAGAAAGAAAAATAGAAAGTGCGTGATTGTTTTGTTTTGTGAATGAGCATGCTGATGCTTGGAAAATATTTTTTGTATATATATATATTTATATAAGCAAAGCCATGCTCTAAATGGTAATGCACAATTCAGCAAGAGCTAAGTCAAAGTCTTAATCATTTATAAATCTTTTATCCAGGATTACAGTAGTTTATAACGGTGACATTAAAATCTAAACTTTATGCTTTTAAGCAACAGTGCCCACATTCTCTCAAATGACACAACAACCATAGTGCCTCAGTTGTAGAACATGTTAGGTAGACTTTGACGAGCGCAATAGGCACATTCTTTCCTACAGAAGACGTCCTGAACTCAAGGAATTCTGTTGCCAAATGTTTCAAAGCTCTTTTGCATCAGCAACATAGCAGCAATAGCGATGTCTTCGAAAGATGCGGACATCGAACACCGGTTGCAAACCCGCACCACGAACTGGGGCGACGACGAGACGCTGCAGCTAATTGAAATGTGGAAGTTGCTTCGCTCCGATCTGCAGCAGACAAAGACGCGCCGGCCGGTCTTCGAGCAGATGAGCCAAAGAATGCACGGCTACAAGAGAGATGGTAACGAGATATAGGGAACAATCACGAACCTTTCTTATTTGTACAGACGTGAAGGCAGGTTTTGACTTGAAGACCCATCGCGACCTCTTTGGAGGTTCTGGGACAAGGTGCATAAAGTGCTTCGCAAGGAATTGCGACGTCATACACCAATTCAAGCACACCCGATGTTACCAATGTCGTGCCAGAGAGACCTCATGGTTTTGGCTGGAACAGAAATAATGGGCTTGCAACTAGGATGAAGCAGAGCTGTGGTGGAGTATGGACGAAAAATGCTTGTATTTGCGCTGGCAATGACAGGCATTCAAAATGGACTGATAAATGTATCCCAGCTACCAATTACACTTTTCAAGAAAGAGCTATAAAACTTTAGAATGTCAGAGTTCTCTCATACAATGTACAACCTGAGGGAGAAGACATAGTGGCAGTTTATCTACCTTGTCATTGCTGCAATGCCTCCACGACTAATGTTCTTCACTGGTGCAATATCACTGGAGATACTTTAGATGTGCACAATGATGCATAACTTGAAAGGGAAAATTGTGCACATCATTTTAAACTCTTGTTTTTACTAATACAACCACAACATTTGTGCACTTTTAGAGAAGACAAATTTTTGTTTCAATGAAACCAGTTAGGTTATAAACCTACGGCAATGTGTTTGAAAGTCTGTTCGTAACACAACAAACTTTCAGTTTTGTAAATTTTCTGTGCTATTTCTTTCTTGGTTTTCTCTAACGGAAAAATTCCAGACGCAACACTGCTTTGCAGTAATGCTCTTCTGCTTAACTATGTTAGTTTGAGATAATTTGTGTTAACGTAGGTTGCACAAAGCAACAATGACACAAGCGAGAAACAAGTACATCAGACGAGCGCTGACTTCAAACAGTTACCGCTTGTCTCGTCCACTTGTTTCTTGCTTGTTTCGCTTTTCTTTTCACTACCTGCTTTGACCTGCTTCTTTAAAACTCCAGTTTTTTCCAAGTACCTTTTTGCCTCCTCAAGAACACGCACAAACACAGAGATGTGCACTCATACACACATCCACACACATTCATACGAAGTGCCTCCAATGTTTTCGATATAAAAACATTGCTCCACCTTTTTTTGTTTAGTGCTTTCCAAAAAAAAAACCTTATTCCTGCCTGACACTGCTAGTCGGCTCCTGACTGACACCACAAAGCAGGTGGGACCACACGTTACTTCGTTGTTATACGTATATTTAGTTCAACATGCAGTTACCATTGTATGCACACCTTTTTTCAAGTTTGCTAAGGACTGCTAGGAAACAAGAAAGCATCAATCTTTACCATACCAGACAAGCCACAGTTGCTGCGTTGTTAAACAGCTCTGTTAGCACACCTTAAAGTGCACTTCATAGCCTGCAGTGACAGGCCCCAAGAGGGTCTCTAGCTAATAGTGTGGTGCTCCTCAAGAAAACCTGTTAGAAGTGTTGTTGTAGGCAATTCGAGTAAAAAAAAAGGGGGGGTGGTGGTGAAGGGAGAGGACTATGTAGGTCACAAAAGTTGCTCTTTCATTATGTGCATGCTCATTTTACCTTTCAAAATGGTCTACTTTACAAATTTAGCCCCTATAAACATATTTATCACACAATAGCAATTATGTATTCAACAGCGCTGATGCATTAATTTCTATTCGTAGTATTTTTACACTAACCATACATATTTGGAAGGCGGCAGCCCATTTTTCTACTACTTCGTTCCAGGAAGAGACAATCACAGAGGCTCTTTTGTCATTGCGAGTAGATGGAAGGTTGTCCTAATAGCTGTCAAAGGTCACGAGAAGTAAGCTAAGTAAATGGTGACCACTACAGGGCTTATTCAGGTTGCAAAGTAAGGAATGAGCTGTGCAGCATTTTTGTTAGGCACTGCTCCTAAAAAACAAATTTCTTCTCCTACAACGCCTTAGGGTGCACGTTTCCCTCAGTGTGCAATCATATTTCTCAATAGTTAAAGCGTGCTCCATTTACATACCTAAGGGAACATCAAAGAGGAATAGTTTCAAGTAGTAACAGTGCGCAGAAATGCATGCTAAAGACATTTGCTTGGGAAGCACTTGCTAATGTCAATGCATATCTGCTCATCTGAATTTGTGTTCGCCTGCAGAACAGAATTTAGCTTTGTTTTGTAGAAGTGGTTTTATTCTTTTATTCCATCGCTCAAGAAACCCAAGATGGTTTAGGTAATGCAATGGTGGTGAGGAAAGAAAAGGTTCTTGTTCCTCGAATATATATATATATATATATATATATATATATATATATATATATATATATATATATATATATACAGATGGCGCTGACTGTCACTCCTACTTCTAAGTTCACATATAAACCCAAAAAAGTGGCTGGAGGGAAGGCCGCTGTGGTAGCTCAGTGGTTAGAGCTTCGAACGCGTTATTCGAAGGTCGTGGGTTCGATTCCTGCTCACGGTTGGTTATTTTTCCATCCATTTTTCTTTCTTCTTATTCACAGTCCATTGGTTCTAATACATTTCCCTGTACATTCCTTGGCATTACTGTCTGTCAGATCTCATTTATATTGTGTTAAAACACGGAAAAACGAGCGCTTATCTATACATTTTTCCCTTATTTTAATATATATATATATATATATATATATATATATATATATATATATATATATATATATATATATATATATATATATTATCAGCCTGACTACGTCCACTGCAGGACAAAGGCCTCTCCCATGTTCCGCCAGTTAACCCGGTCCTGTGCTTGCTGCTGCCAATTTATACCCGCAAACTTCTTAATCTCATCTGCCCACCTAATCTTCTGTCTCCCCCTAACCCGCTTCCCTTCTCTGGGAATCCAGTCAGTTACCCTTAATGACCAGCGGTTATCCTTTCTACGCGCTACATGCCCTGCCCATGTCCATTTCTTCTTCTTGATTTCAGCTATAATATCCTTAACCCCCTTTGTTCCCTAATCCATTCTGCTCTCTTCTTGTCTCTTAAGGTTACACCTACCATTTTTATTTCCATTGCTCGCTGCGTCGTCCTCAATTTAAGCTGAACCCTCTTTGTAAGTCTCCAGGTTTCTGCTCCGTAGCTAAATACCGGCAAGATACAGCTGTTATATACCTTCCTCTTGAGGGATAGTGGCAATCTACCTGTCATAATTTGAGAGTGCTTGCCGAATGTGCTCCACCCCATTTTTATTCTTCTAGTTACTTCAATCTCGTGGTTCGGCTCTGCGGTTATTACCTGCCCTAAGTAGACATAGTCTTTTACAACTTCAAGTGCACTATTACCTATTTCGAAGCGCTGCCCCTTGCCGAGGTTGTTGTACATTACTTTCGTTTTCTCCAGATTAATTTTAAGACCCACCTTTCTGCTCTCCTTGTCTAACTCCGAAATCATGAGTTGCAATTCGTCCCCTGAGTTACCCAGCAATACAATGTCATCGGCGAAGCGCAGGTTACTAAGGTAATCCCCATTGACTCTTATCCCTAACTGTTCCCATTCTAGGCTTCTGAAAACCTCCCGTAAGCACGCGGTAAATAGCATTGGGAAAATTGTGTCCCCTTGCCTTACACCCTTCTTGATTGGTATTGTGTTGCTTTCTTTATGAAGCACTACGGTAGCAGTTGGTCCCCTGTAGATTTCTTCCGGCATGTTTATATATACTTCATCTACGCCCTGATTCCACAGTGTTTGCATGACGGCTGATATTTCTACTGAATCAAACGCCTTCTCGTAATCTATGAAGGCTATGTATAGTGGTTGGTTATACTCTGAGCATTTCTCTATTACCTGATTGATAGTATGAATGTGGTCAATTGTTGAGTAGCCTGTTCGAAATCCTGCTTGTTCCTTTGGTTGATTGAATTCTAATGTTTTCTTTACTCTGTTAGCAATTACCTTTGTAAATAGCTTGTATACTACAGAGAGCAAGCTGATTGGCCTATAATTCTTCAAGTCCCTGTCATCTCCTTTATTATGTATTAAGATGATGTTAGCGTTCTTCCAAGACTCTGGTACCCTTCCCGTCAGGAGACAACTCGTAAACAGGGTGGCTAGTTTTTCTAACACAATCTGTCCTCCATCTTTCAGCAGATCTGATGTTACCTGATCCTCACCAGCAGCTTTGCCTCTTTGCATGCTCTGCAAAGCTTTTCTGACTTCTGTCATTACTGGTGGGGTGTAATCTGGGTTACTGCTAGTTCTTATAGTATTAAGGTCGTGGTTGTCTTGGCTACTGTACAGATCTCTGTAAAACTCCTCCGCTATTTTAACTATCCTATCCATATTGGTAGTTATTTTGCCTTCTTTGTCCCTTAGTGCATACATCCGACTTTTGCCTATCCCAAGTTTCCTCTTCAATGCTTTGACACTTCCTCCGTTTTTCAGAGCGTGTTCAATTCTCTCCATGTTATACATTCTTACATCGCATACCTTACGTCTATTAATCAACTTCGAAAGCTCTGCCAGTTCTATTTTGTCTGTTGTACTTGACACTTTCATGATTTGACGCTTCTTAATTAGGTTCTTTGTTTCCTGGGAAAGCTTGCCAGTAGCTCTCCTCTGGCGTTTCTTGTACCGATGCCATAATCTCCTACTGCCTGGTCTCCAGCCTGCTTCTTCCCTACCTTTGCATTAAAGTCGCCCATCACTATAGTATACTGTGTTTTTACCTTACTCATTGCCGATTCCACGTCTTCATAGAAGCTTTCAACTGAAGCGTCATCATGGCTGGATGTAGGCGCGTAAGCCTGTACTACCTTCATCTTGTATCTTTTATTCAGTTTATTTACGATACCTACCACCCTTTCATTAATGCTATAGTATTCCTCTATGTTGCCAGTTATGTTTCTGTGAATTAGGAGCCCCACTCCCAGTTCTCTTCTGTCTGCCAAGCCCCTGTAGCAAAGGACGTGCCCATTCTGTAGCACCGTATAGGCCTCATCTGTCCTCCTAACCTCACTGAGCCCTATTATATCCCATTTAAAACTCTCTAGCTCCTCGAATAGTACAGCTAGACTTCCTTCACTAGATAAGGTTCTAGCGTTAAACGTTGCCAAGTTCAGGTTCCAATGGCGGCCTGTCCGGATCCAGAGATTCTTAGCAGCCTCTGCTGCGTTGCAGATCTGACCGCCGCCGTGGTCAGTTGCTTCGCAGCTGCTGGGGACTGAGGGCCGTGAGTGTTTTGACGTAAGCATGTGGGAGGTAGTGGCCAGATACTGCACCAGGGTGGCCAATCCTTCTCTGGTGAGGGAGTGCGTTTTCGGCGGTGTTTGCCGGTGAGGCCGCACAGCAGGCCTCCTAATGCAGTTCCATCAACACGCGGATTTTTTTTAATCCGGTTGGAAACTGCGCGGTACCGGGATTTGAACCACGGACCTCTTGCATGCGAGGCGGATGCTCTAACCACTACGCCATCGCCGCACCCCCATGAAATCTATGACTGGTGCTTATTTGTAAAGCCATCACTGTACTTCCGCAGTGACAGTGGCTTTTTCGGATCTCAATATGCTTCACCGCATAACACCTTAGCATCAGAAAAAAGCTTTCAGAATATTCTGCAGCCATGACACAATTGACTCACGAAAGCGCTAGTTTAAGCGCCTGAAATTTCAGAAATATGCATTGATTCCATGCACCTTGAGGAAGTGTTGGAAAAGAGTCCAAATTTTAAACTTGCCAAAAAAATTTGATGTAGAGAAAATCAGCAGTTGACAGTATAGGGACTTTAGAAGGTTACACATTTAGCATGGTTGACTCATGATTATGTGCAAAAAACAGTGCAATAAGACGAAACGAAAAAATGGTGATTTATGTTCTTTTGCCTTGTCCTATCTTATAGAACTGTTTCCTGCATATAATGATTGCATGGGCTTCAAGCTAGGGGTCCATGTGCATTATTGTGGCCAGTTTTTTGGGCAAATGTAGACATTCATTTGACCACATGCCTCATTGGACATTTATGTGCATCACATTCATTAATCAACATTAACATAACCTTACCACAGCAACATCGGCATGTGATGAAGGAAACAGCGCTCCATGGGTTGGAGAATCTTGGCTGCGGCCGTCAAATCTTGCATCTGCTTGCAACTTCCGTCGCGATGGTGGGCGTCGCTTGGTGTTTACTTTTGCACGACTCTTGGTTGCACTTATATATATATATATATATATATATATGTATATATATATACATATATATATATATATATATATATATATATATATATATTAACTAAGACAAGACATTAAACTAAGACATCTGCCACACAATGCAGAGACAGCAGAAGCGCTAAGAGTGGGGCAAAACATTTCATTATAAAGTCAGGCTACACGACAGCACTTCAAAGAACTTACATATTGCTCTGTCCCAATTTTTATTCCAGTACCGTTTCTTGGTGCCCATACTGCACTTCAGAATATTCACGAGGTTTGTCTAACTGATGCGTCGTTGCAAATGAACCTATTACAGTGCACCAAACATGCTCAAGAACAAAACAGAGTGTACAATAATGAGAACTAGGGCTAGTTAGTATGCATTGTTTTAGGCCGATTCACACCGACGAGGATAAACAAGAAGCACAAGACAGGTGCCTGTCTTGAGTTTCTTATTCTACGTCCTTGTTCCATGTGTGCTGCATTAACTGAAGATGAATGCGCAAAGTTCTCAAGCCTAACATGCCTTTTATCACAGGTACATCTTCACCAGCCACCTCTACCAGGACCCGCTTGAAATGTACTTCAGCTACATTCGTCAACGTGGAGGCTAGAACAACAATCCATCCGCGTCACAGTTCCAGCACGAGTACCGCAAGATGCTGGTGCATGCCGCCTTCTTGACCTCAGGAAATACCATGCGGTTCCCCAGCTGGATGACATCTGCTTGCTGAGAAGCCAGGCCCATCTTGGTGACTATCTCACTGCCCAGAGTGAAAAGGAGGGCGATGTGGAACACAAAGACACGCAAAGTACAGCGACTCTCCCGAGGGCAGCTTTAAACGGTGACCATTCAGCCCCAAGCGAATATTCCAAAGAACTGGTTAACTACATAGCTGGATGTGTGATAAGAACATGGTTATAAGAGTCATTGGGAACATGGTTATTAGGCACAAAGGTCGAAATAATGACTGATCATGACCCGTTGACTTTTCTTACTTGTGCGGCTTCCTCCAGTGCTAGGCTATCGCGGTGGGCATTGGCGATCGAAAAATATGACATAGAAATTGTTCATATTAAAGGTGCACTGACCAAGGCTGCTGATGCTTTTTCGCGTCTCAGCCGATCATTTCATTCAGTGATTGTAA
Source organism: Rhipicephalus microplus (assembly GCF_013339725.1). Lineage (NCBI taxonomy): Eukaryota > Metazoa > Arthropoda > Arachnida > Ixodida > Ixodidae > Rhipicephalus > Rhipicephalus microplus. The sequence continues at coordinate 137,472,611 of NC_051169.1, read as the reverse complement.
TGGTTTAAAAGCAAGGTGACGTTTGGTTTGTTTCATAAGGTTGAGTTTTTTTTTTCGTTGTTGTTGTGTAGCCACTCAAGTAGTTTCTGTGAATTGAATGACTTTACAGGAGTTTGCGTTGCACGTTTAAGTGTTATGCGTAATCTAAAAGTGAGTCGAAGAGACTAATAGTTTCAGCGTGATGTGAAAATATTTTGTTTGTTGTACCAGGCATTCCTTGTTGTGTTTTTGTTGTTGTTGAGATGGGAGCTTGCCTCTAAGTGGTAGAACTGCTTCTAGGTGCAGTAGATGTGTGCTGTATTAATAATTTTGTAGATAAAATAGTATGAAGTGGTATAACTGCTTTTAGGTGTACTGGATGTGTTGTGTAGGAATAATTTTGTAGACAAAATAGGGTATCATTTGTGAAGTTCATTATATTTTTTTTCTTGGTGCGATCTGTTAAGATCAAGGTATACCTATAGCGCTGGGTCCGTCGCTCTCTTTGGGCGTCCCATGCGGGGCCTGGAGGGTGCATGGAGAGGGTCTCCAGTGTTGGAACAATGACCGTGTTGTGTTGCGAATTTCAAAGACAATAGGCTGCCAGATTATGCACGTTGCACGAGCCCTGTTTCAAGCCAATGCGAACTGACTGGCGTGGTCGACTTCATTCAGAGTGTGTTCCTTATTGTTGTGCATTACGAGAGTGCTTTCTTTCGAAGGGCCATTCGCGCAATATGTACATATGTCACAGCGTATATTTTGCAGTAGAACACGACAGTTTTCTGGTTAAGTTTAAAATGACAACCGGTTCGCGCACATGCGAGCAACGAGAGTGAGTTTGTCATTGAGCGATGTTTTGTTTACTTCTTTTTTGTGTCGAGTTACTGGACATCGAGTATCCAGCAACACTCTTCAAGGGGGATGAGTTAGTATAAGGCAACAATCACCGGCGCGTTGTGTGTAGCGCAATTAATGTGGCTGATTCAGAGCGCGGAGCCAATCCCCGACCCGTCAACTAACGAAGCTCATCGGTTCCGCGAAAGCGAACGCGGGAGACCTGCACAAGGAAAATGAAGGAGTTTCTTTCATTCACATGATTCACGAGCAGAGCCGTCACGGTCACCCTCGTTTGGGACTGGAAGGGGAAGGCTTAACTGGAAGAGCGTCTGCCAAGAAGCAGGCCAGGCGCCGCCGTCTGAGTTTAAGCCATTGTTGGCATCCACGCACGCCATTGTGAATGAAGCGGTGACGCGACCACTAGGATGACCGAAACATAGTGGCGGCATGGACACGAGCCTATCCTCCCCCGCTATACGTCTTTACCGAGTGTTGTTAGGATGGCAGGTGTCCTCACTGTCGCAAGCACACTTGCTCAGCGCACAGGGCCAGACGGTGTAATCTCCGCGCTTAAGGAAGCTTCCACGAAGCGACGTTAACGAGAAAATTGGTGGAGCCCGAGCGTGAGAACGGCTACCCACATAGATTGGCCGATACACGGCCTGGCATGGGAAAAAGTATGGCATGCGGAGAACCTATCCTATCTGGTGTTGTACTTCATAACGTTACATTTACCAATGTAGTGCCTGTGGGAAAGTGATTCTGCGATTGGTTGTGATGATGCGAGTGCCAACGTGTGACTGGTTTGTGTGAAGACCCTTTGTTCAACCGAGGGTTGAAAAGAGGATGTTTCAATTTGAAATGAGAGAGAAGAGGTTCAGGCAGATGCGTGAGGCCGCAATAAAGCGTCTCTTCGCCGGACTACAGCTCTTCCTTCGCACTGCCACCGTGCACTTGAGTCATCGAGGGGACCCATTACGAACCTCAGACATCTTCCCTCCTTAGCTTGTGTAGAAGCTAGTCGAGGAGGCGAAATTTAACTCTCCGCTAGCAGAGGCCTCCCTCTCTGCTACCAACCTGGCTTTTGAACAGAAGGACCCATAGATTTTTTCAATGTTCAACTGTCTGCAAGAACCATAACTATTAGGTCTGCCTTATAACAATCCTCCCATTCTTTATTAAGGCAATTTAGAAGCTCATTGGTAATCGCGTAATGCACTACCTAACAACATTTAACCTTTTGTCACATAAGCAGTTTGGTTGTCGTGCTGAGTTTTCTACCGAATTAGCACTGATTAAACTAACAGATAGCATAAAACAGTCCATCGATAAGGGGCTCTGGGCAGGGGCGTTATTTATAGCTTTAGCTAAAGCCTTCGACACTACAAATCACTCTATTTTGTACGCTAAACTTAATTCTTTGGGAATCTGCAAGCTTACATTAGCCCTTTTCAAAGCTACCTCGCTAACAGAACCCAGGTTGTCAATTGTGGCAGTGTTTTATCCTCACTAATATTAACTAACCAGGGAGTCCCACAAGGCTCAATTCTAAGACCTCTTCTGTTTCTTATCTGCATTAACGACTTACCATCATCACTTAAATCATCTGACTGCATCCTTTGTGCTGACGATGCTACGATATTTTCTAGTGACAAAGATCTTAACAATCAACTAGCAAAATTGAACACTGATGTCGCGAAACTTGTTTCATGGTGCAAATATAACCTATTAAAAATCAACCCTGTTCAAACAACTTTTATGTTATTTCACTCGTCTCAAAAAAGCGTTACGATTTCACCCGAAATATACATTGATAACTGCGTCAATACCCCATCGAAGTTCACACTTTTCTAGGTGTCACATTAGACCCCCAACTTAATATAACGTTAATGTGAATTCTGTCATCAAGAAGACATCTTTTGGCATCCGCATACTCATTCGCACAAGGCATTGCTTTCAGCAACACATTTTATTATCACTTTACTATGCATTCAATAACAGTCAACTAACCTACTGCATGTCATCCTGGGCCAATACCTACGCCACTCACCTAACATCTCTCATACACCTTCAGAAAAGAACAGTCCGAATTACCACACATAGTTCCTACACAGCATCAGCAGCACCCCTCTTCAGAACTCTCGAAATTCTACCATTCATTTCCACCTTTCAACTCAAACTTGTCATTTTATTATTCAGAAGTAGAGTCGGTGACATTCCCGCTGGCATACTTCCCCTCACACATCTCCACAATACTAATAACACACGATTTTCTGAAAATAGTAACCTTCTGCTTCCAAAAGTAAGCACTAACTACGGCAAAATGACAGCCTTGCTTTCTGCAATTTCTTCGTGGAACTCTCTACCATCAATAATTAAATCAAGCCCCTCAATACATTGTTTCCGGTGCATCTAAAACAGTTCTTACTAACAACATGCGACACCTGAATATATATATATATATATATATATATATATATATATATATATATATATATATATATATATATATATATATATATATATACGGCACAACAGGAAGCGTTGTCAACAAGGATAAATATATTTATCCTTGTTGACAATGCTCCATGTTGTGCCATATCCCATACCTTCACGAAGACTAACTGGTCCATTGAATTATTACTCCCTTTATATATATATATATATATATATATATATATATATATATATATATATATATATATATATATATATATATGTATATTTGTGTGTGTGTGTGTGTGGGTTTAAATACGGTTATATGCATTTGTGTGTACATGTATAGGTTCTGAAGTGACACTGAATTAGTTAGTGATATGTATGTGTTATCTTATAGTCTTTTAATCTGATTAGTTATCTCCTCTTTTATCACATACTAGTAAATATCTTGAACCACCATAGGTTTCAATATTAATTTTCATTACGTTCATTTTGTTTCATTCGCTTGCTGTTTATTCCTTAGTTGCCAATCTTTGTTCTATATTTTTATACATGAATTCACCGGAGGTCCTACTGACAGTTTTTAATTTGGGACCTCCTTCTGTATTATATCAACTTTTTACTTGAACTGTATTGTACTAAATAACGGACCTGTCATTAGAACCATTGACGCCTCCGGCCAGCCGTGCATTATGTCGCCAAGCACACCACTTCTCCATTCACAATGAACTTTTATACCGCCGCTATAACCTTACAGACGGCTGAAAATGGTTGCTCCTCTTTCCTTGGCATCTCCGCTCGAGAATCTGTGCGGTGTTTTACGATGATTCACAGTGCGCGCATGCAGGCGTACCTGATACTTTGGAATTCCTACGCATTCAATATTACTTGCGAAGCATGTACCGCTTCGTCCATCACTATTTACGCTCATGCCTCGGGTACCAACGTCGCAAAAATTTTTCTCACCATACAACTGTCCTAATGCAACCTTTGCCTTGCCCAACACATCCATTAGATCATATAGGAATCGATCTTTATGATCTTTTATCGAGCACTCCCGTAGGCAACCGATAAATGATTGGGGCCATTGACCATCTGACACGTTATGCAGAAACTTTACCTTTACCTAGCGCTACTGCACGCGATGTTTCCTCATTTATTTTGGGCCACATCATCCTACGCCATGGCGCCCGAAGAGAATTGCTCACTGACCGAGGCCGAGTGCTGGTCTCCGACATCATTGAAGCTCTCCGCGAAAAATGCCGTATCGTTCACTGCACCACAACTGAATATCACCCGCAGACTAATGGGATGACGGAAATGACGGAACGTTTTAATCCAATTCTTGGCAATATGTTGGCCATGTATGTCGCATCTGAACACACTGATTGGGTCCATGTGTTCCCATTTGTCACACATGCCTATAACACTGCCACGCAGACCACCACGGGATTTTCTCTCTTCGTTTTACTTTATAGGCCTGAGCCCCTTTCCACCATGAACACTATTATTCAGAATAGCGCTGATGCCACGAAACCTGCACCCCTGTTTGAAGCTGCTGCTCACTCATAAGCGTGCCGCAAGCTCTCCAACATGTTGACATCTGAGAACCAGCAACATCAGAAGCACCAGCGAGATCCTGCCTTCGGCCCTGCATGTTGTGATCTTGGCTCGCTGGTATGCCTTTGGGTGCCTGCCACAAGCCCTGGATTGTCAACAAAGCTCGTTTTGGAGTGCCAGGGTTCCTACCGTGTGGTAAAGCAAACGTCTACCGTGAATGATATCGTTGAACCCTTAGAACCACCTTCTGACAAGCGCCACCGGCAGCGCGAAATTGTGCATGTCGAACGTCTAAAGCGTTACTACGATCAACCTGTGCTCTCCTATCCATAAGTAGCTGGGACAGCTTCTTTTTCCTTGGGGGAGACAACTGTACTGAACAGCAAGGGGCAGTAGGGATGTGGCTAACAGAGAAGCCAACGCTACCATCTGACGACTTTGGTAAGAACGCGTCATGAATATATATATATATATATATATATATATATATATATATATATATATATGTGTGTGTGTGTGTGTGTGTGTGTGTGTGTGTGCGTGTGTGTGTGCGTGCGCGCGAAGCCATGGATCTGAGGAAGAATAAGTGCGCATGAATTGAATAAACACATGGCGTCAAGTCAACCTGTCACCTCCATAATTGCCTTAGTTTTCGAAGGCAGGTACGATCCAGCTCATAAATTCACCCTCACAGGTGGTTGCACCGAGATTTTGAGGAACCAACTAGCCAACATTGCGTATGAGTCAGGCCGCGTTGCCCCCATCTAGCGTCACACACGTCGGCAGGAGGAACACCTGACTGTCACTTCATCGGTCGCACATCATACACGAAGTTATCCACAAGGCACCTTGACCATACATCAGCTACCGAATCATCTTCTAGCAGCGGCTAACACCGTGACAGAACCACCGGCTGACCTTGACATGCAGAGTACACCGGATCAGCGGATGACGGACCCATGCAGGACTGGTTCGACCTATTCGAGCTCTACGCTGTCGCTGCATCCTGGTCAGAACGGAAGATGATCACCAACTTTACTGACTACATCTCCGGAGAGGCATATAAAGAACTGTCTACCGATCGGAAAAATTTTCTGATTGTGGCGCCAATGAAAAGATCGCTCATCGCATTGGCGGCAACAAGCACGCTTTTGTGCCAGAAAGAAAAAGAATAATAACTTTAACTTGATGTTGAAAGTCCATAAAAAGTGACCAGTAGCGTCACACAACAGCGAATGTGATCAATTTGACAATCTATTGGTAGGACGAAAAATCGTCGCAAGTAGAATTATTTTGGTTGAAAACAAACATGTTTTTCTTGAATTTGTATCTTATGCACTCGAAGCAGCTTTGTATTGCGCCAGAGACCAATGTTTGCTTTTTTTTTCAAGCATTCAAAAAGGTGGCCTGCGGCACTGCCAGCGGTGTGTTCGCTTGCATGCATGCAGCGTGTCTGCCTGCAAATGGCGGAGAAACGCGACCACGGCGTCCGCCGCCGCTCATAAAAAGAACAAAAAATTGTGTGCGTGCCTAAATTGGCCACTAAGGCAATTGTTTTACCAGTAACCAAACTTGATGAAGCCTGTGAAAACCAAACGCGGTTTCATTGTTTGATTAGTTTTACGCCCTTTCGAAAAGTAGTACGCACTTTCCAGAGAAACTGCTGCAAGGTTAGACAGTTCAAGTGGTACGCTTTTTATTGCGACACAAAACAGGAGAGCAATGAAAGACAGACAGTCCCTTTAGGTTTTAGCTGACACACATATTCTAAAACGACAAATCATGGCTAAAGATCACAGAAGACATGATCGCCCGTTTTAACGACCGAGACTTGCTTATTGTGAACAATCTGGAGAGAATCGCACTCGGCCGTCACAGTCAAAAGCAGTGTTCGCGCATTGGAACACCAAGAATCAATAGGCTTTTGCAAGAAGACCAATTAAGCATTCACTCACTGAATGGTGACCTGATCTCTCACCACGAGGAGTTATTCTTCTGCCGCACTTTGCTACTGCACGTAAATATACAATTATGCCATCGGTGCACCATACGACTCATGTTACCGAACCAGGCCATGGCGACTGGAAGAGTCAAAAACAGTCTTCGCGCATGGAACTGCTTACTTCCCGTCTCACACACTTGGTCCACTTCCTTATTTTCGATCACATAGCTCTTCGGTTGCTCACAACGCCCACGTCGCGTCTCACGTGCTCAGTACGGTCGAGATAGAGCTGCGGTGCCGGCTTCGGGAGATACTCAGGTGAGCCATGCGCCTTCCGTTCAGATTCGTGCGTCAGAACTGCTCAGCTCCTTAGTTGCGTGGGTAGACGGACATTCGCAAGTAAAATCTGACCCAACCACACCTGTCGCGGTGTCGCCGTCTAGTGCCCAGCCACCTGAGAGTCAAACCAACATGGGAGGCTCGGAAGCATACACTCTCAAGCGCTGCCGTGTACCAGAAGCTTTCATTAGGAATGGTGTCGGAAGAGCCTCAGAAGATCTTTCTGTCAATTCTGACGCACTATACCTTCATTTCCTAAGAAGAATCATGACACCCCAACGAGTACCAACTATTTACCAGTCCCATCAGCCTACAAAGAAAAGCAGAATCACGAGTCTAAAAAAAAGTCCACATTGACAGATTCCGCAGCATCAGAAGTATCATCGAGAACTCGGAGAACTCCAGCAAATATGGAAGTTACATTAACAAGCACAGCGCTGAACTAAATTGGCATCACAAGCACATTGGCCGCTTAAGGTTGGTCCTCAGAAACGACACCAACCAAAGGGAAGAAAGTGCACACCTAAGCCATCTTCACAAAAAAAAAAACGGCCAGGAAGTCTTCTGCACCAGATGCTAAGGCATCGCCTATGGTCCGAGCAACGGAGACAACACCACAGAAAACTACAAAACAGACTGAACGCTACCACTTGTACAAAGCAGGAACACAGACATCGTGTCATCAACATTAGTTCTTGCACACGGAGGGTGGAACCACTGCTTGTGTCTTAGCCGCGACACAGAATACAGTGCCTACGACAGAGAATTCGGCGCCTACGACACCCGACCTTCAAATGCTACAAGGCATTTCAACATTGCTCTTTCCTCGCAAATGCTCAAGCCGTGTCATAGTCAGCACAGTTGTGCAGGACGTGGTTCTGCAGAGTTTCACAGTGAGCCTCACCTACCGGAACTCCTGCATCTGCCAGACTGCTGCACTCTCCTCTGAACTCTGATAGTTTACGGAACTCCACTGAACCACGAAATCACTTGTGATATATATTATTCCTACTTTATTCTTGACATTGGCGAGGCAGCGAGAAGAACCGTCTGGAGACTGGCACAGCAGCGAACCGAAGCATGAGCTGAGAGAGCCGGGCGTTAGCCATGCTGCTCGCTGTAGGTACATCTTCACAATCGCCCGCGCTGAAAAAGAAGCCATTCTGGCGACCTAAGCAATTTCACGCAGAGTCTCATTATACGGTTTGAGGCGGGAAACATGGACAATGCACGTGCACGTCGGCGCATGTCATCCAATCGGGAAACTGGCTCGATAAGACAATTCACTGCACAGGTTTTTCTCCACAACGGTGTAAGGCCCCTCGTACCAGGGAAAATCTTTGAGGAAAGTCCTAGAGTTTGGTACGGGATGGAGAGCCACACAAGAGACCTTGGGATATAGCCGAGATCGGGAACGGAGGTGTGGCAGTTTTCTTTCTGCCGTTGCTGTTCTTTCGAGGTAAACGTACGGGTGAGCTTACGGCACTCTTCGTCTTGTTGTGCAGCCTCGGAAACAGGTTGACACTCGGAAGCATCAGGGAGGTAGGTAATTAGTTGTATGGGAAGGCTCGTGTGTAAAGAAGAAGGTAAGGTGAAAATCCTGTAGTTGTTTGTATTGTGGTGTTGCATGCGAACGCTACGTAGGGGAGAACACGGTCTCAGTTGCTATGATCAGATTCCACGTACATCGAAAGCGCATCACCCAGTGTGCGGTTAAACCACTGTGTTTGGCCATTAGTGTGCCGGTGGTGTGCTGTCGTTGACCAATAGCAGAGCATCGATGACCTCGGGGAGGAAAGTGCGGCCTCTGTCACTAAGGAGCTCTCGAGCTGCATCATGTCGAAGGATAAAACTATGTAAAATTAAAGAGGCGACATCCCGAGCGGTAGCGCTCGGCAAAGCCGCTGTTTCGGCGTAGCGTGTCAGGTGATCGACAGGAACTATTAATACACCGATTGCTATCTGCTGTCAATAGAAGGGGGTTGTACAGGTCAACGCCGACGCGATCAAATGGCTTCGCCGGGCATGGAAGTGGCTGCAATGCGCCAGTCACACGTAAAGGTGTTGGTTTACCTTGCTGGATGTCAGGACAGCACTGCATGAATTTGCGAACCAAATTGTACATGTCGCGCCAGTAATAGCGATGGCAAAGTCGTTCATATGTTTTGAACACCACGGCGTTTCCACATTGTCTATTGTCGTGAAGAGAGGCGCATACTTGCGATCGTAAAGTCCGTGGAATGACCAGTAGCCATCGGGAGCGTAGTTGCGGCGATGAAGTAGTTGATCGCGGATGCCGAAATGGTAAGCTTGACGTCGGAGGAACCGATATACCGGAAGGTTGGGCTTGCCAGGGAGATATTCAAGGTGAGTTGCGATTCACGGGTCACGATGTTGCTCGGTGGCAATCGAGTCGAGATTGAGAGATGACAAAGGCTGGCCGCAAGTGTTTGATTGATTGATTTGTGGGGTTTAACGTCCCAAACCACCTTATGATTTTGAGAGACGCCGTAGTGGAGGGTTCCGGAAATTTTGACCACCTGGGGCTCTTTAACGTGCACCCAAATCTGAGCACACGGGCCTACGACATTTCCGCCTCCATCGGAAATGCAGCCGCCAAAGCCGGGATTTGAACCCGCGACCTGTGGGTCAGCAGCCGAGTACCTTAGCCACTAGACCACCGCGGCGGGGCGCCGCAAGTGTTTCCGTACGTTGGATCTGGTGAGCAAGGCAGGGCATCAGCGTTCGAGTGCTTGCGTCCACGGTGGTGCGCGACGTGAATGTCGTACTCCTGGATGCGGAGTGCCCGTCGCGCAAGGCAGCTAGAGGTGTCTTTGAACGTGGAGAGCCAACAAAGCGCGTGGTTATCGGTTACTAGATCAAAAGGGCAGCCGCATAAGTACGGCCGGAACTTTCCAAGTGCCCACACCTGAGCCAAGCACTCTTTTTTTTGTCACGCTGTAATTAGCTTCGGCTTTATTCAGAGTGCGGCCAGCGTAGGCTACAACCTATTTTGAATAGCCGAGCTTTCGTTGAACAAAGACAGCGCCAAGCCGATGCCGCTGGCGTTGGTGTGCACTTCTGTAGGAGCTTCTGGGTCAAAGTGGGGAAAAATAGGTGGGGAGGTGAGCTGATGGCGCAGAGTAGTGAAGGCGATGCCACATGCAGAGGACCAGGAGGAGAGGTTCACGTCACCTTGAAAAAGTTGGGTTAATGGCAACACAATGGATGTAAAATTGCGAAGAAAGCGCCGGAAATAAGAGCATAGGCCTAAAAAAACTACGAAGTTCCTTCGAAATCATCGGCTTGTAAAATTCTGCGACTGCTCGAAGTTTTGGTGGGTCAGGTAATACGCCGTGCTTGGACACGATGTGGCCGATTATGACAATCTCCGGTGCGGCGAAGCGGCAATTCTTCAAGTTAAGCCGGAGGCCAGCATTGGACAGACAAGTCAAAACGTGCCTGAAGCGTAGGAGGTGCTTAGGAGAGTCATGCAAGAAAACCACGACCTCATCGAGCTAACAGATACATATATTCCACTTAAGCCCTCGTAGCGTATTATCCATAACTTGTTCAAATGTGACAGGTACGTTACTACACCCAAAAAGAGCATGACGTTAAAGGGTCAATAAGACAACTATTAGGTCGACATTGATTGTTGAAATGGCGGTTCAGAAACTCCGTTGTGTGAGTTTCCTGCCAAGGAAAAGCCTATTTTGAAATAAAGTTACGTTTTACTGGTCGGCATCACATTAGAGCACTTCAAATTACCCGCCTCAAGAAGCGGACTGACAGGTCCATCTCACGTCACAGTTGCCGTGAACAACGTTGCCCGGCTTTACGGCGCTAGTAGCAGTAGACCGAAAGCATCGGGAACCACAGCAGCAAAAACGGCCATTGATCGATTTACATCTATTGGCTCCGAGATTGCCGAAGCTTTTGTTTACAGTGTGCTCCGCTAAATGGCACCATCTGTCCCGTGTACCCACATGAAAATCAAATTTTTCAACTACTGGCGCAATTCTTTATAGTAACGTCCGGCGGTTCTTTTTTCCATGAATCAAACAGAAACGAGCAAGCAGTATTTTGTTGCGTCTCTTGATGCACGGGAAGTTCTTTATTCAGTGCAGTTAGATCAATTACTAGTGATTATTGTAAGTGGTCCGTCTGATGTCGTCGGGATCATTAGGAAAATGTCCTACTGCGGCACTTGTGTTCTTGTGCAACTTCCTTAATTTCTCGGTAAGTAGGACACTGTTGTTGGTAATAATGTTGTTTCAGGTGTTGTAATACATTGAGCTTTCACTCTGACGTAAATTGTTATTTGATTTTAGTCTCCATTTAAACTCTAATATTCTATTAGCTACGTGTAAAAAGTGGAGTTTTTTGGCCATTGGATTCACATATTGGGACTTACCAGTAGCCAGACAGCAAATCTGATAACGAGAAGACTTCCGCTCCATTGTCAATGGCGTCATCAATATGCGGAAAGGATAGACGTTCTTGCGGGTTATATTATTCAAACGACGACAGTCCACGCAAAACCAGATAGATCCGTCTCTCTTACGCACGAGGACGATAAGAGACGCCCAGATACTGTGAGATGGTCAAATGACGTCTCCACGAAGCATATCTTCGACTTGATAGTTTATGACGCGGCGCTCTTCAGCAGAGACACGGTATGGTTTTTGACGCAGTGGCTGGTGTAGGCCGGTGTCTAAATAACATTTGACTTGCGACGTGCGGCCTCGTTGAGGTTGCGAAGTACCGAAAGAATTCCGTTACTCATGCAGATCAAGTAGGTCGGCATGTTCGGCGGTAGAGAGGGTGTCGGCGATGGCGCTGGAAAACGTATCATTGGATGGCTTCCCAGCAGCTGACCGTGCTTTTTGGGGGTCGCTGTACACTCTAAGGCAAATTGGTGTTCAAAAGAGTGTGTTTCGTCTTTTTGGGGACTAATGGGGCTGCCGAAACCATTAATTTTTAGGGACTAACGACACCGATTCTAACAGGTAATCCCCACAGATCATCTCAAGGGACTAACAATTAGTCCTCACATTTACAACTTTGCAGGTAATCGTTAGTCCTACAGATCACCTCAAAAGACTAACACTCAGTCCTCACAATTACACCTTTTCAGGCAACCATCAGTCCTCACAGTTGCACCTCGTCGGACGAACGGTTGGTCAACTCAAATATTCAATTCAGATGAACTTTTCTATCCCCAGTTCACAAATTTTTTTCTATTTACTCTCCGCCAGGCCTAATACTGTTTTCGCCTGCTTTTCTGCGGGGTGGCAAACAAAAGCCGCGGAAAAGGAAACGCAAAAAATCATTTTCCTACCTGTCTGTCACTGCTTTCGCAGTCGATGCAACAACGAAAAACAAAAGTGAGACATTCAAATCTTTTATTTTTCTCTATACGCAAGAAGTTCCTCCATTCTTTTCGTGGTGAAACGTGCAAGTCGGGCCTTGTCGTTCCGTTTTGTGCACTCCTTGTGAAGCTCCTCCGACGGAAGTGATATGTGACAGGCATTTCAGACGCCAGCGCACGCAGCCTTCTGCATGTTGTATGCGAACGGCTGTGCAATAAGATAGTGAAAATAGTAAGTCACACGTCACAGAAGATGAGGATGTACGCATATGACAAGCACGTGCAAGTTAATATAAAACATACGTGTAAAATGTGGCACGCAAATAACCTTACTTTCACATATCTTACAGCCCTTCCGAAGCTGCTCCGACGAAAGCGATAAATGTCAGGCATTGCAGATGCCAGCGCACACAGCCACAGCTTTCTGCACGGTGTGTGCTCACGGCTGTACAATAACATTGTAAAAATAGTCTTCACACGTGACAGACGACGAATATGCACGGTATGACAAATACGTGCAAGGTGAGGTAAAAACATACGTGTAAAATAGGGCATATATAATTTCACCGTTCTGTCGCACGTCGTCAAAGACGCATTTCGATCTCCGTAGTGCAACAGCTTAAGCGGTAGCCTCATTCGTAACTCTGAGGCACCGCGAACCACCGTGCCGCCAGCGAGTTCTAAGCGAGCGCCGCCGTTCAGCTAGAGCAAGGGAACGCGAGACCAAACACGGCGTTGCACGTTCCACGCGGATCGTCTGACGCCAGCGAACCTCGAACAGGAGAGTGACCGTACGCTGGGCCGCAGCCACGAACATCACCGAGTTGGTTTGGAGCGAGCACCTGAAAAACCGATGATAATGCCGCCCTTTTTCACAAACTCGAGCGAGTGTAGCGAGAATAACGCCTCTGCCGCCGTGACAGCAGCCAACGGCTGGCGCAGAGCTGCTTGCGACCGATTGACGGGGAAGCCAACTGTAATAGCGACCAATTTTCACAGACTCAGATCCGACGCTAGCGAAAGCCCAGTAAGCCCGCTCCGGTGCACTTACAGTGCGTGACGTACTGCAACTAAGCGCGTTACGAGCAACCGCAACGTGTTTTGGACGACTCGCAAAACAGCGATGAGGTCTCCGCAAAATATCGTCAGCTCAGAGTTCATCACGGCAGCGAAGACAGGCGAGCACTCGATGAGCGAGCGTCCGGGCGACCGAGGGCAAAGGCGGTCAATTTGCGAGCGGTCAAAAGCACAGAGGAACTAGAAACTCCGAAGCCGACATTCGCGGTGCATTTAGTGCATGCGATATACAAAACGACCGAGCCCGTTGCCGGCAAGCGCGATTCATATCGAAAACCCGACAGGTACAGCAGAATAGAGAATGATCACTTACTTGTGAAAGGATCCAGCGCTGATTTCTGCCCCGAGTCAGACTGGCGTCCTCCACGGATTGACCATTGGTGGTGCGGCCGAAGGTGCAGTATAAGCAGCTGGGTGCACATGCTATGAACGCGTAGGGTAAGGCGGTTGCGGAAGCCCACGCACAGCGTAGGCTTCCGCAACCGCGGCATATGTGAGGGGTGGAGCTACAGGCTACATTTCTTGCGAATATGTAGGCGACAGGAGCAGCCACAGGCTGCGCTGCATATGCTAGGGGCGCGGCCACGGGCTGCACGGCTGGAGGCTAGACGACAGAAGGGCCCATTGGCTGCGCTGCACGCGGGCAGTGAACACGGCTGGATGGAGGCCGCTCGTGGTGTACACGAGGAACAGCTTAAGCAACCTATTCCGAATAGCAGTGCGGAGCGAAGCAGCTAGATGGCTAATAGTCTCGTGAGTAAATGTCACCTGGAAAAGTTAGCGGGCGACTTCCTCATGGACGAAGGCTCGTACGTCATGAAGCAACGTTGAATGATCTGGCATGCCGTCGAAACTCGACAGTGACTCGCCTCCACGCTGATGCTACCGAGTCAGGGTGTGTTTCTTTTTCACCTCGTCGTAGCTTTGACACAAGCTCATGACTTCGGAAACTGCGCTCGGATTCCCAGCCAAGAGCATTTGAAGTGCACCGTCATCAACGCCCTTCAGGGTGTGTTTGATTTCGTGAGCTTCGGGCTTGGTGTCATTCGTACGTCGACGAAGGTCGACGACGTACGGAATATAGCTGGTGAAGTTCTCGCCGATCTGCTGAGAGCGTGCGCGCAAGCGCTGTTCAGCGCGCTGCTTGCAGAGAGCCGGCCGACCGAACACTTCAGAACAAGACGTCTTGAAGACGCTTTGTCTGGCGATGTTGTGTTTGTGGTTGTTAAACGACAATTCGGCGACGCCAGTGAGATTAAACATGACGTGTCCCAGCTTGTCGGCTTCACCACACTTATTATTAGTGCTCACCAGTTCGTAGTGGTAAAGCCAGTTTTCTACGTTGGTCCCATCCGCACCATTGAATACCCTCGGGTCCCGTAGCCTAGTATTGCTAGGAAAGTTGACGAACTGGGGCCGTCATCCCTGTTTGAGTCGCTGTCGCATATTATAAATAACCAAATCGCACAACTCTATGGAGCGCAGATAATTATAAGTACGGCTGTAGAAAATGCCGAATTTGCACGCCCGACAAGTGAGGCAGAATCTGAGATACCTCCGTCGAATGCACATCCTTGATAGCCCTCTGGAGAAGGCGTTCAGAGGCAAAGCGAGGGCGCATAGGAAGCTTCTCATAAAACTGACTTGCCGAACCATGTAAAATCCAAAAAATATCAAAATGGCAACCTTTCAAAAACCAATTTTTAAATAGAAAATATTTTAGATAAGGTAGTTGCCGAAACCATTCTAACAAAATCATAGGGTCTCTTAAAATTATACATTGTGATTGCCGATCTCTTCCCTCAGCGTTAACAGATCTCTTATACCTGTCCTCCTAATTCAATCAGGCTATTATTGCATTACAAGAAACCTGGCTTTCCACACATCACTTGTTTCACCTACCCAACTTCCAAACTTTTCGTCTAGCCCGTCCAGTCAAAGGCGGAGGTTTCGCATTCTCTATAAACAATAAAATTACTTTAAGAGTTAAAATCTCATACAAATGTATGTCTTCTGAATGCGAAATTTTTGCGTTAGATATTACCTTGCCAGAATACTTGCCTTTCTCCCTAATAAACGTCTACTTTTCTGGGGGTGTTGAAGACACGAGATTGTTAGATATGGCTGCAATTCAGGCTGTAAAGAAAAACTTATACTTGGCGACTTCAATTCTCACTATACATGCTGGGGTTTTAGAACTGATCAATGTAGACAACGGTTGTGAGACTGGTCAGTAGACAACAATTTATTGTGCCTTAACGCAAGAACTCTCACATTTATACGAGGTGTATGCACGCTCCGCATAGATTTGCGCTTTGTAAGCTTGGCTATTGCTAGTACATCGCGGACAGCCCTTGAATGCGTCTCCATCAGTGACCACTTCCCTACAATGTCCGAGATCGCTTACTCCGTCAAACCATCATGCTTTCATGCCCGGACATATATAAATTATCTGTAATTTTAACACGACTTAAAAGGTGTTTCAGACTCTCCTTCTGAAGATGGTGATGAAACTACAGCTATGAAATTAAGTGCAGTAATTAAAAGGGCATACAAGAACGCTGAAATTGCTGTTCTATTGGTGAAGAGAGTACCCTATAGCCCTTGGTAGAATTCCGACTGTTCACGACATAACAGACGACGACAGGCTGCTTGAAAGAAGCTAATACTTAATCAGTCCCCTAAGAACTCGTCAGATTATAAATTTCTTGCCGTTGTATTTAAGCACATGGTAGCCCAAAATAAAGAAGATTGATTGATATATGGGGTTCAACGTTCCAAAACTACCATACGATTATGAGGGACGCCTTAATGGAGGGCTGCGGAAATTCAGACAACCTGGGGCTCTATAACGTGCACCGAAATCTGAACACACGGGCCTACAACATTTCAGCCTCCATCGGAAATGCAACCGCTGCAGCTGGGATTCGATCCCGCGACCTGCGGTTCATCAGACGAGTACCTTAGCCACTAGACCACCACGGCCGGTCAAGCTGAAGAAGAATATGATAAAAGATATTTCGATTTTCTCTCGAAACCTAAAGATAAAAATTGTTATTTCAATATATGCAATCTCTCGAAATCATGCCGTGTACAGTAAATACTGGTTATGAAAAACTATCATTGTAAGAAAAAAAAATCCTTAGAGTCAATTGACAGAGGTCTAGAAGTTATATTTTCTTCGACTATGGGTTTCAACTGACAAAAGTCTAGCATAAGCGCTGACTTCGAAAACATAACGCTGTCAAGCATCAAAAGTGATCCGAGAACTACCCTCGTCCGCTCCTGGTCAACATGGGATCACAGTTCCTATGATTAAGACTTTATTCAAGATATCTCCCGGTGACGTCCTCAATCTTATAAACTACTCTTCAAAGAACGCCTGGATACCATATGACTGGAAAGTAGCCAAGTTAATTCCAATAACAAAAAGCTAGGATTAGGTTTTAACATCGAAAATATCAGACCCATCTCGCTAACTTCCAACATGGTGAAACTCATAGAGAGGGTCCTAAATAGCCGAATAAACTTCTGGGTGACTAATAAGTTCATAGTAAAGCCAAACCAAATTGGTTTTCGTAATGAATACTCAATTTAGTGCGCCCATGCGGATTCAGAGAGTCGAACACAGCTTGCTTGTAAAAGGAAACAATACGACACATTAGTCACTCTCGACATATCTAAAACGTATGACATTGTCGAGCCCTCTATTCTACTGAACACCTTACAGAGCCTAAAGCTTCCTCATTATATATTTGAGTGGATAGCTGAATTCTTAAAATCAACGGAATTTTATGGCATGAAGGATGGATGTTGTTTTCAAGAATTCAAACAGAAACGTGGTGTTCCCCAAGGGTACATCCTACTTCCAGCATTATTCACTATACTGATGAGCCTTATTCCAATTGTTCAGGATGTCAGTGTTCACATTTATGCAGATGATATTGCGTTCTTCGCTGCAGAGAGTGACATTTACTCACTACACTAAAAATTGCAAAGATATAATAATACTCAGGAAATTTTGTTGAAGTCCATTTTATTATCATTAAACATCAGTAAAATCACGCTCTTCGTGTTTCTTATAGCAGATTTAGTTTCAATTTCTATATTATATATTCGTAAAGCTATTCCACAAGTAGATTCACTCAAGTGCTTAGAAATTATTTATAATGAAAAGCTATTATGGAGTCAACACATAGAATATATAACAGAAAATGTACAACGGGCGTAAGGTTTATTACGCAGCCTAAGCAACAAAAAATACGGGCTGCACAGTAACACGATGTTAATGATATATAAAATGTATATGCGACTAACATTGGAATTTGGGTGCTTAATATTCTTGGCGACCACTGGATTTAAAATTTAACCGCTAGTAATGTTAGAGCGAGTATGCCTGCGAATGTGCCTGAGACTTCCCAAGTTTATGGCGAATAATTTAATGTATCAAGAAGCGCGATTGCCAACATTCCTCTGTCGATTCCACATCCTAACGGTTCAAACCTTCTTAAAGTTCTACAGTTTACCAGCACGAAGATAAGAGTACGCATTTATTAGAAAATGTGACTCTTTCTTTCTTGCACATCAGCCTTGATTTCATACACCTCAGATAATTTTTGTTAAGAAGAAACTGGATTGCATAATTGTAGACATTAGCACGCTCAATGAAACTAATTCCTCAACCCTCAACATTAGGATAGAGTACGATGAAATCTTCCCCCCACAAGTCAAGTCGCAATGTCTTAGGTTTTTAACCACTACAACAAAAGATTACATGGTACATAGAGAAACAAAGATTGTAATAGCTACAGATGCTTTTGTCAACAATAAAAAGGCAGGCGTAGGAATGGTGTCTGATTTCCTCGGCTGGTCTTTTTCACTGAGGCTTCCAGATTTCACTCCTATATTTCAAGCCGAGCTAGTAGCTAATATTTTTGCTCTTCGAAAAATTCCTATGACCGAGACCAGTGCAATTATCCTAACAGACTCACTTTCGGTGTGTGCAGCTCTGACAACCTCCGAACAATCTCGTGCCCTATAGCAGCATTCCACGCATTAGCAACACCGCATTTAAAACTCCTAAAATTAGTGTGGGCCCCAGGTCACAAAGGATTTCAGTTAAATGAATCGGCAGATGCCTTGGCGCGAGCATCCCTTGATGGACCAGTAATTCCGGTACTTCCCGAGTTAGAATACACATCAGGGGTTAGATATAGCATGTTCACTATTTTTACATATACTTTAGAAAATGTCACAAAATAGACAGATTAACAGGTTATCAGCAACTCAAATTTCCATTGAAAGCCAGTGAAGTCCGTTAAAAAAAACTAGAAATTATCTCTCCAGATTTTTGTTGCCGTATTTCCCCGCTGTGTCCATTCTAGGAAAAATCTGAAATTATAAAACATTATTTTGGCTCATGTCGGAACTATGCAGTAATTAAGAAAAGACTTCTAGCTATTTCATTTGCGAAGCTAGGTTTATATTTAGGCAGAGAAAATGTTCTAAATTTTGGTGCCTCTGTTTTGGGAAATGGCCCCAGAAATGCATTCGATGAAGTGTGTAATTTTTTTTCAAAACTCTAAACGTTTTTCAAGATAAAGTCCACGTTAAGAGGTACTCAAAAAATAGCGGGTCGAGAAGTAAATTTTCGAATGTGGCTAAATCTGCGACATACCAAATTATTCGGGTTTGCGAAACCACCTGTCTGGTCGGCTTCCAAAGTCAAGGTATAGTTATTAGTGTATTTTTTTGTTGATTTTTTTTTCTCACTCTCCGAATATTTGCTTTCTTTTTTTATTATACTGTCCTCATTCTACGTTTTCCCTTTTTTTGTAAGAAATAGTGCCGTTATCGTTCATATGAGACTATATGTTCTCTTGGTGAATCCCCCAGAGTAGGTATGAGTGATGTAATCTAGGATACAAACAAACAAACAAACAAACAGCATCGCATCGCCAACGCCCGCCTCTCTTGGCTCGTGCTTTGGTTCACGGCTGTGCCGGTCTCTGCATGGTTTTTCTTGTGGCCTCGCCATTGTCAACGAGAATGTCTTAACGACTAATAAACATTTTTCTATTTGGTGGAGGGTGCTGTTTATCCCCGACGTACACCCTGGAGCTTCGAAGCCGTATGCTTTCACCCATCATGACCGACAACGCCAACTCATCGGCGCCTTCGCCCCAGTTCGTCAACTTTCCTAGCAATACTAGTCTACGGGACCCGAGGGTATTCAATGGTGCGGATGGGACCAACGTAGAAAACTGGCTTTACCACTACGAACTGGTGAGCACTAATAATAAGTGTGGTGAAGCCGACAAGCTGGGACACGTCATGTTTAATCTCACTGGCGTCGCCGAATTGTCGTTTAACAACCACAAACACAACATCGCCAGACAAAGCGTCTTCAAGACGTCTTGTTCTGAAGTGTTCGGTCGGCCGGCTCTCTGCAAGCAGCGCGCTGAACAGCGCTTGCGCGCACGCTCTCAGCAGATCGGCGAGAACTTCACCAGCTATATTCCGTACGTCGTCGACCTTCGTCGACGTACGAATGACACCAAGCCCGAAGCTCACGAAATCCAACACACCCTGAAGGGCGTTGATGACGGTGCACTTCAAATGCTCTTGGCTGGGAATCCGAGCGCAGTTTCCGAAGTCATGAGCTTGTGTCAAAGCTACGACGAGGTGAAAAAGAAACACACCCTGACTCGGTAGCATCAGCGTGGAGGCGAGTCACTGTCGAGTTTCGACGGCATGCCAGATCATTCAACGTTGCTTCATGACGTACGAGCCTTCGTCCATGAGGAAGTCGCCCGCTAACTTTTCCAGGTGACATTTACTCACGAGACTATTAGCCATCTAGCTGCTTCGCTCCGCACTGCTATTCGGAATAGGTTGCTTAAGCTGTTCCTCGTGTACACCACGAGCGGCCTCCATCCAGCCGTGTTCACTGCCCGCGTGCAGCGCAGCCAATGGGCCCTTCTGTCGTCTAGCCTCCAGCCGTGCAGCCCGTGGCCGCGCCCCTAGCATATGCAGCGCAGCCTGTGGCTGCTCCTGTCGCCTACATATTCGCAAGAAATGTAGCCTGTAGCTGCACCCCTCACATATGCCGCGGTTGCGGAAGCCTACGCTGTGCGTGGGCTTCCACAACCGCCTTACCCTACGCGTTCATAGCATGTGCATCCAGCTGCCTATACTGCACCTTCGGCCGCACCACCAATGGTCAATCCGTGGAGGACGCCAGTCTGACTCGGGGCAGAAATCAGCGCTGGATCCTTTCACAAGTAAGTGATCATTCTCTATTCTGCTGTACCTGTCAGGTTTTCGATATGAATCGCGCTTGCCGGCAACGGGCTCGGTCGTTTTGTATATCGCATGCACTAAATGCACCGCGAATGTCGGCTTCGGAGTTTCTAGTTCCTCTGTGCTTTTGACCGCTCGCAAATTGACCGCCTTTGCCCTCGGTCGCCCGGACGCTCGCTCATCGAGTGCTCGCCTGTCTTCGCTGCCGTGATGAACTCTGAGCTGACGATATTTTGCGGAGACCTCATCGCTGTTTTGCGAGTCGTCCAAAACACGTTGCGGTTGCTCGTAACGCGCTTAGTTGCAGTACGTCACGCACTGTAAGTGCACCGGAGCGGGCTTACTGGGCTTTCGCTAGCGTCGGATCTGAGTCTGTGAAAATTGGTCGCTATTACAGTTGGCTTCCCCGTCAATCGGTCGCAAGCAGCTCTGCGCCAGCCGTTGGCTGCTGTCACGGCGGCAGAGGCGTTATTCTCGCTACACTCGCTCGAGTTTGTGGAAAAGGGCGGCATTATCATCGGTTTTTCAGGTGCTCGCTCCAAAACAACTCGGTGCTGTTCGTGGCTGCGGCCCAGCGTACGGTCACTCTCCTGTTCGAGGTTCGCTGGCGTCAGACGATCCGCGTGGAACGTGCAACGCCGTGTTTGGTCTCGCGTTCCCTTGCTCTAGCTGAATGGCGGCGCTCGCTTAGAACTCGCTGGCG
Organism: Rhipicephalus microplus; assembly: GCF_013339725.1. NCBI lineage: Eukaryota > Metazoa > Arthropoda > Arachnida > Ixodida > Ixodidae > Rhipicephalus > Rhipicephalus microplus. The sequence goes on along the minus strand of NC_051169.1, from coordinate 137,451,056 downwards.
GCACGGTGGTTCGCGGTGCCTCAGAGTTACGACTGCGGCTACCGCTTAAGCTGTTGCACTACGGAGATCGAAATGCGTCTTTGACGACGTGCGACAGAACGGTGAAATTATTTATATGCCCTGTTTTACACGTATGTTTTTACCTCACCTTGCACGTATTTGTCATACCGTGCATATTCGTCATCTGTCACGTGTGAAGACTATTTTTACAATGTTATTGTACAGCCGTGAGCACACACCGTGCAGAAAGCTGTGGCTGTGTGCGCTGGCATCTGCAATGCCTGACATTTATCGCTTTCGTCGGAGCAGCTTCGGAAGGGCTGTAAGATATGTGAAAGTAAGGTTACTTGCGTGCCATATTTTACACGTATGTTTTATATTAACTTGCACGTGCTTGTCATATGCGTATATCCTCATCTTCTGTGACGTTTGACTTACTATTTTCACTATCTTATTGCACAGCCGTGCGCATACAACATGCAGAAGGCTGCGTGCGCTGGCGTCTGAAATGCCTGTCACATATCACTTCCGTCGGAGGAGCTTCACAAGGACTGCACAAAACGGAACGACAAGGCTCGACTTGCACGTTTCACCACGAAAAGAATGGAGGAAATTCTTGCGTATAGAGAAAAATAAAAGATTTGAATGTCTCACTTTTGTTTTTCGTTGTTGCATCGACTGCGAAAGCAGTGACAGACAGGTAGGAAAATGATTTTTTGCGTTTCCTTTTCCGCGGCTTTTGTTTGCCACCCCGCAGAAAAGCAGGCGAAAACAGTATTAGGCCTGGCGGAGAGTAAATAGAAAAAAAATTTGTGAACTGGGGATAGAAAAGTTCATCTGAATTGAATATTTGAGTTGACCAACCGTTCGTCCGACGAGGTGCAACTGTGAGGACTGATGGTTGCCTGAAAAGGTGTAATTGTGAGGACTGAGTGTTAGTCTTTTGAGGTGATCTGTAGGACTAACGATTACCTGCAAAGTTGTAAATGTGAGGACTAATTGTTAGTCCCTTGAGATGATCTGTGGGGATTACCTGTTAGAACCGGTGTCGTTAGTCCCTAAAAATTAATGGTTTCGGCAGCCCCATTAGTCCCCAAAAAGACGAAACACACTCTTTTGAACACCAATTTGCCTTAGAGTGTACAGCGACCCCCAAAAAGCACGGTCAGCTGCTGGGAAGCCATCCAATGATACGTTTTCCAGCGCCATCGCCGACACCCTCTCTACCGCCGAACATGCCGACCTACTTGATCTGCATGAGTAACGGATCTCTTTCGGTACTTCGCAACCTCAACGAGGCCGCACGTCGCAAGTCAAATGTTATTTAGACACCGGCCTACACCAGCCACTGCGTCAAAAACCATACCGTGTCTCCGCTGAAGAGCGCCGCGTCATAAACGATCAAGTCGAAGATATGCTTCGTGGAGACGTCATTTGACCATCTCACAGTATCTGGGCGTCTCTTATCGTCCTCGTGCGTAAGAGAGACGGATCGATCTGGTTTTGCGTGGACTGTCGTCGTTTGAATAATATAACCCGCAAGGACGTCTATCCTTTCCGCATATTGATGACGCCATTGACAATGGAGCGGAAGTCTTCTCGTTATCAGATTTGCTGTCTGGCTACTGGTAAGTCCCAATATGTGAATCCAATGGCCAAAAAACTCCACTTTTTACACGTAGCTAATAGAATATTAGAGTTTAAATGGAGACTAAAATCAAATAACAATTTACGTCAGAGTGAAAGCTCAATGTATTACAACACCTGAAACAACATTATTACCAACAACAGTGTCCTACTTACCGAGAAATCAAGGAAGTTGCACAAGAACACAAGTGCCGCAGTAGGACATTTTCCTAATGATCCCGACGACATCAGACGGACCACTTACAATAATCACTAGTAATTGATCTAACTGCACTGAATAAAGAACTTCCCGTGAATCAAGAGACGCAACAAAATACTGCTTGCTCGTTTCTGTTTGATTCATGGAAAAAAGAACCGCCGGACGTTACTATAAAGAATTGCGCCAGTAGTTGAAAAATTTGATTTTCATGTGGGTACACGGGACAGATGGTGCCATTTAGCGGAGCACACTGTAAACAAAAGCTTCGGCAATCTCGGAGCCAATAGATGTAAATCGATCAATGGCCGTTTTTGCTGCTGTGGTTCCCGATGCTTTCGGTCTACTGCTACTAGCGCAGTAAAGCCGGGCAACGTTGTTCACGGCAACTGTGACGTGAGATGGACCTGTCAGTCCGCTTCTTGAGGCGGGTAATTTGAAGTGCTCTAATGTGATGCCGACCAGTAAAACGTAACTTTATTTCAAAATAGGCTTTTCCTTGGCAGGAAACTCACACAACGGAGTTTCTGAACCGCCATTTCAACAATCAATGTCGACCTAATAGTTGTCTTATTGACCCTTTAACGTCATGCTCTTTTGGGTGTAGTAACGTACCTGTCACATTTGAACAAGTTATGGATAATACGCTACGAGGGCTTAAGTGGAATATATGTATCTGTTAGCTCGATGAGGTCGTGGTTTTCTTGCATGACTCTCCTAAGCACCTCCTACGCTTCAGGCACGTTTTGACTTGTCTGTCCAATGCTGGCCTCCGGCTTAACCTGAAGAATTGCCGCTTCGCCGCACCGGAGATCGTCATAATCGGCCACATCGTGTCCAAGCACGGCGTATTACCTGACCCACCAAAACTTCGAGCAGTCGCAGAATTTTACAAGCCGATGATTTCGAAGGAACTTCGTAGTTTTTTTTAGGCCTATGCTCTTATTTCCGGCGCTTTCTTCGCAATTTTACATCCATTGTGTTGCCATTAACCCAACTTTTTCAAGGTGACGTGAACCTCTCCTCCTGGTCCTCTGCATGTGGCATCGCCTTCACTACTCTGCGCCATCAGCTCACCTCCCCACCTATTTTTCCCCACTTTGACCCAGAAGCTCCTACAGAAGTGCACACCAACGCCAGCGGCATCGGCTTGGCGCTGTCTTTGTTCAACGAAAGCTCGGCTATTCAAAATAGGTTGTAGCCTACGCTGGCCGCACTCTGAATAAAGCCGAAGCTAATTACAGCGTGACAAAAAAAAGAGTGCTTGGCTCAGGTGTGGGCACTTGGAAAGTTCCGGCCGTACTTATGCGGCTGCCCTTTTGATCTAGTAACCGATAACCACGCGCTTTGTTGGCTCTCCACGTTCAAAGACACCTCTAGCTGCCTTGCGCGACGGGCACTCCGCATCCAGGAGTACGACATTCACGTCGCGCACCACCGTGGACGCAAGCACTCGAACGCTGATGCCCTGCCTTGCTCACCAGATCCAACGTACGGAAACACTTGCGGCGCCCCGCCGCGGTGGTCTAGTGGCTAAGGTACTCGGCTGCTGACCCACAGGTCGCGGGTTCAAATCCCGGCTTTGGCGGCTGCATTTCCGATGGAGGCGGAAATGTCGTAGGCCCGTGTGCTCAGATTTGGGTGCACGTTAAAGAGCCCCAGGTGGTCAAAATTTCCGGAACCCTCCACTACGGCGTCTCTCAAAATCATACGGTGGTTTTGGGACGTTAAACCCCACAAATCAATCAATCAAACACTTGCGGCCAGCCTTTGTCATCTCTCAATCTCGACTCGATTGCCACCGAGCAACATCGTGACCCGTGAATCGCAACTCACCTTGAATATCTCCCTGGCGAGCCCAACCTTCCGGTATATCGGTTCCTCCGACGTCAAGCTTACCATTTCGGCACCCGCGATCAACTACTTCATCGCCGCAACTACGCTCCCGATGGCTACTGGTCATTCCACGCACTTTACGATCGCAAGTATGCGCCTCTCTTCACGACAATAGACAATGTGGAAACGCCGTGGTGTTCAAAACATATGAACGACTTTGCCATCGCTATTACTGGCGCGACATGTACAATTTGGTTCGCAAATTCATGCAGTGCTGTCCTGACATCCAGCAAGGTAAACCAACACCTTTACGTGTGACTGGCGCATTGCAGCCACTTCCATGCCCGGCGAAGCCATTTGATCGCGTCGGCGTTGACCTGTACAGCCCCCTTCTATTGACAGCTGATAGCAATCGGTGTATTAATAGTTCCTGTCGATCACCTGACACGCTACGCCGAAACAGCGGCTTTGCCGAGCGCTACCGCTCGGGATGTCGCCTCTTTAATTTTACATAGTTTTATCCTTCGACATGATGCAACTCGAGAGCTCCTTAGTGACAGAGGCCGCACTTTCCTCCCCGAGGTCATCGATGCTCTGCTATTGGTCAACGACAGCACACCACCCGCACACTAATGGCCAAACACAGTGGTTTAACCGCACACTGGGTGATGCGCTTTCGATGTACGTGGAATCTGATCATAGCAACTGAGACCGTGTTCTCCCCTACGTAGCGTTCGCATGCAACACCACAATACAAACAACTACAGGATTTTAACCTTACCTTCTTCTTTACACACGAGCCTTCCCATACAACTAATTACCTACCTCCCTGATGCTTCCGAGTGTCAACCTGTTTCCGAGGCTGCACAACAAGACGAAGAGTGCCGTAAGCTCACCCGTACGTTTACCTCGGAAGAACAGCAACGGCAGAAAGAAAACCGCGACACCTCCGTTCCCGATCTCGGCTATATCCCAAGGTCTCTTGTGTGGCTCTCCATCCCGTACCAAACTCTAGGACTTTCCTCAAAGATTTTCCCTGGTACGAGGGGCCTTACACCGTTGTGGAGAAAAACCTGTGCAGTGAATTGTCTTATCGAGCCAGTTTCCCGATTGGATGACATGCGCCGACGTGCACGTGCATTGTCGATGTTTCCCGCCTCAAACCGTATAATGAGACTCTGCGTGAAATTGCTTAGGTCGCCAGAATGGCTTCTTTTTCAGCGCGGGCGATTGTGAAGATGTACCTACAGCGAGCAGCATGGCTAACGCCCGGCTCTCTCAGCTCATGCTTCGGTTCGCTGCTGTGCCAGTCTCCAGACGGTTCTTCTCGCTGCCTCGCCAATGTCAAGAATAAAGTACGAATAATATATATCACAAGTGATTTCGTGGTTCAGTGGAGTTCCGTAAACTATCAGAGTTCAGAGGAGAGTGCAGCAGTCTGGCAGATGCAGGAGTTCCGGTAGGTGAGGCTCACTGTGAAACTCTGCAGAACCACGTCCTGCACAACTGTGCTGACTGTGACACGGCTTGAGCATTTGCGAGGAAAGAACAATGTTGAAATGCCTTGTAGCATTTGAAGGTCGGGTGTCGTAGGCGCCGAATTCTCTGTCGTAGGCACTGTATTCTGTGTCGCGGCTAAGAGACAAGCAGTGGTTCCACCCTCCGTGTGCAAGAACTAATGTTGATGACACGATGTTTGTGTTCCTGCTTTGTACAAGTGGTAGCGTTCAGTCTGTTTTGTAGTTTTCTGTGGTGTTGTCTCCGTTGCTCGGACCATAGGCGATGCCTTAGCATCTGATGCAGAAGACTTCCTGGCCGTTTTTTTTTTTTGCGAAGATGGCTAAGGTGTGCACTTTCTTCCCTTTGGTTGGTGTCGTTTCTGAGGACCAACCTTAAGCGGCCAATGTGCTTGTGATGCCAATTTAGTTCAGCGCTGTGCTTGTTAATGTAACTTCCATATTTGCTGGAGTTCTCCGAGTTCTCGATGATACTTCTGATGCTGCGGAATCTGTCAATGTGGACTTTTTTTAGACTCGTGATTCTGCTTTTCTTTGTAGGCTGATGGGACTGGTAAATAGTTGGTACTCGTTGGGGTGTCATGATTCTTCTTAGGAAATGAAGGTATAGTGCGTCAGAATTGACAGAAAGACCTTCTGAGGCTCTTCCGACACCATTCTTAATGAAAGCTTCTGGTACACGGCAGCGCTTGAGAGTGTATGCTTCCGAGCCTCCTATGTTGGTTTGACTCTCAGGTGGCTGGGCACTAGACGGCGACACCGCGGCAGGTGTGGTTGGGTCAGATTTTACTTGCGAATGTCCGTCTACCCACGCAACTAAGGAGCTGAGCAGTTCTGACGCACGAATCTGAACGGAAGGCGCATGGCTCACCTGAGTATCTTCCGAAGCCGGCACCGCAGCTCTATCTCGACCGTACTGAGCACGTGAGACGCGACGTGGGCGTTGTGAGCAACCGAAGAGCTATGTGATCGAAAATAAGGAAGTGGACCAAGTGTGTGAGACGGGAAGTAAGCAGTTCCATGCGCGAAGACTGTTTTTGACTCTTCCAGTCGCCATGGCCTGGTTCGGTAACATGAGTCGTATGGTGCACCGATGGCATAATTGTATATTTACGTGCAATAGCAAAGTGCGGTAGAAGATTAACTCCTCGTGGTGAGAGATCAGGTCACCATTCAGTGAGTGAATGCTTAATTGGTCTTCTTGCAAAGGCCTATTGATTCTTGGTGTTCCAATGCGCGAACACTGCTTTTGACTGTGACGGCCGAGTGCGATTCTCTCCAGATTGTTGACAATAAGCAAGTCTCGGTCGTTAAAACGGGCGATCATGTCTTCTGTGATCTTTAGCCATGATTTGTCGTTTTAGAATATGTGTGTCAGCTAAAACCTAAAAGGACTGTCTGTCTTTCATTGCTCTCCTGTTTTGTGTCGCAATAAAAAGCGTACCACTTGAACTGTCTAACCTTGCAGCAGTTTCTCTGGAAAGTGCGTACTACTTTTCGAAAGGGCGTGAAACTAATCAAAAAATGAAACCGCGTTTGGTTTTCAGAGGGTTCATCAAGTTTGGTTACTGGTAAAACAATTGCCTTAGTGGCCAATTTAGGCACGCACACAATTTTTTGTTCTTTTTATGAGCGGCGGCGGACGCCGTGGTCGCGTTTCTCCGCCGTTTGCAGACAGACACGCTGCATGCATGCAAGCGAACACACCGCTGGCAGTGCCGCAGGCCACCTTTTTGAATGCTTGAAAAAAAAAAGCAAAAATTGGTCTCTGGCGCAATACAAAGCTGCTTCGAGTGCATAAGATACAAATTCAAGAAAAACATGTTTGTTTTCAACCAAAATAATTCTACTTGCGACGATTTCTCGTCCTACCAATAGATTGTCAAATTGATCACATTCGCTGTTGTGTGACGCTACTGGTCACTTTTTATGGACTTTCAACATCAAGTTAAAGTTATTATTCTTTTTCTTTCTGGCGCAAAAGCGTGCTTGTTGCCGCCAATGCGATGAGTGATCTTTTCATTAGCGCCACAATCAGAAAATTTTTCCGATCGGTAGACAGTTCTTTATATGCCTCTCCGGAGATGTAGTCAGTAAAGTTGGTGATCATCTTCCGTTCTGACCAGGATGCAGCGACAGCGTAGAGCTCGAATAGGTCGAACCAGTCCTGCATGGGTCCGTCATCCGCTGATCCGGTGTACTCTGCATGTCAAGGTCAGCCGGTGGTTCTGTCACGGTGTTAGCCGCTGCTAGGAGATGATTCGGTAGCTGATGTATGGTCAAGGTGCCTTGTGGATAACTTCGTGTATGATGTGCGACCGATGAAGTGACAGTCAGGTGTTCCTCCTGCCGACGTGTGTGACGCTAGATGGGGGCAACGCGGCCTGACTCATACGCAATGTTGGCTAGTTGGTTCCTCAAAATCTCGGTGCAACCACCTGTGAGGGTGAATTTATGAGCTGGATCGTACCTGCCTTCGAAAACTAAGGCAATTATGGAGGTGACAGGTTGACTTGACGCCATGTGTTTATTCAATTCATGCGCACTTATTCTTCCCGCACACACACACACACACACACACACACACACACACACACACACACACACACACACACATATATATATATATATATATATATATATATATATATATATGTATATATATATATATTCATGACGCGTTCTTACCAAAGTCGTCAGATGGTAGCGTTGGCTTCTCTGTTAGCCACATCCCTACTGCCCCTTGCTGTTCAGTACAGTTGTCTCCCCCAAGGAAAAAGAAGCTGTCCCAGCTACTTATGGATAGGAGAGCACAGGTTGATCGTAGTAACGCTTTAGACGTTCGACATGCACAATTTCGCGCTGCCGGTGGCGCTTGTCAGAAGGTGGTTCTAAGGGTTCAACGATATCATTCACGGTAGACGTTTGCTTTACCACACGGTAGGAACCCTGGCACTCCAAAACGAGCTTTGTTGACAATCCAGGGCTTGTGGCAGGCACCCAAAGGCATACCAGCGAGCCAAGATCACAACATGCAGGGCCGAAGGCAGGATCTCGCTGGTGCTTCTGATGTTGCTGGTTCTCAGATGTCAACATGTTGGAGAGCTTGCGGCACGCTTATGAGTGAGCAGCAGCTTCAAACAGGGGTGCAGGTTTTCGTGGCATCAGCGCTATTCTGAATAATAGTGTTCATGGTGGAAAGGGGCTCAGGCCTATAAAGTAAAACGAAGAGAGAAAATCCCGTGGTGGTCTGCGTGGCAGTGTTATAGGCATGTGTGACAAATGGGAACACATGCACCCAATCAGTGTGGTCAGATGCGACATACATGGCCAACATATTGCCAAGAGTTGGATTAAAACGTTCCGTCATTTCTGTCATCCCATTAGTCTGCGGGTGATATTCAGTTGTGGTGCAGTGAACGATACGGCATTTTTCGCGGAGAGCTTCAATGACGTCGGAGACCAGCACTCGGCCTCGGTCAGTGAGCAATTCTCTTCGGGCGCCATGGCGTAGGATGATGTGGCCCAAAATAAATGAGGAAACATCGCGTGCAGTAGCGCTAGGTAAAGGTAAAGTTTCTGCATAACGTGTCAGATGGTCAATGGCCCCAATCATTTATCGGTTGCCTACGGGAGTGCTCGATAAAAGATCATAAAGATCGATTCCTACATGATCTATTGGATGTGTTGGGCAAGGCAAAGGTTGCATTAGGACAGTTGTATGGTGAGAAAAATTTTTGAGACGTTGGTACGCGAGGCAGGAGCGTAAATAGTGATGGACGAAGCGGTACATGCTTCGCAAGTAATATTGAATGCGTAGGAATTCCAAAGTATCAGGTACGCCTGCATGCGCGCACTCTGAATCATCGTCAAACACCGCACAGATTCTCGAGCGGAGATGCCAAGGAAAGAGGAGCAACCATTTTCAGCCGTCTGTAAGGTTATAGCGGCGGTATAAAAGTTCATTGTGAATGGAGAAGTGGTGTGCTTGGCGACATAATGCACGTCTGGCCGGAGGCGTCAATGGTTCTAATGACAGGTCCGTTATTTAGTACAATACAGTTCAAGTAAAAAGTTGATATAATACAGAAAGAGGTCCAAAATTAAAAACTGTCAGGGGACCTCCTGTGAATTCATGTATAAAAATATAGAACAAAGATTGGCAACTAAGGAATAAACAGCAAGCGAATGAAACAAAATGAACGTAATGAAAATAATATTGAAACCTATGGTGGTTCAAGATATTTACTAGTAAGTGATAAAAGAGGAGATAACTAATCAGATTAAAAGACTATAACATAACACATACATATCACTAACTAATTCAGTGTCACTTCAGAACCTATACATGTACACACAAATGCATATAACCGTATTTAAAACCCACACACACACACACACAAATATACATATATATATAGATATATATATATATATATATATATATATTATATATATATATATATATATATATATATATATATATATATAAAGGGAGTAATAATTCAATGGACCAGTTAGTCTTCGTGAAGGTATGGGATATGGCACAACATGAGCATTGTCAACAAGGATAAATATATTTATCCTTGTTGACAACGCTTCCGTTTGTGCCGTTATATATATATATATATATTATATATATATATATATATATATATATATATATATATTAATATATATATATATATATATATATAATATTCAGGTGTCGCATGTTGTTAGTAGAACTGTTTTAGATGCAACCGGAAACAATGTATTGAGGGGCTTGATTAATTATTGATGGTAGAGAGTTCCACAAAGAAATTGCAGAAAGCAAGGCTGTCATTTTGCCGTAGTTAGTGCTTACTTTTGGAAGCAGAAGGTTACTATTTTCAGAAAATTGGTGTGTTATTAGTATTCTGGAGATGTGTGAGGGGAAGTATGCCAGCGGGAATGTCACCGACTCCACTTCTGAATAATAAATGACAAGTTTGAGTTGAAAGGTGGAATGATGGTAGAATTTCGAGAGTTCTGAAGAGGGGTGCTGCTGATGCTGTGTAGGAACTATGTGTGGTAATTCGGACTGTTCTTTCTGAGGTGTATGAGAGATGTTAGGTGAGTGGCGTAGGTAGTGGCCCAGGATGACATGCAGTAGGTTAGTTGACTGTTATTGAATGCATAGTAAGTGATAATAAAATGTGTTGCTGAAAGCAATGCCTTGTGCGAATGAGTATGCGGATGCCAAAGATGTCTTCTTGATGACAGAATTCACATTACGTTATTATTAAAGTTGGGGGTCTAATGTGACACCTAGAAAAGTGTGAACTTCGATGGGGTATTGACGCAGTTATCATGTATATTTCGGGTGAAATCGTAACGCTTTTTTGAGACGAGTGAAATAACATAAAAGTTGTTTGAACAGGGTTGATTTTAATAGGTTATATTGCACCATGAAACAAGTTTCGCGACATCAGTGTTCACATTTTGCTAGTTGATTGTTAAGATCTTTGTCACTAGAAAATATCGTAGCATCGTCAGCACAAGGATGCAGTCAGATGATTTAAGTGATGATGGTAAGGTCGTTAATACAGATAAGAAACAGAAGAGGTCCAAGAATTGAGCCTTGTGGGACTCCCTGGTTAGTTAATATTAGTGAGGATAAAACACTGCCACAATTGACAATCTGGGTTCTGTTAGCGAGGTAGCTTTGAAAAGGGCTAATGTAAGCTTGCAGATTCCCAAAGAATTAAGTTTAGCGTACAAAATAGAGTGATTTGTAGTGTCGAAGGCTTTAGCTAAAGCTATAAATAACGCCCCTGCCCAGAGCCCCTTATCGATGGACTGTTTTATGCTATCTGTTAGTTTAATCAGTGCTAATTCGGTAGAAAACTCAGCACGACAACCAAACTGCTTATGTGACAAAAGGTTAAATGTTGTTAGGTATGCATTACGCGATTACCAATGAGCTTCTAAATTGCCTTAATAAAGAATGGGAGGATTGTTATAAGGCAGACCTAATAGTTATGGTTCTTGCAGACAGTTGAACATTGAAAAATCTATGGGTCCTTCTGTTCAAAAGCCAGGTTGGTAGCAGAGAGGGAGGCCTCTGCTAGCGGAGAGTTAAATTTCGCCTCCTCGACTAGCTTCTACACAAGCTAAGGAGGAAGATGTCTGAGGTTCGTATGGGTCCCCTCGATGACTCAAGTGCACGGTGGCAGTGCGAAGGAAGAGCTGTAGTCCGGCGAAGAGACGCTTTATTGCGGCCTCACGCATCTGCCTGAACCTCTTCTCTCTCATTTCAAATTGAAACATCCTCTTTTCAACCCTCGGTTGAACAAGGGTCTTCACACAAACCAGTCACACGTTGGCACTCGCATCATCACAACCAATCGCAGAATCACTTTCCCACAGGCACTACATTGGTAAATGTAACGTTATGAAGTACAACACCAGATAGGATAGGTTCTCCGCATGCCATACTTTTTCCCATGCCAGGCCGTGTATCGGCCAATCTATGTGGGTAGCCGTTCTCACGCTCGGGCTCCACCAATTTTCTCGTTAACGTCGCTTCGTGGAAGCTTCCTTAAGCGCGGAGATTACACCGTCTGGCCCTGTGCGCTGAGCAAGTGTGCTTGCGACAGTGAGGACACCTGCCATCCTAACAACACTCGGTAAAGACGTATAGCGGGGAGGATAGGCTCATGTCCATGCCGCCACTATGTTTCGGTCATCCTAGTGGTCGCGTCACCGCTTCATTCACAATGGCGTGCGTGGATGCCAACAATGGCTTAAACTCAGACGGCGGCGCCTGGCCTGCTTCTTGGCAGACGCTCTTCCAGTTAAGCCTTCCCCTTCCAGTCCCAAACGAGGGTGACCGTGACGGCTCTGCTCGTGAATCATGTGAATGAAAGAACTCCTTCATTTTCCTTGTGCAGGTCTCCCGCGTTCGCTTTCGCGGAACCGATGAGCTTCGTTAGTTGACGGGTCGGGGATTGGCTCCGCGCTCTGAATCAGCCACATTAATTGCGCTACACACAACGCGCCGGTGATTGTTGCCTTATACTAACTCATCCCCCTTGAAGAGTGTTGCTGGATACTCGATGTCCAGTAACGCGACACAAAAAAAATACACAAAACATCGTTCAATGATAAACTCACTCTCGTTGCTCGCATGTGCGCGAACCGGTTGTCATTTTAAACTTAACCAGAAAACTGTCGTGTTCTACTGCAAAATATACGCTGTGACATATGTACAATTTGCGCGAATGGCCCTTCGAAAGAAAGCACTCTCGTAATGCACAACAATAAGGAACACACTCTGAATGAAGTCGACCACGCCAGTCAGTTCGCATTGGCTTGAAACAGGGCTCGTGCAACGTGCATAATCTGGCAGCCTATTGTCTTTGAATTCGCAACACAACACGGTCATTGTTCCAACACTGGAGACCCTCTCCATGCACCCTCCAGGCCCCGCATGGGACGCCCAAAGAGAGCGACGGACCCAGCGCTATAGGTATACCTTGATCTTAACAGATCGCACCAAGAAAAAAAATAATGAACTTCACAAATGATACCCTATTTTGTCTACAAAATTATTCCTACACAACACATCCAGTACACCTAAAAGCAGTTATACCACTTCATACTATTTTATCTACAAAATTATTAATACAGCACACATCTACTGCACCTAGAAGCAGTTCTACCACTTAGAGGCAAGCTCCCATCTCAACAACAACAAAAACACAACAAGGAATGCCTGGTACAACAAACAAAATATTTTCACATCACGCTGAAACTATTAGTCTCTTCGACTCACTTTTAGATTACGCATAACACTTAAACGTGCAACGCAACTCCTGTAAAGTCATTCAATTCACAGAAACTACTTGAGTGGCTACACAACAACAACGAAAAAAAAACTCAACCTTATGAAACAACCAAACGTCACCTTGCTTTTAAACCATTACAATCACTGAATGAAATGATCGGCTGAGACGCGAAAAAGCATCAGCAGCCTTGGTCAGTGCACCTTTATATGAACAATTTCTATGTCATATTTTTCGATCGCCAATGCCCACCGCGATAGCCTAGCACTGGAGGAAGCCGCACAAGTAAGAAAAGTCAACGGGTCATGATCAGTCATTATTTCGACCTTTGTGCCTAATAACCATGTTCCCAATGACTCTTATAACCATGTTCTTATCACACATCCAGCTATGTAGTTAACCAGTTCTTTGGAATATTCGCTTGGGGCTGAATGGTCACCGTTTAAAGCTGCCCTCGGGAGAGTCGCTGTACTTTGCGTGTCTTTGTGTTCCACATCGCCCTCCTTTTCACTCTGGGCAGTGAATAGTCACCAAGATGGGCCTGGCTTCTCAGCAAGCAGATGTCATCTAGCTGGGGAACCGCATGGTT